>JAEIFT010000547.1:2500-172232 GCA_018904225.1 Lordiphosa mommai | reverse complement strand
TCACTTACCTGAAATCAATTATTATTTTACACAAAAAAATGCTACAGAATGAATATTTTTTTAAGCAACACAACTTCACGCGCCGGCGGCAAAAATCAAATGCTCAAACTTCTAGATTTTTCTTATGCAAGCTAACGCATTGTGTGAGGAGGGGGAAGGGGCAAGCTCAAACGCAAAAACACATCGGCAGTCAACGATTGCCGTTAATCCTTCTTCTTTGTGTCATTCTCTTTCGGCGCCTAATATGTTTTTAATACCCTAAAGGTACTGCAAGGCATATCCTGACTTTCAAAAGTATTTGTAAAATATATTTATAACCCATAAATAAATTGTGGATTTCGGGGTAATAAAAATAAAAAGTTATTATAGAACTATCAATCCAACTACCTGTCCAAACCCTCTAATTTAAAAAATTCAAAAATATTTACACAATTTATAAATTTCAATGCTCGCACATTTTTTAAGGGTATACAAAGTTCATCATTCGGCTTCAGTTAACGGCAAATTATTTTTTTGGGTTCAAGTAGGCAAAAATGCAACAACAATTACACACATCGAATTTTGCTTTGCCGACGTCGACGTCAAATTTGCCGGCCCGCGACTGCGCATGTTTTTTTCGGTTGCTGTAGGCAAAATTGCAACTTAACAGAACCATACAATTCTCTTCTGCCGACGTCGGCGTCAAAGCAGAACGGTGAATAAGTGATGAATTTGACGAGTAGTGAATGCTGGAACTGAAGGGTTTGTTACACCACACACACACACACACACACACACACACACAAAAAAGAAGAAACGTCGGAATGGAATTTATTAGGAATGGAGAGCGAAACTTAAACTCAGCGTTCCAGTAGTAAAATGAATTTTGGCATGTCCGGTGTGTTTGGCGTAGATCAGTTGGGGCTGCAGTCACTGCAGCAGCAACAGCGATACAACCTAAAAAACAGCAACAGCAGCTCCTTCAACTTCAACAACAGCAGCCCCAACAGCAAAGACAAACCAACATAAGGCCACAACAACAACATCAGCAGCCGTCGCAACAAAGGGAAATTAAAATGTTAAGGGAAGGAGGTTGAATCTGCTAAAAGCCACGAGTTAGCAGACTGCAGGGGCAAAGTTGACATGTGCGTCAAATTAGCGTCGGTAGCGACGAATTGGAACTATTGAATTTGGAACATTTTAGCAATTTTCCTTTTTAATTTCCCTCCTGATTTAAGTAAAAATTGGAACTTCTGTAAATGCAGAAATGTTAAGAACAACATAAACTATTGTTTTAAAAAGGTGGGAGGTGGTTTAAGGCAGTAATTTTGTCCATTAAAAAATCAATGCGAAAAATTGACTTTTGACATAATTGTATCTCATTTACAGCTCGTGTAGAGTATGCACGACATGCCATCGTTCCAACCATGGCTTAGCCTGTTTTTCAGTAAAAGTTTGATCAAAATCATGTGGAGCGTTTGGGAGAAATCTTAATTTTTGTCCGACCACCTACCTTACCGGCCCATACAATAAGTACCCGTTTGCAAAAGAGCTCTTTGTAGCGGAATGCACACTATGTTGTAATAATCTACAATAAATTAAGGCAACTTTCCCACCCCACTCATCAAAAATCATGTGCAGGGTTTTTGAGAAAAATGAATTTTAATTCAGGGCCATATTTTCCATTGCATTGGCAAGGTGCCGCCGATACAAACAATCGTATACGGTCTCTGATATTCGACGCAACTAAATAGCTCGATTTTGAGCTCGTGTAACAGCAATGCACGGTATTCTATAATAAACTGGGCCTCGTTTCTGCATCTTTTCCAACTCCCCACTCATCAAAATCATGTGGAGGGGTTTTGAGAAAAATGCATTTTAATTTTAGGCCATATTTTCCCCACCGTATTGGCAAAGCTGCCGCCGATACAAACAATCGTATACGGTCTCTTAAATTCGACGCTAACTCAAATAGCTCGATTTTGAGCTCAGTGTGACAGCAATGCACGGTATTCCATAATAAACTAGGCCTCATTCCGCATCTTTTCCACCCCCACTTATCAAAATCATGTGGAGGGTTTTTGAAAAAATGCATTTTAATTTTAGGGCCATATTTTCTCCGACCGTATTGGCAAGGCTGCCGCCGATACAAACAATCGTATACGGTCTCAAATTCGACGCTAACTAAATAGCTCGATTTTGAGCTCGTGTACAGCAATGCACGGTATTCTATAATAAACTAGGCCTCATTCGCATCTTTTCCACCCCACTCATCAAAATCATGTGGAGGGTTTTTGAGAAAAATGCATTTTAGTCTTAGGCCATATTTTCGCACCATAGTGGCAAGGCTGCCGCCGATACAAACAATCGTATACGGTCTCTTAAATTCGACGCTAACTAAATAGCTCGATTTTGAGCTCGTGTACATCAATGCACGGTATTCTATAATAAACTGGCCTCATTTCGCATCTTTTCCACCCCACTCATCAAAATCATGTGGAGGGTTTTTGAGAAAAATGCATTTTTATTTAGGCCATATTTCCCAACGTATTGGCAGGCTATACTGGTTATTGTAAGCCTTCATCGATGGCACTTGCACATTCATATGGGTCACACTGGATGTGCGTTTCCAGTTAAAGTTGCCACATCGATGAAGGCTTCTTTACAATATTCCAGCTCAAATCGTGCTATTTAGTTAGCGTCAATTTAAGAGACCGTATACGATTGTTTGTATCGGCGGCAGCCTTGCCAATACGGTGGGAAAATTGGCCTGAAAATCAAATTCATTTTCTCAAAAACTGCATGTTTTTGATGAGTGGGGGTGGAAAGTTCCGAAACCAATGTAGATTATTACAACACCAGTGTGCATTCCGCTACAAGAAGAGCTCTTTTTTTTTTTTTAAATGTACGATATATCGATAAGTATTTTTACTGGTTCGATACTGAACTGGTTCCATATTGGCGGCAGCGGAATACCTGTTGAATTTGCAGTATAAGTGCGCCTGCAAATCAACTTTTCTCCCCAAACGCTCCACATGATTTTGATCAACTTTTTTGAAAGCAGTAAAAACCATGTTGAATACGCAGGTATACCATTACTGTACACGAGCTGTAACCGAGCACGAGGGCAACGCAAGCCTTTGCTAAACGGGTACTTATTGTATAATGGTAAGGTAGTGGTCGGAAAAATAAGATTTCTCCCAAACGCTCCATTATGATTTTGATCAAACTTTTACTGAAAACAGGCTAAGCCATGGCGGGAGACGATGGCATGTCGTGCATTACTGTACACGAGCTGTAAATTGAGATAGTTCAATTATGTGGTAAGTCAATTTTCGCAGTTGATTTTAATGGAAAATACTTAAAACCACCTCCCACCTTTTAAAACACATGTTGTTCTTAACATTTGGTCATTTACAGTTCCAATTTTTACTTAAATCAGAGGAAATTAAAACAAAAATTGCTAAAATGTTCCAAATTCCATCGTTCCAATTCGTCGCCAACTTCCGACGCCACTCACGCACATCAAGTTGACTTGCTGCTGTAAGTGCAAGAGCCCCAAGTTCCATTAGTACAGTTTGAACAGCAACGACAGCAGCTGCCAAAACGTGACGCCTCAGCTTACAAATACACGCCGCAGGCCACCATGCCGCAGTTTTATACCAATGCGTTTCAAGCTCCAACTTTTTAGCCATGGCTGCCTTATACGCATTTTCAGCAGCCACAACTACAACAACAGCCACAACAACAACAGCCACAACAACAACAGCAGCCACAAATATCAGCAGGCAATAGAACAACCTCAGCAGCTACAAGAATAGCTGCAGCCATAGGCAACAACAACAAGATAGAGAGATAGAGATTAACAAAGAATATAAATAAATATAATCTCAGTCTTAAATTAAAATAAATTAAATAAAATAAATTTAAAATTTAAATATTGGATTTTTTTTTATTTTGGGGTGTATCAGGTACTTTAACCTCCACTGTACTGCGCTTATGCATGCATGTATATGTGTACGCTTAATTGGGAATTTGTTGTTGTTTTTGTAGTACCTTCATATTATTAGCATGCATGATGGATTTACAAGGTGGGGCAAGTTAGGAGAAGAATACTCTCTTTTTAGCTTAAAACTCTTCAGTATGCAGCCAACGATTGTTGCGAATAAATTCCCTCAATGAGCTCTCAGCTAATGATGTTTTTAAACTCGCCTCACTGTCTTATTGCTTCCATAGTATGCCGAGATCAAGTGTGTGTGTGTGTTGTCCTTGTGTTGTGAGATGGGCACGGGCATGCACGCGTGTTCGTGTGTGTTTCTGCTTAGTTATCTCTGCACAAAAATGTCTCTCTACAAATTACTCTTTTATATTTTATTTTTACCTAATAAATAAACTATGATCATATATTCAAAATGGACTGAATGATTTTTAGCAATATTTAAATTTGTTTACACACACACACGAAATGGAGTGAATGTTTATGCCCGTTTGTGTTAGAGTATGCAGTGTATTCTAACGCGAACCACAAGCAGCTACTACAACAACAGCAGACACAACATTAGAATTAAATTAAAACTAATAAATATTTAAATTTTAGTTGATAATTTTTTGTAAGTTTTTGTCTGTCTTTGCACATACACATATATCTGAATGAGCATCAATGCATTTAATTCGACGCATGTTGCCTGCATGTGTGTGTGTGTGGGGGACTGTGGGTTTCTCTCTTTTATTCAGCCTGTTAAACTAAATGATCAGCTGACACCGGTAAGTGGGGGGGACTTTGGGGGCTCAACCCCTACCAAACTTCAAAATATCTAGGCTTGCTAAGTATTTTTTTCCCTCTCATAAAAGTGACAAGGTTAGAGACACAAGTTGGCTGCTAATTGTTTTATTTTCTACTTGAATCAAAAAACTATTTGGCCAGTGCTTCGTAACCACTGGCCTTACTATAATAGGTATGAACGTTTTATGAAATGAATTTGTCAACTTGCAATGTTTTTGTTTTTTATTCTATTCTAGCCACATACACACACATACAGGCTGCACAAATATCGCGATGCATATATGCATCCTTCAAATTCCATGAATTCACTTCTCGTCAAATTCATCACTTATTCACCATTCTGCTTTGACGCCGACGTCGGCAGAAGCGAATTCTGTGCGTGGGTTTTGTTGCTGCGTAATTTTGCTTCAGCAACCGAAAAACACGTGCAGTCGCGCCGGCAAATTTGACGTCGACGTCGGCAAAGCAAAATTCGATGTGTGTAATTGTTGTTGCATTTTTGCCTACTTGAACCCAAAAAAATAATTTGCAGTTTACTGAAGCCGAATGATTTGAACTTTGTATACTTCTTAAAAATGTGCGCATCGAACATATAAATTGTGTGAATACTATTAATTTTAAAATAAGAGGATTGAACATATTGCGGTTTAATAGCCGTATAATAACTCATTATTTTTATTTCGAAATTAATCATTTATTTACGGGCCATAAATATATTTTGTACAAATAAGCGGGGAACAGTCGGATATGACTCGCAATACCTTTAGAGTAAGAGAATGACAATAACGAAGAAAAAGGATTAACGGCGCATCGTTGACTGCCGTTGTTTTTTGTGTTCGGCGCGTGGCCCTTCCCCCTCCCTCTAACTACTTGTCTGTAGCATGGAAAAAAACAGATGTTTGTGCATTTGATTTTTACAGCCACAGTGTCACGTTGTTTTTTTAAAATAGCACTTGAATTAATATTGTGTGTTAAAAAAATATAATTGAATTCAGTTATGAAGTGCATAATTTATAAATTAATAAATATCATTAATTAACAATTATTATTAATTGTTACGGTGCATCACTGGCCCTTTGTGCGAAAAATAGGGTGCAACTTATTTAATAAAAATAATAAATAATTTAAGAATAAAAAAATTATTTTTGTGACTGCTTGTTATTGTTATTATTTTGTATGTTATAGCCTATTTCCACTGGCATATATGTACATTTGAAAAATATTAAAATCCAAAGCAAATATACATTCTAAGCCGATATGAAGTTACTAATCTTTTAAGGTTAGTTTAGCACAGCCTTAGTCACAAAGAGCGAGGCAAAAAAGTGAGAGTGTATTGGTGTGCGGAATATAATGATTATGCGCTTAGAACCCTACCTTTGGTTGAAGGCTAGGCGAGCACTGTGATTGGCTTTGCTTGATTTTTACTCTCTTTGCGAAGGGCTCGGCATGTGTTCGGCTCGTGTTCAGTGAATTTGCCGAATGTGTTCGGCCGTGTACGTCTTGGTGACAACGTCTATTTAGCACCTATGTTTGCATTGACGTCGGGGCTCTGTTAAAAAAAAACGCGAATTTAATGATTCAAAATCGAAAATGTAAAAATTTCGAATGTACATATATGTGCCAGGAAATAGGCTATGCAAATCGACATAGTTTTACCTTCCATTTATAAAAATCAAAGACATCCATATTTAAAGTGACAAGAAAGTGTTTTTGACAAAGGGCGTAGTTGCTCCATGTGGCAGCGGGGCCCTTCACCGAAATTAAATTTTGGTATGCAGATTGAAAGTGTGGTATCTACAAAAATTTCCGCATCTTTGGTTTTGTCTCTAGCGCCTATGGTGTATTTTTAATGAAGAGTTAAACTATTTTAATCGTAAGCTGTTTTTAAGACAATGGGCCATGCTAAAGCCCTCCTGAAAATTCTAAATAAATACTTTGAACCTTCGGAATTCGATATTAATAATATCCCTGATTTCCAACGAGGCAAACCGCGACTTGTATAAATCCGCGAAATTTTTAACCTTTATTTATTTTCAACTTGCAATTGTGGGTTCCACTTTGCTTTTTGGGTGGGTATATTCGCCATGGTTTTTAAAGCTCTTATAATTTTTCCAGATTTTTAAAAAATGTGAAAGGTGGTTAAAACGCTAAAAGCAGTACATTGCAATATTATTATGTGTGAGGCTTAAGCATGTTGAAAAAATACAAAATATACATATGTGAAAAATCTATAAACCGATCTGATAATTTTTCAGATTTTTAAATGCAGTCCGCGACTTAAAAAATCCGCGAAATTTTTAATATATATTTTTTATGGATAAGGTCCCACTGTCACACTATGATTAAAATAACCAGGGACCGTAAATAATGATTATTTTGTATTTTTGAATATTAAAAATCAACCACTTAGAGGTAGCCGCAAAGAAATATTTGAATTATACATGTCGGGTTGGGCTTTTTGGATAATCTATGGAAATCCGCAACATTTTTAAATTGTTGATTTTTAAATATATTCCTCAATGATAATGATTATTTTGGGTTTTAATTTTTTGACTCAAAACCAAATGACTATTTGAGTGAAAAATAAAAATCAAAATACGATATTTTCTGAGTAAAAATAAATATCAAAAATAATAATTATTTTGTAATTTTTATAATTTCACTTATAATGATTACAGTCCCCTTAAAAATAACACATTTTATTTGCAGCTAGCTGACATTCTTTACAATCAAATTCGCCGATCAATTCCTGTTCCTAGCAATCAGCAAAACTACAAATAATACAAATATTCATAAGATCAAAAAGTAATTTTTATTATAAAATTACAAAATAAAAATTAATTTAAATTTGTATAATAAAAATTAGTTTTAACTGTTATAAATAAAAATTTTTAAATAAAAATTACCATTTAATCAGCAAAACAACATTTTTATTTAAAAAATCATAGAATAACAATTTTAAAATTTTATTTAAAATGAGAAAATAATTGTTATTTCAAAATATTTATCCAAAAAGTTATAACAGTTACGGTCCCTGCTTTAAATATTAGATTTCCAAGATATTTAGCTAAAAACGTAAACAAATTTTAATTTTTTGTATTTTCAAAATTTGACTTACAAATCTTTTAACCGTGGCTAAAATGACCCGATTTTAGATAATTAATATTGGTCCTAAAACATTTAATATGAAAACTATTTTTCCTCGCGCATTAATTGATTGCATATCGGAAGATTTGTTCTAAAATATTTATACGGATATCCTTAAACAAAAAAAAAATTATTTAATGAAAATTTCGGGTTGAGTCTTTAAAAAAAAATAGAACAAAATCCTTATTCAATTTAGAGAAACCATACTGAAGAATACACTTTGAACCATTTTTTCCGGAATAGAAGACATGATAATTAGACATCGGATTTTGCATATTTGCATATTTTGAACCGCTATCCGATTTAAGTTCCGACTGCACACCAGGCGGGCCCACTGTATGGGGCAAAAAAAAATGAGTAGTAGCAGTGAATGCATTTGATCATAAAACAAGAAACATAGTCGTAACTTAGTCGCCGCATTCTCACCTTGTGGCCTAGTAAAAATACACCAATTGATAACTTGTACCTGCTTGTACAGCAACACTGTCTGTGTACTGGGTTGGTTCGTATTTACCGCTTCTTTTCCCTAATATTGCCTTGTTTGGCATTACTTGAACCATATTTATCTAGAGAGACAATGGAAAATAATTGGTACAAAGAAAGTCAGAATTGGTTTGACACCACGATTTATGTCACCTTTAGGCCAGTATGTGACAGGCCTGATTTATTTACCATCCTTACCATATGGCCACACTTAGTTATCTAATTATGTACCTTTGTTTATTTATGAGTTATTTAAGTCAAGCCTTTGGCCATTTTGGTCAAATTTTTAATTTATGGGAGATTAGATTTATACACAAATTTTAAGAAGGCTAAAAAAGGCCACTTGATTTCCATTAGCTATTTAGGTCTGGTTTATTTTATCTAAATTCTATTTTATAACTAAGTAGCTTTAACAGTTCCTATACAAATTTTGTGTATTAATCTTGTTATCCTCCCAAATTTTAATATTTGCTTTGCTTAAAACAGGCCAAAATCTCATTAAATAGTCAGATTTCAAATGCAAAAAGATATAATTAGAGAAAAAGTTCCGCCATATGCTAAGGATGTTCAAATAATAAATCAAACAACCATACTGGCCTAAAGTAAATTATTTGTTTTAAAAATATTACTATAAATCGTGAATTGTCCGACTTTTAAAGTCCAATTTCACCCTTTTTGGCTATAATTATTTTCCATTGATATGTAATCTGTCGTATAGTCTCCACAAGTTCAGAAAATTAATGCCAAGTAGGCCAATATTAAGAAAAAAAAGAGCATTAAATTTTTGGTTCCGCCAAATCTTGCGACCAACAACTGATGGAGCTAAACCGAAGCCAGTTTGGAATCAGACAGATAACTTTATCATATTTATATACCAGCAAGGCTGGACAACACAATGTCATCATTTTTTGACCTGTGGCATATAAACCTTCCAAAAGGTTGAAAATGTTAAGTGGCTAAGTTTTTATTTTAGACCCATGGTTTCTTGGGCAAATACCTTAGAATTGTCCATAGATTGCGATTCGTTATACGCCTATTCAAAAATAAATCGACCTGCCCTAGGTGTATATATTTTGCCACAAGTTTTAAAGGCATAAAGTCTTCTGTATTTCCGACCCCATAAACCAAACATTTTCTTCGATCAGGACGACGAGCTGAGTATACCGAAAGTGAACGGATTAAAACTGGGAACCGAGACTAATTTTTTAATTTTCTTAAGTACTTGAGTATTCGAGTAGCTATATTTGGAACTGAAGAAAACACAACCACAGTAATTGGAACAACTCCGCATCTTAGTTTCCTTTCTTTATACTTGTATCAAAGGTACAAAGAGCATATTGATTTGTGAATGAATGTATCAGCCAGAAGCATCTTAGACCTTATAAAGTATATATTCTTTTGATCAGCATCAAATATTAGAGTCAGATAGTTGTCTGTAAGGAAAGGTGAGATTTAGAGTACAAGAGACTCAGAGGTTTGAAGAGCATGGAACAAAACTTCTAATAATTGTAGGCAGAACCAAAATTAATTTTGTTTATTTATAAATTATAAGTAATTTCTTATATACAAATTTTATTGTTCAGGATAGTTTTTATTGTAATTGTTAAATAATATATAATTAAGTATTTAGCTTAAATTATCAATTGAAAACTTTTGGCGTTTTTCTGAAAAATAAGCTTGTAGGCCGAAAAGCTGCGTTCTTACATCGCACGATGTATGGTGCATATTTAAATTTGAATATGTCAGCCAAATGAATTTTTCCAGCGTCAATTAGTTCAGAACAGTGTTTACAAATATTTCATTCAGTTTTTCAATAGAGCCATAGTCGGGATTCCGTTGCAATATGTCCTGCAGTTTCTGCGTAATTTTACCCTAAATCTCCTTCAACATCATTGACTACGTTTTTTATTTTGAAGGTGCTTTAGCAGCTTGTTAACTCCATATTTTTTTAATGCTGGTGATAATTAAAATTTCAAAGTGGTGTTTTTTATAAAAATTAGATTTGTGCGTAGTGTTGTGCCTTCACTGTCTTATATTTTTAATGGAAAGATTATCGTCCGGATTAAATTTAATGACCTTTAATAAGAAAAGTATAATTTTACTGAATGAGGCAATTCAATTTTTCAGACTTACATTTTAATCCCATCAAAATGGGTGCTAATAAATACAGCGGCATTAAGCCACGTTCCCATCGTGTTAGAACGGGCTCTGGCGGAAGTTCAATTTTCAGCTTTTCCCTGGTATATCTGTATACGTAAAGGCGCCTTCAAAAACACCTTTACCGACGATATAAACGAATTTACTAGGGGATATGCATTGCATGGTTTCCGCCAAACGGTCGTATCTCGGTAATAAACAAGTCACAGTATTATTTAGACAAAAATACCTTCAGGTTTTGTCCAGCCTTTAGCATATATGCCGCCGCATCGGTAATTAATAGCAGTGGTTTGCCTTCAAATCCCTTGGCCAAAGGTTCATGATAGAACTATTATTGATAAAACGAGCAATTGTTTCATAATTAACCTTATCCAATGCCTTAGTCGAAACTAAAAAGGATTTCCGAAGGCCCTTGCTCACTTAGGGCCTCCCAATAATTAAATTTGCCACAAATCTACCCGATTCGTCAGGCTTTTGTCGACCGAGAGCCATATAATATCGTCACCCAAGCATCCCGAATAATTTTGTCCATTTTTTTGTAGCACTTATCCAGAGGGTTCTCCTTAATGTGCTTTCTTCTGTATATTTTAGCTTAATATGTTTCTTTAAAAAAAACGCATTAAAAGTTTTATTGTTTAAAGCGTTAAACGGTATGTTGGCTGCAACCAAGGCTTCATGCAAAGTTCGAAGTTAAAATGCACCAACATTTTCTTCTTCGACTTCAGCTGGCATCTCCTGGGCTGCAGCCAATTTTATTATGGCCGAGCAGTTGCTACATGCTGCTCCAATTGGGAAAACCCTTGATCGCAAACAATCTATTTAACATAAATAAAATATATTGTTTTCTCACATTATGCTTATATTTTTTTATAATTTACTTACATTTTTATTGCAACTAAGACAGACAACATGTGCTTCCTGTATTTCAAAACAATTTGAAGGCAAGTTTCGAATCCATTTTTTAATTAAATTCACTTTATCACTAAATTTAGGCATTTTAAGTAATATTTTATAAATTAGAAAGTTAATAAGTTGAAACAGATTAGTTGTGTAATAACTCATAAAATTGACGAGCACAGTCCAGCCTACTAAGATTATACCTTGTCTAAGACAGCGATAGTCTGCATGGCTCACTTAAGGTCTTTAAATATATTTTTCAACACACAAATTTAAAAAATGTACAGTAATTTTGCTGTTCGCTATTTTTTACTGAGGGGGCGCCGAGATCAGTTCGAGATCAGCACTTGTAGATATAGCGAAGTAGAGCGAAAAACATTACATTGAAGTATTGTGTGACTGGAAGGCAGATTGGTTGTATTTTATTTATAAATATTTGTTTCTCAGTGCATCACTTTTTTCTTATTTTTTGCTGATGTCGAGATAAAAATGCAAAAAAATGTTTCTTCCAGTTGCTGTATATTAATTTGTATTGTCTGCCCTTCTGTTAGAATTTGTTGCCCACCGCTGGTCTAAAATATATTATTTCATAAAAATATGCAAAAATGTTTTTAGCGGAATTCGATCGTTTTCCCAAAAATAAGATGTGTACAATGGGGCGGGTCGATTTATTTTTGAATGGTAAAAATGTTTCCATGGACAATTAATCATTGCCCAAGAAACATAAACAAAAATACGCCGCACAACCTTTGTAGGCCTATAAATATCGACAGCCTGTATCGATCAACATTGCTGTCCAGCCTGCCGGCATGATCAGGTTTATTTGCCTGGTAGTACTGCTTGTCTATCAACAGGGAACAAAAATTACTTCTTTCAATATTGAATTTACTGCTATTACTTTTGAACTTGCGGAGACTATGACAGACATATCAATGGGAAAAATAATTATAGCCAAAGTTATCAGAATTGACTTTTAAAGTCGGACAATTGGCCGACGGTAATATTTAAAACAAATACCGCTTTAAACAGTATGTTGTTTGGATCTAGTACGGAAACATCCCAGGCTATCTTTTCTAATTATGTAAATTTTCGCATTTAAAGATAATAAGTTTTGGCCTGTTTAAGCCCAAACATTAAAATTTATGGGAGGATAACTAGATTAATACACAAAATTTGTATAGAAACTGTTAAAAGGCTACTTGGTTCAAAATAACTAAACCAGACCTAAATAACTAATGGGAAATCAATAGCCTTCTTTATACTCCTATAAAAATTTGTGTGGTAAACTAGTTGTCCTCCCATAAATTTTAAAATTATTATTTAGTTTAAACTGGCCAAAACTTGGCTAAATGAGCCATATAAATGCAAATGTACACATACTTAGATAACAAATTTGGCCATATGGTAAGGATGCTAAAATACAAATCAAACAACCATACTGGCTCAAAGCAAATTATTTGTTTTAAATATTACTATAAATCGTGAACTGTCCTCTAGACTTTGAAGTCCAATTTGAGCTCTTTTGGCTATAATTATTTCATTGATATACAATTTGTCTATAGACTCCACATGTTCAGAAATTAATGCCAAGTAGGGCCAATATTAAGAAAAAGAGCATTAAATTTTTTGTTCCGCCAAATCTTGCTGACCAACAACCGATGGAGCTAAACTGAAGCCAGTCTTGGAATCTGGGCAGATAACTTTATCATATTTATATACGCGGCTGGACAACACAATGTTGGTCATTTGACTGTGTTATTTATGAACTAAAGGCTGAAAGTGGCGGCTAAGTTTTTTTTTTAGACCCTAAGGGTTTCTTGGGCAAATTGCTCTTAAGAATGTCCATAGATTATGATTCTGCTATACGCCTATTTACTTTTTTGTCCCATACAAATTAAGACCCGTTCAATATACACATTCTTTACAAGTGTGTAAAATAATATAAGTCAAAGTTATACTATGATAAAATATTTTGCATATTTTTTTGCATATTTGGCATATTTTAAGCATATTTGTATATTTGTTTGCATATTTTTCTGCATATTTTTTTATTTGCATATTTTTTTGCATATTTGTGACATTATTTTTACTATATGATATTGTAAATTTTATATGCAGAATATGCAAAGTATGTATATTAATATGTAGTTTTTAAAAAATAGATATTTTTATTAGCAACTTCCAAAATTTCACACTAATCTGACTTCATTTAAAAAGGGTACAAACTGATGTCTAATGATGTCAGTAGAATCACAATTTGTCTTAAAGTTATATGTTCTTTGTCGTTTATCTCGCTGATCTTGTTAGTGGTGGATAGGTCAAAATAGGATTGTATTCTCTATGTCTCGTAAACGAGCTTTCTTTTAATATAAGACTATTTCTGCACAAAGTGATCGGTATGCACAATAAATTCCCTTGCATGTCATAGCGCAATGTTAACTTTCCTACACCAACACTTTTAAGTTGGTCTCCAATTAGTGGACAGTTCAATTACTAAATTGTATATCACATGCACACATATATTTTACAGAAAATGGCGCACCATGTAAATATATAATTAATATTGTATATACATATACATATATAATTTATATTCTGTGCTATTTTCTATTACCATTATTTAACAAAACTTTTCTGTAATTTTCACACATGTACAACACAAAAAAAATGGGAAATATTGATGCTACAAACGAAATACGAAATAAATGGAAAAAACTTATAATATTAATTAAATAAAATAAAGCAAAATAAATAAAGGTAGCAAAAAAAAGAACAAAGATAGATAGACAGATGCATACAAAAAAGAGAGACATGTTAGTTGAGCAACTCAGTCGTGTTGCAGGAGAAAGCGTTAGAGCTGAAAACGACGATGTAGGAGTAAACTTTGATGTGGGAGCAATTAGTTGAGGTAGAAAGAGAAGCTTTAGACATGCAGGATGAGATAGAGATAGAGGTTAACATGCAACACGTTGAGATGATTGAAATATAGAATCTGAAAAATTGGTATTTAAAGCATAAACCGAAACGTAGCTGTGCTATTGATTTAATTAAAATTTGAACAAGCAGAATGTAAGGTTAAACCTCTTTTATAAATTTATTTCTCTAGTGCTCGACATCAAAGCTATCAAAGCAACTAAATAAACTCTCTGTTTTACCCATGCTTCCAGATATATTAAGCATTGATATTAATATTATGGATCTCCTCTTATTTGACTCGCTCGCTCACAATTGTGGCCCATTTAAATTAGAGTACACAATAAAATGTCCGGTCTTGCTAATGGGTGTTTTTACGGCTACATAAGCCATTTAATTCGATGCACTTGTCAAAATTACGGGTGAATTGTCCGAAGTTATGAGAAATGCTCTTACCATTTACACATAAAATTCAATTAGAACTGAGCGATCGTGTGCGATGCCACTGTGGGGGCATTTGTAACTGGTTCTGGAGATACATCTGGCTATACCTGTACCAAATGATACAGGTGACTCGAAAAGTAGATTCAGTATTAACATACGGCACAACAGTGCTGAATTAATAACAGTGAAGACTTTTCTAATAGAAAATATCGCCTTAACCATAACGTCGACCATCTGAATGTTTAGTCCGCTGGAAAACTGCATCTTAATGGTAACTCAAGTCTGCTTGATTGCACACAACTTGTTGAATTGGGTGTAATGCGTAAATGTTTAGAAAGATTAAATCATAATAAAATGCATGTCCACTTTCCAAGGAAGATAAAGGGTAGATTTCTAAATATTAATATCGATGCGAAGTATATTCCAAAGAGTTTGCACGTAAGCCAAGAACATTGGTGGAGCTTCCTAACTGGAAAGCCACTGAGTTCAGGCGCTATGCAACATATGGGACTGTAGTCTTAAAAGATATGAAGAATGATGACCAGTATTACGCATGATTATTGTTGCACGCATACAGATCTGCTCTGCTCCCTAAGAAAGTGACCAACGAATTGAAAATATCAATAAATGTTAAATCTATTTGCTTGAGAATTTTTCCATGCTTGAATAACAGAGTTCCTACAACCCTCACGCCTTACTCTGCTAGGTAATGATACTGTTAAGTCAGACACTGATCGCAGGTTCACCGCAGCGGCTGTTGAGAATGATTTGCAAAACTCTTAAAGAGATTTGTCCTAACCTCCTCTGATATCTCCGTCAACATATAGAAAAATTATTGAAGATAGATTTGAGACCGGGAGGAAAACTAAAACTCAAATTAGTTTGGTAGTGGTTCCCAGACACGAGGGATACACTTTGCAGTGCGTATGTCCGATTTTTATTTTGTCTACAAGAACATCGTCCACATGGATAGAGTCCACATTGATGAAGAATTAGGTAGACTTTTATGTTAGGAAGATTTCAGCAAATTAGAAGTTGTTTATGATGAGCACCATAAGCTCATTAGATGGGGGTATGTTTAGGTAATTTTGGTGTGGGGAAACACTCTGGAAAATTTTCACTTCTGATTTCAGAGAAAGTCGTAAAATATGCCCTTATAAAGGGAAAACAGTGTCCACTTTTTTCCACTTCAATCACTGTCGTTTCCTTTCGCTACTTTACTTATATTTTAATTTTTTTAATCTGGAGGTGCTTAGTCCTAGCATATCAAAGACACGACTGGTGCCTATTCCAGTTAATGCTTCCGGGCTTATATTTGGGAAGATTCATCCGCTATGGTTGGAAGATCAAAAAAAAATAAAAGGTATTTTTTGTAAAACATGTCAGCTCATACTAATTTGGAAACAATGAATATAGAGGTAAAAAACACCTAAAACAAATTATAGCCTCAATCGGAGCCACCCGTAAGCATTACTTTAAACCTGAGAAATGCCTGCTTTGTATCTAATAAGCACTACTGCTACACACGGAACAGGTGGATCAACCTTGAAGGAGGAAGTTACAATCGCTTCACACAGAGGTAAGCTGGACAGCTTATTGCACAGGGTAACAGAGCTTTTTGGTGCAGCCCTATCTATAACTATTATATAGTGCACTGAAATCAAGCAGCTCTTGTCACGATACGACGGAAAAACGGATTTCGAAATTTTGCCCTTGCATTTCTTTATGACTAAAATTCTCAAAGGGTTATAAAAACATATCAATGCTAATCATATAAAAAAACTCAAACGGCGTCCAATAATAAGAATAACTATATATGGCTATTTTGACAAAATAACTCCATCCCTTTTAAGCTAAAGTGGTTGGTGTATTAAAAATTATGCCATTTATATTAGCCAATCATATATTTTCTAGTTATGTGAATTAATTCGTATTTTACCAATTAATTGCGCAATAGCCTGCTTAAGCCAAACAACACACATTAAAATTATGGAGGACTAATAGATTCCTATTCCAAATTTGTAAAGGAACTATTGAAAGGCTACTGGATTCCACACAGAATTTATAAAATGTACATCTGCTTGTAAATAAATAAATTGTATGATGAATCAAGTAGCCTTTTACAGTTACTTAATTTTTCAAATTTATACTAATTATAATTTATTGCAGAAGCAGTTCAGCAGAGTGACGCCACCAGCCTGCGGAAAAGCTGCTGAGCAAGGCACTGCATTGCGTAAAAACAATGATTGCAAGAAAAGGCTGAGCAAGGCTCAAGAAGAGCAGTAGGTTTTTTGTCATAGATGTTGATGTTTAGCCGGCTCGAGGTCAAGAAAAAACAATCTTTAGTTTTGGTGTCGTTTTTTATTTCGAGTCGGCTAAACATCAACATCTATACATCAAATAATATAAATAGTTACAATCGAAATATATAAAAAATCATAAAAACAGTAAAATACAATATCCAAAAAAATAAATAATATAATTATGATATAGAGATACCACAATTTATATATAATTTGTTAACACAGGTGTTTGGGACATTTTGACTTCGATTTCCGATATAAACGTATTTCGAATTTTTCATTCATTAAATTTATATGTGAAGTAATCGCATGTTAACAAATTATATATAAATTATTGTATCGGTATCTATAATTGTATAATTAGTATTATTTATTTTTTGATAAGATTTTGAATATTGATATTTTTGTATTTATTATGACTTTTTTTATTATATATTTTGATTTATTAGCTATTTATTTAATTATATAGATTAATATTAATAAAACATAATTGAAATAAAGTCAATATTACTGAAGTTTTATAATAATTTTTGCGTATTTTTATGGTTGAATCGGTGAAAATTTTTGAAAATTATTGATGAAAGTCAGCAAGGAATCATTGGTGAATCTGACGCTAATCCACTAGGTGATTCACCCATGACTTATTGACAAAATCATAGAGGAATCAGAGGTGAAATAAGACTATATTCACTAAGGAATCACCGGTGATTTAACACTAGATTCACCCATGATTCCTTGCTGAGTTTTGCAAAGAAGTAATGAGTGAACACCAGTGAATTAACGTCAGATTCACCAATGATTCCTTGCTGACTTTTAAAGAAGTCATGGGTGAATCACCATTGACTTTAGCAATGAATTCACCATTGATTCACAGATGATTCCCTTCATGCATGACCGCCTAGGACATGCCTGGGTTAAATTCACCACTTCTTTTCATAGCATTTCACCAGTGATTCATCGCTACCCATGAGTTATGCACGGTGAATCATAAGTGAATCATTAGTGAAGGAACTGCAGGGTATTTTTTGATTGTGTGTGTGTGTAAGCGTTTCGTGACGTCTTGGCTTGCGTTTGCAAATCAGTCGCCAATTATACGTGACCCAAGCTGGTGGTAATCGGACTTGACTTTGCAGCCTTTAAAACGCAAGAAGTGTTTTTGTGTAGATGTAAATCGCAAGAATACCATCTTTATTCTCTGCAATATTGTTTTAAACACAATTTTGCAACTTTAAGTATTTGTTGCCAAAAATATTTGCATATTTAAAATATTTAAGGCGCTAATACAAAATACAGTCTTTATTAGACTGCACAAACATATCGAAAAATTTATATTTTCGATATAAATATTTTTGCAATATATTTGACACCGACCAATATATTCATTGTATTTTTTAGTTTTAGTAGTAAAGTAGTATTAGAAATAGTAGTTAAAGCAGTTCTTACTAGTATTTAAATTAGTACATAAATTAGTACTTAAATTTGTACTTAAAGTAGTACTTATAGCAGTAGTTAAAGTAGTAGCATTTGTAGTAATAGTTGTTGGCTTAACTGTCAAAGGTACACGACAGTATAATAAAGACTGTACCATACATATCGTAACATTTGTATGTAAAAATTTACATCTTACGATATTTATATTTTGCAATATATCTGAATATTGTTCAAAATATTGTCAGAATTTACTGACTTTGCTATACTAAGCCAACTAACTGTAATTATGGTAACTGAATACCTTAATATAAATGGCGCAATGCAGCTTTTTCCGTAGTGCCTATAATAGGTGACGGAGCTTGCCTCTTTAGAGGAATTTCGTACAGCTTACAATGGTACCCAAGAATTTGCCAGTACTATACGCATGGAAATTGTTTCACATGTTATTAACCGATGGGATCATTTCGCTGTGTTCACCTTCAATTTGAATGAAATAATTATAGTACACCAGCACTATATGAACATGAAATGATGATGCCCCACACATATGGCACCACATGAGTTATCAGCAGCTGGAGAACTATATCCAGTTTATTTTGAAGTATTTCAAAAATGGAATTAAAATAGCACATTTTGAAGGGATGAAAACCCAGTGAAAAGACTTTCGCTTTAGCGGAGACCTTTCAAATGGGCATTTTGATGTTTACATCCCTTTTGAAATCTTGATTATTGAGGATGATGCTCCTCAGAGGAATCTAAACTGGGGTCAGAAAAAGCTATTAGAAGAAGAGCCCGATTTTCTGACAAAACCAAAAAAAACAGCAAAAGCTTGCATCCGAAAAATCCCGCACTAAACATCGCGATTTACGTAATGACGCATCTAAAAATATCAGGCTCAGAATCCTGAAGTGAACCTAGCTGCAGCTAAGAAATATCAGACTCGAATCCTGAAGTGCACCAGGCTGTAGCTAAGAAATATCAGGCTTAGAATCCTGAAGTGCACCAGGCTACTTTGATAAATATCAGACTCAGAATCCTGAAGTGCACCAAGCTGCAGCTAAAAAATATCAGGCTCAGAATCCTTGAGTGCACCAGGCTGCTTCTGATAAATATCAGACTCAGAATCCTGAGGGGCACCAAGCTGCAGCTAAAAATATCAGGCTCAGAATCCTGAAGTGCACCAGGCTGCTTCTGATAAATATCAGACTCAGAATCCTGAAGTGCACCAAGCTGCATCTAAAAACGAGAGGGTAAGTTGAAGTCGGCCCTGCTCGACTTCTGATATACCCGTTACTCAGGGTAAGGTTTATTTAAGAATATTTTATTAGATCACAACATGCCCAAATTTTGGGAGATATGAGTTTTTTTCCAAATTGCGGGGTGGCAACTCTACTATAGCTCATCTGATCGGAAAATGATGTATGGCGGATCGATAGGTAATGATGATTAAAATGTATGTCTAGAGGGTTCGAATAATCTATCTTCAAAATTGTGGGAGATATGAGGTATTTCCCAAATTGCGTGGGTGGCAACTCTTCTATAGTTCATCTGATCGGAAAATGACGTATGGCAAATCGATAGGTAATGATGATCATAATATATGTCTAGAAGGTTCGAACAATCTATTTTCATAATTGTGGAGATATGAGGCATTTTCCAAATTGCGTGGGTGGCAACTCTTTAATCGTTCATTTGATCGAAAAATGATGTATGGTGGATCGATAGGTAATGATGATCTAAATATATGTCTAGAAGGTTCGAACAATCCATTTTCAAAACTGTGGGAGATATGAGGTTTTTTTTCATATTGCGGGGGCGGGAGGGGGGCGTGGCAAAATTTGAAAACAAACTTGATCTGCGTGCAGGAGATACAAGTCTACACTGAAAAAATGGTAGCTCCAGCTCTTATAGTCTCTGAGATCTAGGTGTTCATACAGACAGACGGACAGACGGACGGACGGACGGACGGACGGACGGACGGACGGACGGACGGACAGACGGACAGGTCTATATCGACTCGGCTATTGATGCTGATCAAGAATAAATATACTTTATGGGGTCGGAAATGCTTCCTTCTGCCCGTTACATACATTTGCATCGAACTTAGTATACCCTTTACCTACGAGTAACGGGTATAAATATCAGGCTCAGAATCCTGAAGTGCACCAGGCTGCTTCTGATAAATATCAGACCAGACTTCTGAAGTGTGAGCTGCAGTAAAAAGGTTCGAGGCACTGAATCCCACAGTAAGAGCAGATAGACGTTTGCGACCATGGAAAGTTAAAGCAAACTCTGGGTTATAACGATTTTGAAACAGCGTATAACACAGACAAGGTTATTCAACTAGGCTGATGGAACGCAGATGTAAATTTTGTGATGCTCTTAAATGGAAAGATGAGACTAAAGGTATGTGCTGCAAAGACGGAAGTGCAACTTCCTCAATAATTTGAAGCTTTACCCGAACCACTTAAGGGCCTACATAGGTGACCATCCCAGCCATACTTTATAGACAGTATAAGAAAATACTAATAACTGCTTCCAAATGACTTCATTTGGTAGCCAAAAATTGTAAATCATGGTTTTATGCCAACTTTAGAGTGCAGGGCCAAGTGTATCACTTAGTTGGTAGTCTTTGGCCTGTCACCAAAAAAAGAAGAACAGTTTCTTCAAATCTATTTTGTTAGCGAGGATGATATGAAGCACAAGTGAGATGTAAAATATTTCAGACGTCAAATTGATTTAGTAAAGCAACTGCAATCCATGTTACGAGAGAGGAATTCATACGTCAGAGATTTTAAAATTACTCTTGACAAACCGCCGAGTTGCAAAGACTATAAAATGATTATTCACGCTGATAGAGCACCAGCTGGGGCTCATAGACGTTTTACTGCACCCGAGCAAGCGAAGTAGCCTTGCTTATAGTCGGACAGCAGTTCGAGAAGCGAGATATCGTTATTGAGAGTCATAACAATCAATTGCATCGTATAAGAAAGATGAAGTACACCATTCTTACGATGCTTTTCAGGTTTAACCCATTGCTATTTTGTAATGGAGAGGATGGATATTCGCAGATATAGAAATAACCTCAATGCGACTCTCTAACAAAAAAGCCTTGAAAAAAATGGTATCAGCACTTAGCTTTTATAGCTTTAGAATAATGTGCCGGCAATCTGAAGACAATCATTTGCTGTATTGTCGAGCTCTTTCAGTCAGTTTTTTGATATGTACGCCAAAATTGAAACCGAAAGACTTAATTTCATTCGCAACAACCAAGCGCGATTAAGAACCGATAGTTATATACATCTTCAAGATGCTATTGGTAGGCAAGATACAAATCCTGCCCAAATCGGCCAAATGGTAATTTTACCATCTTCGTTTACTGGGTCGGCGCGATAAATGCACGAGAAGACTCAGGATGCTAGACGTATGTTCGATATTATGGCCGTCCTCATCTTTTTATTACATTTACCTGTAATCCCCAATGGAAGGATATACAAAATGCAATATTTCAAGAAGAAAAGGCTCAAGACCGTCATGACATTATAGCTAGAGTTTTTCACCTAAAAGTCAAAGCCTTAATGTCCTACCTAACAAAAGGTGCTTTGTTTAGAAAAGTGCAATGCTTTATGTATTCTGTGGAATGTCAAAAGCGTGGTCTTCCTCATGTTCTTATACTACTTTGGTTAGAGAATCATATTATGCCTGATCGAATAGACGCAATTATTTGTGAGAAATACCTGATCCTGAAAAGGATCCTCTGCTATATGAAATCGTCAAGGCTAATATGATTCATGGGCCCTGTGGAACATCTAACCTTAAGTCACCCTGTATGAAAGAAGGAAAGTGTACTAAAAGATTTCCACGACAGTTTTTAAGTGCAACTATCACAGGAAATGACGGTTATCCTCAATACCGACGAAGAGCCCCAGATGATGGTGGTTTTATTGTTGAAATAAATCGAAGTAAAATAGATAACCGTTGGGTTGTACCTACAATTGTGTACTCTCACGAACATTTGAGGCTCACATTAATATAGAGTACTGCAGCTCTGTAAAGTCCATAAAATATATTTGCAAATATGTTAACAAGGGCAGCGATCAAGCATCGTTTACGGTTGAAAACCAAAGTAATGAGGTTCAAATGTATGAAAATGGTAGATACATAAGCAGCTCAGAAGCCGTGTGGAGAATCCTTAAATCCTTAAATTGCTTAATTACTTGGCTGTGCACTTAGAAAACGGCTAACGTATTTATTTCAACACAAATAACCCCGATCAATTGGCTGAAAAGCTAAGCAACCCATCGACAACTACTCCTTTAGCCTTCTTTGAGCTATGCAAAATTGACAACTTTGCCAAAACACTTCTTTAAGTTGAAGTTCCATCATATTACAGCATGGAATAATAAGAAGTTTCAAAGAAGGAAACGTGGTAAAGATGTGGCTAACTTTTCTGGGATAAAAAAGGATAATGCTTTGGGCAGAGTGTACACTGTACACCCCAAAAATACTGAATGTTATCATTTGAGACTTTTGCTCCATACGTGGTCCAACCTCATTTAGAGACCTCAAAACTGTAAAGGGTGTTACTTATGACACATTTCAATTAGCCTGCAAAGCTTTAGGCTTACTGGAGGATGATAAGCACTGGGACTCTACCTTTAGATGAGGCTTTTTTACGTCAATTTCCAAGTAAATTACGAGAACTTTTTGCAATAATGTTAGTATTTTGCCAAATATCCGATGCTTTAAGTCTTTGGAATAAGTACAAAGAAAGCCTCTCGGAAGACATTATAAATGAAATGAAGTTGTCGACGAACGGTACCAATATTGATTCTATTATGGATAGAGTGCTTAATCAATGTCTCATCCGAATTGAAGATATCGTATTGTCGATAGGAGGACAAAGTTTAGCAGAGTACGGACTGACTAAGCCGAGTAGATCCGATGAAGTGCTGCTAAATAAGGATTACCTTAGAGAAATAAGTTATGAAAACAATGATACAATTGTTAATAACAACGAACATTTGCTCACCGATGAGCAAAATAAGGTATACAACAAAATATTACAAAGCGTTGATACAGAAAACGGAGAAATTTATTTCTTGGATGCACCTGGTGGTACAGGCAAAAACGTACTAAATAAATTTGTTGTTAGCAAAAGTACGCCAATATCGTAAAATAGCATTGGCTGTGGCTTCATCTGGTATTGCTGCCACCTTGCTCAATGGAGGTCGAACAGCACACTCTGCATTTAAACTTCCCTTTGATTTGATAAATGTCGAAATATCATAGTGCTCTATTTCAAAACAAAGCAATATGGCGGTCAGAAAAAAGCTATTAAAAGAAGAGCCCGATTTTCTGACAAAACCAAAAAAAACAGCAAAAGCTTGGATCCGAAAAAATTCCGCAATAAACATCGCGATTTACGTAATGACGCATCTAAAAAATATCAGGCTCAGTATCCTGAAGTGAACCTAGCTGCAGCTAAGAAATATCAGACTCGAATCCTGAAGTGCACCAGGCTGCAGCTAAGGAATATCAGGCTCAGAATTCTGAAGTGCACCAGCCTGCTTCTGATAAATATCAGACTCAGAATCCTGAAGTGCACCAAGCTGCAGCTAAAAATATCAGGCTCAGAATCCTGAAGTGCACCAGGCTGCTTCTGATAAATATCAGACTCAGAATCCCGAAGTGCACCAAGCTGCAGATAAAAAATATCAGGCTCAGAATCCAAGTGCACCAGGCTGCTTCTGATAAATATCAGACTCAGAATCCTGAAGTGCACCAAGCTGCATCTAAAAATATCAGGCTCAGAATCCTGAAGTGCACCAGGCTGCTTGAGAAATATCAGACTCAGACTCCTGAAGTGCACCGAGCTGCAGTAAAAAGGTTCGAGGCACTGAATCCCACAGTAAGAGCAGATAGACGTTTGCGACCATGGAAAGTTAAAGCAAACTCTGGGTTATTATACGATTTTGAAACAGCGTATAACACAGACAAGGTTATTCAACTAGGGCTGATGGACCGCAGATGTAAATTTTGTGATGCTCTTAAATGGAAAGATGAGACTAAAGGTATGTGCTGTAAAGACGGGAAGTGTAACTTCCTCAATAATTTAAAGCTTTGCCCGAACCACTTAAGGGCCTCATACTAGGTGACCATCCCAGCCATACTTTATAGACTGTATAAGAAAATACAATAACTGCTTCCAAATGACTTCATTTGGTAGCAAAAAATTGTAAATCTGGTTTTATGCCAACTTTAAAGTGCAGGGCCAAGTGTATCACTTAGTTGGTAGTCTTTTTGGCCTGTCACCCAAAAAGAAGAACAGTTTCTTCAAATCTATTTTGTTAGCGAGGATGATAAGGAAGCACAAGTGAGATGTAAAAATATTTCAGACGTCAAATTGGATTTAGTAAAGCAACTGCAATCCATGTTACGAGAGAGAATTCATACGTCAGAGATTTTAAAATTACTTTGACAAACTGCCGAAAGATTGCAAAGACCATGAAATGATTATTCACGCTGATAGAGCACCAGCTGGGCTCATAGGGGACGTTTTATGCACCCCGAGTAAGCGGTAGCCTTGCTTATAGTCGGACAGCAGTTCGATAAGCGAGATATCGTTATTGAGAGTCATAACAATCAATTGCATCGTATAAGTGAAGTACACCATTCTTACGATGCTTTGCAGTACCCATTGCTATTTTGTAATGGAGAGGATGGATATTCGGTAGATATACCTCAATGCGACTCTCTAACAAAAAAGCCTCTGAAAAAATGGCTTTTATAGCTTTAGAATAATGTGCCGGCAATCTGAAGACAATCATTTGCTGTATTGTCGAGCTCTTTTCAGTCAGTTTTTGGTTGATATGTACGCCAAAATTGAAACCGAAAGACTTAATTTCATTCGCAACAACCAAGCGCGGATTAAGAACCGATAGTTATATACATCTTCAAGATGTTATTGGTAGGCAAGATACAAATCCTGCCCAAATCGGCCAAATGGTAATTTTACCATCTTCGTTTACTGGTTCGGAGTGATATATGCGAGAAGACTCAGGATGCTATGACGTATGTTCGACATTATGGCCGTCTTCATCTTTTATTACATTTACCTGTAAGCCCCAATGGAAGGATATACAAAATGCAATATTCCAAGGACAAAGGCTCACGACCGTCATGACATTATAGCTAGAGTTTTTCACCTAAAAGTCAAAGCCTTAATGTCCTTACTAACAAAAGGTACTTTGTTTGAAAAGTGCAATGCTTTAGTATTCTGTGGAATGGCAAAAGCGTGGTCTTCCTCATGTTCATATACTACTTTGGTTAGAGAATCATATTATGCCTGATCAAATAGACACAATTATTTGTGCAGAAATACCTGATCCTGAAAAGGATCCTCTGCTATATGAAATCGTCAAGGCTAATAGATTCATGGGCCCTGTGGAAAATCTAACCTTAAGTCACCCTGTATGAAAGAAGGAAAGTGTACTAAAAGATTTCCACGACAGTTTTTAAGTGCAACTATCACAGGAAATGACGGTTATCCTCAATACCGACGAAGAGCCACAGATTAATATAGAGTACTGGCACTTTGTAAAGTCCATAAAATATATTTGCAAATATGTTAACAAGGGCAGCGATCAAGCAGCGTTTACGGTTGGAAACCAAAGAAATGAGGTTCAAATGTATGAAAATGGTAGATACATAAGCAGCTCAGAAGCCGTGTGGAGAATCCTTAAATTTAAAAAAAAAGAAAGGTTTCCTGTCACTCACTTGGTGTACAATTTAGAAAACGGCCAACGTTTTATTTCAACACAAATAACCCCGATCAATTGGCTGAAAAAGCTACAACCCATCGACAACTACCCTTTAGCCTTCGAGCAAAATTGACAACTTTGCCAAAACTCTTTATAGGTTATGGTTTCGATCATCATATTTATCGGGTGACTGAAATAAAGGAGAATGTGTGCGCCACAGATTTTATATATTGAAACGTGAAACCATAAGAAGAAGAACGGGCAACTATTTTTAGTACAAAAATTTATCAAGATCGATCACTATAGTATATAGATATAGAAACGGTTCTAGTTCGACCGACCGTTTCTACGGCAGTCATCCGATTTTGATAAATTTTTACTGTATTATGTGAAAGCATATAAACTAACGATAAAAAACATTTTCCTACCGATCGGTCCTATGGTAGCTATATGCTATAGTCATCCGATTTTGATCAATTTTTTCGAAATTGTGTGAAAGCACATATTACTAACAAAACAAAAAAGTTTTTCTCACTAGCACTAGTTTTTTGACCGACCGTTTCTATGGTAGCTATAAAATATAGTCATCCGATTTTGATAAATTTTTTACTGCATTATGTGAAAGCATATAAAACTAACATATACCAATATAAGTGACGCTACGATGGAAAAACAAAAAGTTTTTTTCACTAGAACTAGTTTTTTGGCCGACCGTTTCTATGGCAGCTATATGCTATAGTGATCCGATTTTGACCAATTTTTCCAGAACGGTGTGGAAGCATATAAAACAAATATATATAACGATTACTGACGCTACTATGGAACAAAAAGTTTTTCTAACTAAAACTAGTTCTTAGATCGATCGTGCCCATGGCAGCTATAAGATATAATCATCCGACCCAGCCGGTTCCGACATATTAGTTGCGTGCAGTAAAAAGAAGATTCTGTGCAAAATTTCAACTCGATAGCTTTAAAACTGAGGGACTAGCTCCTAGAAACATACAGATGGATCGGACGGACGGACAGACGGATTTTGAACTCAGCTCGTCGTCCTGATCAAGAATATATACAGTTTGTGGGGTCGAAAATGAATATTTCTAAGGTTACAAACTTGTGGGCAAAATTAATATACACTTTTCAACTGTATAATGAT
Source organism: Lordiphosa mommai (assembly GCA_018904225.1). Lineage (NCBI taxonomy): Eukaryota > Metazoa > Arthropoda > Insecta > Diptera > Drosophilidae > Lordiphosa > Lordiphosa mommai. The sequence continues at coordinate 144,779 of JAEIFT010000547.1, read as the reverse complement.
TAGCTAAATAAATATGAAGCATTCACTAAAAAAAAAATTTTTAGCCGAGTGTGATGCCAATATTTTCAGCACAGATTCTCAGATAGGCAATGATTTGATATTTTTAATTTTTATTAATTATTAAAGATTTTTATTATTTTTCATCGTTAAGCCGGGTATCCAGCACTGTGAAACAAAAATTCCTGGCATACTTCATATAAAAATCAGTGCTAGAATTATTTATTTACCTCTTCCGGTCATTGGTATCCAGCAACATGAACGAAATCCACAGTTAGTTATCGATAGTTGGCCTATCGTTTGCGTGTGTGGATGCTAAAAATTCTGACGTACAACACAGGAATATATTTTCTACAATTAATTTTTGACGTGATGGGCGAAAAGATGGAGGCAAATGCTGGGTGCAAAACAATAAAATGAATTGAGGATTTCCAACGCTGGAGAGCAAACAATGGAGAATGTTTATTTCGTTATCTTATATCAAATAATTTGATATTTTACTATTGCTGCACACCAGCAAATTCATCTTGCCAAGATACTTGGCTTTACAGTTGACAAAGTTCTTAGTATTATTTTGAATATATTAGGGGTAACCGTTTAGGTATACGACCACGAATGGCTTTAATTGATATCACTAGAGGGCCGGGTATTTTTTGGTCTTCGTCGTTTTGTGGTTTGGCCCAGGCCCGGCCCAATGCTCGATCGATTTACTCGGCCCGTGCATACATCTACATACTTCCTACTTTGATATTATCTAGAACCTTACGGCTTCTAAGGCTTTTTCCAAGCGAACAATGATGCTACATTCTCCTACAAAGGCTGACATATGTAGGATGCAGTCGCTAGGCCGAATTGACCATTTCGTTCATAATTTTAAATAAGCGCCTACAAAACACAAATAGGTTAATATGACCTTGCACCGTTTAGGCATTTTTACCTTTCTTTGGTCTTCTTTACCGTTTCTAAACGTCTCACAATACTCACACACAATGTAACAAAACTTAGCAATTTCCTAAGACCGCAGTGGGGGATACTAGCTTTAATAATAATTTGATTAATTTTGTTTATCGAAAATCAACAATAATTAGTTACTTGTCGAGTTTATCTGAAAAATCATACATATTTTTATTTTCGAGTATAATTTTATTTACTCAAGCTAATTAGAAAACAATAAAGATTTTCACTAGTAGTTTTTTGACCGACCGTTTCTAAGGGAGCTATATAATATAGACATACGATTTTGATGATGAATTTTACTGTGAATCAGTGAAAGCGCAGGGGACTCACATATACCAAGATAATCGAAGTTGCCGATGAAACACAAAGTTTTTCTTACTAGAACTAGTTTTTTGACCGATTGTTTATATGGCAGCAATATGATATAGCATCCGATCCGGGTTATTCCGTAGACAGTGAGAGCAAAGAAGATATGTTGTAAAATTTCAGCCGATAGCTTAAAAACTGAGGACTAGTTCGCGTAGACACAGACAGACGATGGACGGACAGACGGACGGACGGACAGACGGACTTGGCTCAGCTCGTCGCTGATCAAGACTATACAGTTTATGGGGCTGTAATGGAATGTTTCTTTGCGTTAGGAAACTTCTGGCAAACTATTATACATTTTTCAAGCGTATAATAAAATACATCATGATTAGTGACGCTACGATGGAAAACAAAAGTTTTTTTCACTAGAAGTAGCTTGACCGACCGTTTCGCAGAAGCTATAGTGATACGATTTTGATAATTTTCCGTGAAATGTGGAAGCATATAAAACTGACATACATATACTCAAGATTAGTAACGCTACGATGGAAAACAAAAAGTTTTTTTTACTAGTACTAGTTCTTTAACCGACCGTTTCAGCAAGCGTATGATATAGTCATCCGATTTGATAAATATTTGCATAAATGTGTAAGCCTATTTAACCATCATATACCAAGATTAGTGACGCTACGATGGAAAACAAAAAAGTTTTTCTCACTAGAACTAGTTTTTGACCGACTGTTTCTATGGCAGCTATAAGATATAGTATCCGATCCGCCGGCTCCGACATATTAGTTGCATGCAGTAAAAGAAGACTTGAGCAAAATTTCAGCTCGATAGCTTCAAAATTGAGTAATTAGCTCGCGTGTCAGATAGACGGACGCATTTCGGACAGACGGACAGATGACGGACGGACAGACGGAACTGAACACAGCTTGTCGTCCTGATCAAGAATATATATTTATGGTCGGATATAATATTTCTATGCGTTACAAACTTGGGCACAATTAATATATGCTCTTCTCATGTATAAAGATCTAATTACGTATTTTTATGAACAAAAACAAATTTTTTCGTATTTTACAGTCTTTTTACGGCAAAATAAATGTTAAAATTAGGAAAAATCACTCAGTGCTATTTTCATGTTTATGATTTTCAAATGTTTTTTGAGAAAATTGAGGCTGCCTACATTTAGGCCGCGTTTAAAATTATATGTTGAATCGTTGCTGAAACAAGCAAAGATATTTGAAATAATTGCTTGTTTCAAAATCATAAGATGAGAAACTGACCTAAACGTAAAATATAATAACTTACAAACTATAAATCAATAATTTAAATTTGTTTCTTATATAACAAATGCTAAACAAAATGCCTAACTTCAAAATATTTTGGTGGGATGTAAAGTACGCAAACGTATATAGGTATACGCAGCAATTTAGTAGAGCAGATGTAGGAGCGACTATGGAGCACGCGCAGGCTTCCGGAATGTTCTGTCGGCAACGGGGGTGCACATTCAAAGATCGCTGTTCTCTACGAGCTCTCAAAGATGAATTTAATTTTATGTTGCAAGGATTATTTTAATGTTAGATTAGAGATCAAACTTTTGATATTGGCAACACAAAACCAAATTATAGTTAGAGGCACTAAGGCACTGAAAAGGAGAGAAGGTGACATTCTGGATGAATCAGCTAGCTTAGTGACATTATGCGCTAGCGATCCCCACCCTACCTTGGTCGTTCAAACTACATTATAGGTGAGACGACCCTTTATCATCAAAAATGTTACATTGCATTGGTTCACTCAGGCGAGGCATGGCTTCCATTAATAGATTTTAGTTCATATTTATAATTTAATATTTATTCACAAATTTCTTTAACTCTAACTAAACCCCTAATTTCATGGCCAAAATTTTCAAACGCCAAAATTATTGTTTTACTAAACGAAATATTTCAAAAGCTATATAAACGAAGAATAGCTGAGAAATTAACATAATTAATGGAATATAATGTATATAATATATGTAGATAAGTTCTGTATGTAAATAATAATTAAATAAGTATGTAAAATAAAATGTGATAATCTTTAGGGCAAGCAAAATATATGTTTTTATGTGAATATTAAATAATTATTATGTATATGAAGATTCTTTCAGTGTAGAATAATAAATGAATTTTAAATAATTTTCTTTAATCATAATTTTTTTCAATATATTTTTTTAATATTTTTTTTGTTTAATCTTTTGATTTCTTTTCATTGAACAACGCAAACTTTAGAAATCAAAACAAACGCATTTTCGTTGAATTATTTACAAAAATGCATATCTCGATCAGCTGTGGTTTGGGGCCTAGGCAATATGCTTGCTTATCAGTTATATGACATACGAATAGGCGAGGCAAAAAGAATCAAAGCCAAAATATAACTGCTTGGACCATAACGGTTTATCTCACTTTACCACTATCCAGATCCCACGCTGAAGTACTTTCGCTGGCGGCTGGAGTCATTGTTAATAAATATTTTGGCACTGATTTTAACCAGGGTGACAAACCCCCTAATTTGACTGTTTAGCTCTTTGAACCTACCCCACTGGGGGTTCGGTTCCACAACCAACTACTGTGGGGGTCGGTTGGGTGTGATATTGCAGTGCCTAATTGAGAATGTGTTTTTTTTTTTCATTTAATTGAATTTGAAGACGAGATGCCTTATAATCTGCTGCCTGATGGCTTGCAAGTCAAGCACATAACTGATCTGTGCTGATTGATTGATGCCAACTGCCAACTTGCACTCACAGCGAAAGTCTTTTCTCCTTCACAGTAGTGGGATTGCTGAATCTGGCGTGATTTTGTGCTGATGATACTGCAAAAACACGGCCACTTGGCCTAAAAATAAGAGATGAGCTTTATCTGCGTACCCGTGATTTAGTAACTGTGATTGACCATATCGCGTAACTGTGATTAAGTCACAGTGACTGCAGATCAACAAATCACACTGTTACTTCAAATATGCAGTCCCGAGATTTGATAATTGCCAGTGACCGTGATTTAATCACAGTTGTTGTCTCATCCCTAACTTATAGTGCGGCTGAACAGTACATACATTTCCGAGAATTCAGTCAAAATTATTTTTTCTACAAATGGGACCGCCACAGTGTAGCATATAACCTGCAACAATACATTGCAAATTTCAAGCCAAAAGCGAGCTGGTGTTATGAAGCTACCGCGTTAAGCACGCGCTGGTTCCGGCTGTGTGGTCAGTAGATGGGAGTGGGTTCTTAATAATATTAACTTGAGGCTTCCTACTCGCGACTATATAAACAGAAATCTCATTCAAAGTCATTCGCCGTTCAAAGTGCTGTACTGGTGGTGTCGCAAACGCTGGTGCCCTCCTACCATGATCACCGTTTTCCTAAGGATATGTTGACTGGTGATCCCAAAAACAAAATTTACAACCTTTACATTTTTTATCCACATTCTCCTTTTAAACGATGCATGGCTCCCAACCACAAGTTACCTTAAGTAACATACTTGAGTTATTTAATCACAATGATCATTTAATCTAATTATACTATTTCTAAGATGAATTGGGTGTATCTTAATTTTGAATTTCTAATTTTTTTCTTTGATATTCGTACGCCAAGGTAAATTTTTCACTAACATAAGAGAAGAGTAGCTGTAAGGTTAACAATACAATTAATAATAATATAGTTGATATAATATAATTGGTAGGTAAATAAGAAGTAAATTTTAATATGTAGATAAGATCAAGTCATGTAGAAAAAAATTTCATTGTATGTAGACTCTGAAAATAGTTAATCAATAAATATTTAGGTGAGTAATTCATGCATATGAGTATCGTTGTTCGTTTTTGTGTTTAGAGAAATTTAATCAGGTATTCATTCAATCAAAAGTCAATTCGCTTTCGTTGAAGACGGACGTGTTTTTTTTATTCGCTAGCATAATTTATTTGCCTGTGTCTTAACATCTATTTTATGTTGTCATTTTGTTTGTTTTCTGGTTATATATTATTGTGATTTGTGATTTAGTAAATAGCAAAATTTTAATTCACAAAAAAAAAAAAATTTATAAAATTATAAATTTTAATAAAAAACAATAATTTTAATATTTTTTTTTTTTAAAATTATATTTGTGGGTTTATTCGGTTTGGATTGTAGTTGTAATTTTTTTTCTTTATATTTTATTTACCTATTTTAATATTTTTTTTCTTCTACTATCCCGTGATATTCGTTGGGTTTTGGCATTTAAATAGCATTGTTCCTGTAACTTGCTGCTCAAATTGCTGTTGCTTCTGCTTGCCTGATTGGAACCCTTTGTGCAATTTTGGTCTGTAAACCTTTGATTACTACATATTGATTTTAAATATAGTTAACATGAGTTATACTTGTCTGCTGTTATAAGAACTGTCAGATTTCGGATGCCAATGACGATTATATTTCTTGTTGGCTTTGTGACCATATCATTCACGCAAAATGTGCTGGTTACAATGCCAGGATTAAAGACGCCATTGGCCTGCGAACTGGCTTAAAGTGGAGTTGTGAGCCTTGTCGTGGAGTGGAAAAGGACATGATATTATGAGTCTCCTAAGCGCAAAAAAAACCAATATCTCTGGGGTGCCTCAGAATTGTGAGGTTCTTACTGTCCCAGTTCAGACTCATAGTCCATCTTCTCCTAATATACAGCGTCTGATATCATTCAATACTCCGGCTCCTGCCCGGAGATTATCTGGTAGTGGTGTTGTTGCTACTGATAATAGCATCGGCCCTGCTTCTAGTCAGGTGATATCGGATGTAATGTCCGACTTGTCCGCCCAGGGGGTCCCGATCCCTCCGGATGTTAGTGTACCTATGGAGATTGCTGTGGTTGCGCCACCTGTTCCTCCTATTTTGGTAAGCTCTACCAGGGTAGTTGGGATAACGGGTGCTCCTAGGCCTCTTATAGGTAGGTATTCCACCGAAAAAACATGTTTTTGTTTCTAGGGTTGCCCCTGAAATGACATCTGATGATGTCAAAGCATATGTTCAGGCAAAAGTTCAAGCCCAAAATATTATGGTGGAAAAGTTTGAATTTTCCTATGAAAGGGAGATTGCCTCCTTTAAAGTAAGTGTTCCGGATTCAATCTTTAGCACAGTTTGTTCTAAAGATTTTTGGCCGGATTATTTGTATATTAAAGAGTTTAGAACCAAAAAGAAAAATCGGCCTCCTATCTCAATTCCTTCTATACCTTCTGGCGCCTCTATTTCTGCTGTTGCGTCAAAAAACTAATTTCCTCCCTTCTACTCGCATATCAAAATGTTCGAGGACTTAATTCTAAACTTTCTAAACTTTTTCTAGACAGTGTAGCTTATGATTTTCAAATAATTGTATTTACTGAGACGTGGTTAAAACCAGAGACTCATGACTCGACAGTCTTTCCTACAAAATACTCCACTTATAGATGTGATCGTGCCTCTCGTGTGGGTGGTGGGGTTTTAATTGCTGTGGATTCCGGCCTCTCGTCGGAACTTACACAATCTTTTATTCCACATGAGATTGAATTTTTAAGTGTAAAAGTTACTTTTCCTAATTTTTCTGTTTTTCTTACTTGCTCCTATATTCCTCCACAATCCGATACTACTATTTACGATGATCACCTATCTGCCATTCAGTCAGTCTCTTCACTGCTATTAAAAAGTGATCTTTTGATTGTTCTTGGCGACTTTAATTTGCCTGAAGTCGGTTGGTCCTCAAATGATGAATCAACCGCGCTCCTACCTTCGAAATCCCATGATTTTATCGATGGACTTCATGAGTTGTCCCTAGTACAGGTTAATCCTATTCGCAACTCGATAAACAGATCACTTGATTTGATTTTTTTGTTGGATCCCTCCAACAATGTTGCATCTAGAATTGACCCATTAGTACTTCCAGAAGACCCTTTTCATCCTACATTGGACCTTACCATTGATTTGCCTTCCCGTGTGTGCTCTGCTTCTACGATTTCAATAGCTAGAACCCGTTGTTTTCGTAAAACTGATTTTATAAAGCTCAACAATATTATTCTGCATACCGATTGGTCCCAATTGTACAATTGTACAGATATTGATGTTGCCATTAAACTTTTTTATGATTCCTTAAATTCACTTTTTGATGTTTGTGTTCCACTTGAGCAACCTCGCTGTCCTGATAGGCCTCCGTGGTTCTCGAAGGAATTATCAAACTTGAAGAACGTGAAGTCGAGGTATTTTAAAAAATATAAAAAATCTGGAAAGTCGTCGGATTTCTCCCGGTATGTGGTTGCCCGTTCAAATTTCAATGTGCTTAATGCACAATGTTATAAAGATTATCTTAGCCGTTGCAGGCTTCAATTCTCGCAAGGTCCTAAGCAATTTTATTCCTTTGTTAATTCTAAGCGCAAGTCTTCCACCTTACCCTCTTCTGTGCTCTATGGTAATGAGAATGCAAATACTGATCAGGCCATAGCCGATTTGTTTGCGGAGATTTTTAAATCTACCTACTCGACTTCTAGGTACAGTGCGAATCAATCATATCCTTACCAGTTAAATGAATCAAATTGCATTTTTAGCCCCGTTATAACTGAAAGTTCGCTCCTTTGCGATCTTAGCTCAGTCAAACCTGTGTACGCACCTGGTCCAGATGGAGTACCTGGTTGTGTCCTTAGGTACTGTGCTGAATCACTGTGTAAGCCTATCCATAGATTATTTAAATTGTCTGTTGAGTCATCTTCCTTCCCAATGTTATGGAAGGAATCTTTTATCATTCCTCTTCATAAAAAGGGCAATAAGTCTGATGTTGAAAACTATAGGGGTATTTCCAAGTTGTCTGCAATTCCTAAAACTTTTGAGAAAATTATAACATCTCAATTGCAACATTTGTGTAGTTCCATTATTTCACCGTTCCAACATGGATTTGTGAGACGTAGATCTACCACCACTAACCTCTTAGAGTTTACATCCTTAGTGATAAAAGGGTTCTTAAGTAAAATGCAAACTGACGTTATTTATACTGATTTTAGTAAGGCATTTGATTCTGTAAACCACTCCTTGCTGCTTCACAAACTGAGCCTAATTGGATTTCCCACTAACCTTCTCAGTTGGATTTCTCAGTACCTAAGTGATAGAACCCAAAAGGTTCTATTTCGAAATTCATATTCTAAGTGTATCCAAGTTACTTCTGGAGTACCCCAGGGTAGTCACTTGGGTCCATTGCTTTTTACTCTATTCATCAATGATCTACCTTCAGTTCTGACTCATTCACGAGTCCTTATGTATGCTGATGATGTTAAGATTTGTTTAACATATAAAGATTTGGTATCTCGATATCATTTGCAAACTGACTTGGATGCATTTCACTCATGGTGTGAATTCAATCTCCTAAACCTTAATAGTTCGAAGTGTAAGGTTATGACATTTTATAGAAGCTTACCACAACTGGTCACATACACGCTTGATAATGTGGCATTAGAGCGTCTAAACGATGGTGCCAATGAAGTAAATGATCTGGGGGTAATTCTTGACCATAATCTTAAATTTGACTCTCATGTAACTGCTACTGTTAGTAAGGCCAGAAGTGTTCTTGGGTTTATTAAGCGTTGGTCTAAGGAATTTGATGATCCCTATACGACCAAAATTCTTTATACTTCTCTTGTCCGTCCAATTCTTGAGTATGGTTCATGTGTGTGGTCTCCACAATATTCGATCCATCAAGATAGAATTGAATCGGTGCAAAAACAATTCCTATTGTTTGCTCTTCGTGGTTTGAATTGGAATCCTGAGGTCCGGTTACCATCGTATTCTAGTAGACTTCTTTTAATAAACCTTCCCTCCTTAATTAACCGAAGAGTTATGCTTGGTGTAATCTTCATACATAGACTAATAAATGGTGAAATCGACTCATCAGAGTTGCTTAGTCAAATTAATCTTAGTGTTCCTGTTAGACAGACACGTAACTATATCCCCTTGTCTTTAAAACGTTGTACTACTAACTATGCTTTGCATGAGCCGTTTCGTGTCCTTTGTGCTGACTACAATAAAATCTTTCGAGTAATTAGTTTAGAAGATTCTATTTTTGCTATAAAATGGGGGGGGGGGGGGGGGGGGGGTTTTTTGTTTTTACTCAACGCCAAATATAAACTATCTCGGACAATTATCGACCTAGATTGATCAAAATGGCCATTTTGGATTCGTTTTAACATGTATTACTTAGAAGCAAGTTGAAATTTTTCAATATCAGTCCGCTAGGAACCTTTTCCCGCCTTTAAATGGGAGTCTTATCCAAAAACACACTATTATGACTAATTCTGGAATATTACCTGAATATCCCCATATCTCGGACAATTATCGACCTAGATTGATCAAAATGGCCATTTTGGATTCGTTTTAACATGTATTACTTAGCAAGAAGTCGAATTTTTTCAATATCAGTCCGCTAGGAACCTTTTCCCGCCTTTAAATGGGAGTCTTATCCAAAAACACACTATTATGACTAATTCTGGAATATTACCTGAATATCCCCATATCTCGGACAATTATCGACCTAGATTGATCAAAATGGCCATTTTGGATTCGTTTTAACATGTATTACTTAGCAAGAAGTCGAATTTTTTCAATATCAGTCCGCTAGGAACCTTTTCCCGCCTTTAAATGGGAGTCTTATCCAAAAACACACTATTATGACTAATTCTGGAATATTACCTGAATATCCCCATATCTCGGACAATTATCGACCTAGATTGATCAAAATGGCCATTTTGGATTCGTTTTAACATGTATTACTTAGCAAGAAGTCGAATTTTTTCAATATCAGTCCGCTAGGAACCTTTTCCCGCCTTTAAATGGGAGTCTTATCCAAAAACACACTATTATGACTAATTCTGGAATATTACCTGAATATCCCCATATCTCGGACAATTATCGACCTAGATTGATCAAAATGGCCATTTTGGATTCGTTTTAACATGTATTACTTAGCAAGAAGTCGAATTTTTTCAATATCAGTCCGCTAGGAACCTTTTCCCGCCTTTAAATGGGAGTCTTATCCAAAAACACACTATTATGACTAATTCTGGAATATTACCTGAATATCCCCATATCTCGGACAATTATCGACCTAGATTGATCAAAATGGCCATTTTGGATTCGTTTTAACATGTATTACTTAGCAAGAAGTCGAATTTTTTCAATATCAGTCCGCTAGGAACCTTTTCCCGCCTTTAAATGGGAGTCTTATCCAAAAACACACTATTATGACTAATTCTGGAATATTACCTGAATATCCCCATATCTCGGACAATTATCGACCTAGATTGATCAAAATGGCCATTTTGGATTCGTTTTAACATGTATTACTTAGCAAGAAGTCGAATTTTTTCAATATCAGTCCGCTAGGAACCTTTTCCCGCCTTTAAATGGGAGTCTTATCCAAAAACACACTATTATGACTAATTCTGGAATATTACCTGAATATCCCCATATCTCGGACAATTATCGACCTAGATTGATCAAAATGGCCATTTTGGATTCGTTTTAACATGTATTACTTAGCAAGAAGTCGAATTTTTTCAATATCAGTCCGCTAGGAACCTTTTCCCGCCTTTAAATGGGAGTCTTATCCAAAAACACACTATTATGACTAATTCTGGAATATTACCTGAATATCCCCATATCTCGGACAATTATCGACCTAGATTGATCAAAATGGCCATTTTGGATTCGTTTTAACATGTATTACTTAGCAAGAAGTCGAATTTTTTCAATATCAGTCCGCTAGGAACCTTTTCCCGCCTTTAAATGGGAGTCTTATCCAAAAACACACTATTATGACTAATTCTGGAATATTACCTGAATATCCCCATATCTCGGACAATTATCGACCTAGATTGATCAAAATGGCCATTTTGGATTCGTTTTAACATGTATTACTTAGCAAGAAGTCGAATTTTTTCAATATCAGTCCGCTAGGAACCTTTTCCCGCCTTTAAATGGGAGTCTTATCCAAAAACACACTATTATGACTAATTCTGGAATATTACCTGAATATCCCCATATCTCGGACAATTATCGACCTAGATTGATCAAAATGGCCATTTTGGATTCGTTTTAACATGTATTACTTAGCAAGAAGTCGAATTTTTTCAATATCAGTCCGCTAGGAACCTTTTCCCGCCTTTAAATGGGAGTCTTATCCAAAAACACACTATTATGACTAATTCTGGAATATTACCTGAATATCCCCATATCTCGGACAATTATCGACCTAGATTGATCAAAATGGCCATTTTGGATTCGTTTTAACATGTATTACTTAGCAAGAAGTCGAATTTTTTCAATATCAGTCCGCTAGGAACCTTTTCCCGCCTTTAAATGGGAGTCTTATCCAAAAACACACTATTATGACTAATTCTGGAATATTACCTGAATATCCCCATATCTCGGACAATTATCGACCTAGATTGATCAAAATGGCCATTTTGGATTCGTTTTAACATGTATTACTTAGCAAGAAGTCGAATTTTTTCAATATCAGTCCGCTAGGAACCTTTTCCCGCCTTTAAATGGGAGTCTTATCCAAAAACACACTATTATGACTAATTCTGGAATATTACCTGAATATCCCCATATCTCGGACAATTATCGACCTAGATTGATCAAAATGGCCATTTTGGATTCGTTTTAACATGTATTACTTAGCAAGAAGTCGAATTTTTTCAATATCAGTCCGCTAGGAACCTTTTCCCGCCTTTAAATGGGAGTCTTATCCAAAAACACACTATTATGACTAATTCTGGAATATTACCTGAATATCCCCATATCTCGGACAATTATCGACCTAGATTGATCAAAATGGCCATTTTGGATTCGTTTTAACATGTATTACTTAGCAAGAAGTCGAATTTTTTCAATATCAGTCCGCTAGGAACCTTTTCCCGCCTTTAAATGGGAGTCTTATCCAAAAACACACTATTATGACTAATTCTGGAATATTACCTGAATATCCCCATATCTCGGACAATTATCGACCTAGATTGATCAAAATGGCCATTTTGGATTCGTTTTAACATGTATTACTTAGCAAGAAGTCGAATTTTTTCAATATCAGTCCGCTAGGAACCTTTTCCCGCCTTTAAATGGGAGTCTTATCCAAAAACACACTATTATGACTAATTCTGGAATATTACCTGAATATCCCCATATCTCGGACAATTATCGACCTAGATTGATCAAAATGGCCATTTTGGATTCGTTTTAACATGTATTACTTAGCAAGAAGTCGAATTTTTTCAATATCAGTCCGCTAGGAACCTTTTCCCGCCTTTAAATGGGAGTCTTATCCAAAAACACACTATTATGACTAATTCTGGAATATTACCTGAATATCCCCATATCTCGGACAATTATCGACCTAGATTGATCAAAATGGCCATTTTGGATTCGTTTTAACATGTATTACTTAGCAAGAAGTCGAATTTTTTCAATATCAGTCCGCTAGGAACCTTTTCCCGCCTTTAAATGGGAGTCTTATCCAAAAACACACTATTATGACTAATTCTGGAATATTACCTGAATATCCCCATATCTCGGACAATTATCGACCTAGATTGATCAAAATGGCCATTTTGGATTCGTTTTAACATGTATTACTTAGCAAGAAGTCGAATTTTTTCAATATCAGTCCGCTAGGAACCTTTTCCCGCCTTTAAATGGGAGTCTTATCCAAAAACACACTATTATGACTAATTCTGGAATATTACCTGAATATCCCCATATCTCGGACAATTATCGACCTAGATTGATCAAAATGGCCATTTTGGATTCGTTTTAACATGTATTACTTAGCAAGAAGTCGAATTTTTTCAATATCAGTCCGCTAGGAACCTTTTCCCGCCTTTAAATGGGAGTCTTATCCAAAAACACACTATTATGACTAATTCTGGAATATTACCTGAATATCCCCATATCTCGGACAATTATCGACCTAGATTGATCAAAATGGCCATTTTGGATTCGTTTTAACATGTATTACTTAGCAAGAAGTCGAATTTTTTCAATATCAGTCCGCTAGGAACCTTTTCCCGCCTTTAAATGGGAGTCTTATCCAAAAACACACTATTATGACTAATTCTGGAATATTACCTGAATATCCCCATATCTCGGACAATTATCGACCTAGATTGATCAAAATGGCCATTTTGGATTCGTTTTAACATGTATTACTTAGCAAGAAGTCGAATTTTTTCAATATCAGTCCGCTAGGAACCTTTTCCCGCCTTTAAATGGGAGTCTTATCCAAAAACACACTATTATGACTAATTCTGGAATATTACCTGAATATCCCCATATCTCGGACAATTATCGACCTAGATTGATCAAAATGGCCATTTTGGATTCGTTTTAACATGTATTACTTAGCTAGAAGTCGAATTTTTTCAATATCAGTCCGCTAGGAACCTTTTCCCGCCTTTAAATGGGAGTCTTATCCAAAAACACACTATTATGACTAATTCTGGAATATTACCTGAATATCCCCATATCTCGGACAATTATCGACCTAGATTGATCAAAATGGCCATTTTGGATTCGTTTTAACATGTATTACTTAGCAAGAAGTCGAATTTTTTCAATATCAGTCCGCTAGGAACCTTTTCCCGCCTTTAAATGGGAGTCTTATCCAAAAACACACTATTATGACTAATTCTGGAATATTACCTGAATATCCCCATATCTCGGACAATTATCGACCTAGATTGATCAAAATGGCCATTTTGGATTCGTTTTAACATGTATTACTTAGCAAGAAGTCGAATTTTTTCAATATCAGTCCGCTAGGAACCTTTTCCCGCCTTTAAATGGGAGTCTTATCCAAAAACACACTATTATGACTAATTCTGGAATATTACCTGAATATCCCCATATCTCGGACAATTATCGACCTAGATTGATCAAAATGGCCATTTTGGATTCGTTTTAACATGTATTACTTAGCTAGAAGTCGAATTTTTTCAATATCAGTCCGCTAGGAACCTTTTCCCGCCTTTAAATGGGAGTCTTATCCAAAAACACACTATTATGACTAATTCTGGAATATTACCTGAATATCCCCATATCTCGGACAATTATCGACCTAGATTGATCAAAATGGCCATTTTGGATTCGTTTTAACATGTATTACTTAGCAAGAAGTCGAATTTTTCCCTTTAAATGGGAGTCTTATCCAAAAACACACTATTATAACTAATTCTGGAATATTACCTGAATATCCCCATATCTCGGACAATTATCGACCTAGATTGATCAAAATGGCCATTTTGGATTCGTTTTAACATGTATTACTTAGCTAGAAGTCGAATTTTTTCAATATCAGTCCGCTAGGAACCTTTTCCCGCCTTTAAATGGGAGTCTTATCCAAAAACACACTATTATGACTAATTCTGGAATATTACCTGAATATCCCCATATCTCGGACAATTATCGACCTAGATTGATCAAAATGGCCATTTTGGATTCGTTTTAACATGTATTACTTAGCAAGAAGTCGAATTTTTTCAATATCAGTCCGCTAGGAACCTTTTCCCGCCTTTAAAGGGAGTCTTATCCAAAAACACACTATTATGACTAATTCTGGAATATTACCTGAATATCCCCATATCTCGGACAATTATCGACCTAGATTGATCAAAATGGCCATTTTGGATTCGTTTTAACATGTATTACTTAGCAATAAGTCGAATTTTTCAATATCAGTCCGCTAGGAACCTTTTCCCGCCTTTAAATGGGAGTCTTATCCAAAAACACACTATTATGACTAATTCTGGAATATTACCTGAATATCCCCATATCTCGGACAATTATCGACCTAGATTGATCAAAATGGCCATTTTGGATTCGTTTTAACATGTATTACTTAGCAAGAAGTCGAATTTTTTCAATATCAGTCCGCTAGGAACCTTTTCCCGCCTTTAAATGGGAGTCTTATCCAAAAACACACTATTATGACTAATTCTGGAATATTACCTGAATATCCCCATATCTCGGACAATTATCGACCTAGATTGATCAAAATGGCCATTTTGGATTCGTTTTAACATGTATTACTTAGCAAGAAGTCGAATTTTTTCAATATCAGTCCGCTAGGAACCTTTTCCCGCCTTTAAATGGGAGTCTTATCCAAAAACACACTATTATGACTAATTCTGGAATATTACCTGAATATCCCCATATCTCGGACAATTATCGACCTAGATTGATCAAAATGGCCATTTTGGATTCGTTTTAACATGTATTACTTAGCAAGAAGTCGAATTTTTTCAATATCAGTCCGCTAGGAACCTTTTCCCGCCTTTAAATGGGAGTCTTATCCAAAAACACACTATTATGACTAATTCTGGAATATTACCTGAATATCCCCATATCTCGGACAATTATCGACCTAGATTGATCAAAATGGCCATTTTGGATTCGTTTTAACATGTATTACTTAGCAAGAAGTCGAATTTTTTCAATATCAGTCCGCTAGGAACCTTTTCCCGCCTTTAAATGGGAGTCTTATCCAAAAACACACTATTATGACTAATTCTGGAATATTACCTGAATATCCCCATATCTCGGACAATTATCGACCTAGATTGATCAAAATGGCCATTTTGGATTCGTTTTAACATGTATTACTTAGCAAGAAGTCGAATTTTTTCAATATCAGTCCGCTAGGAACCTTTTCCCGCCTTTAAATGGGAGTCTTATCCAAAAACACACTATTATGACTAATTCTGGAATATTACCTGAATATCCCCATATCTCGGACAATTATCGACCTAGATTGATCAAAATGGCCATTTTGGATTCGTTTTAACATGTATTACTTAGCAAGAAGTCGAATTTTTTCAATATCAGTCCGCTAGGAACCTTTTCCCGCCTTTAAATGGGAGTCTTATCCAAAAACACACTATTATGACTAATTCTGGAATATTACCTGAATATCCCCATATCTCGGACAATTATCGACCTAGATTGATCAAAATGGCCATTTTGGATTCGTTTTAACATGTATTACTTAGCTAGAAGTCGAATTTTTTCAATATCAGTCCGCTAGGAACCTTTTCCCGCCTTTAAATGGGAGTCTTATCCAAAAACACACTATTATGACTAATTCTGGAATATTACCTGAATATCCCCATATCTCGGACAATTATCGACCTAGATTGATCAAAATGGCCATTTTGGATTCGTTTTAACATGTATTACTTAGCAAGAAGTCGAATTTTTTCAATATCAGTCCGCTAGGAACCTTTTCCCGCCTTTAAATGGGAGTCTTATCCAAAAACACACTATTATGACTAATTCTGGAATATTACCTGAATATCCCCATATCTCGGACAATTATCGACCTAGATTGATCAAAATGGCCATTTTGGATTCGTTTTAACATGTATTACTTAGCTAGAAGTCGAATTTTTTCAATATCAGTCCGCTAGGAACCTTTTCCCGCCTTTAAATGGGAGTCTTATCCAAAAACACACTATTATGACTAATTCTGGAATATTACCTGAATATCCCCATATCTCGGACAATTATCGACCTAGATTGATCAAAATGGCCATTTTGGATTCGTTTTAACATGTATTACTTAGCAAGAAGTCGAATTTTTTCAATATCAGTCCGCTAGGAACCTTTTCCCGCCTTTAAATGGGAGTCTTATCCAAAAACACACTATTATGACTAATTCTGGAATATTACCTGAATATCCCCATATCTCGGACAATTATCGACCTAGATTGATCAAAATGGCCATTTTGGATTCGTTTTAACATGTATTACTTAGCAAGAAGTCGAATTTTTTCAATATCAGTCCGCTAGGAACCTTTTCCCGCCTTTAAATGGGAGTCTTATCCAAAAACACACTATTATGACTAATTCTGGAATATTACCTGAATATCCCCATATCTCGGACAATTATCGACCTAGATTGATCAAAATGGCCATTTTGGATTCGTTTTAACATGTATTACTTAGCAAGAAGTCGAATTTTTTCAATATCAGTCCGCTAGGAACCTTTTCCCGCCTTTAAATGGGAGTCTTATCCAAAAACACACTATTATGACTAATTCTGGAATATTACCTGAATATCCCCATATCTCGGACAATTATCGACCTAGATTGATCAAAATGGCCATTTTGGATTCGTTTTAACATGTATTACTTAGCAAGAAGTCGAATTTTTTCAATATCAGTCCGCTAGGAACCTTTTCCCGCCTTTAAATGGGAGTCTTATCCAAAAACACACTATTATGACTAATTCTGGAATATTACCTGAATATCCCCATATCTCGGACAATTATCGACCTAGATTGATCAAAATGGCCATTTTGGATTCGTTTTAACATGTATTACTTAGCAAGAAGTCGAATTTTTTCAATATCAGTCCGCTAGGAACCTTTTCCCGCCTTTAAATGGGAGTCTTATCCAAAAACACACTATTATGACTAATTCTGGAATATTACCTGAATATCCCCATATCTCGGACAATTATCGACCTAGATTGATCAAAATGGCCATTTTGGATTCGTTTTAACATGTATTACTTAGCTAGAAGTCGAATTTTTTCAATATCAGTCCGCTAGGAACCTTTTCCCGCCTTTAAATGGGAGTCTTATCCAAAAACACACTATTATGACTAATTCTGGAATATTACCTGAATATCCCCATATCTCGGACAATTATCGACCTAGATTGATCAAAATGGCCATTTTGGATTCGTTTTAACATGTATTACTTAGCAAGAAGTCGAATTTTTTCAATATCAGTCCGCTAGGAACCTTTTCCCGCCTTTAAATGGGAGTCTTATCCAAAAACACACTATTATGACTAATTCTGGAATATTACCTGAATATCCCCATATCTCGGACAATTATCGACCTAGATTGATCAAAATGGCCATTTTGGATTCGTTTTAACATGTATTACTTAGCAAGAAGTCGAATTTTTTCAATATCAGTCCGCTAGGAACCTTTTCCCGCCTTTAAATGGGAGTCTTATCCAAAAACACACTATTATGACTAATTCTGGAATATTACCTGAATATCCCCATATCTCGGACAATTATCGACCTAGATTGATCAAAATGGCCATTTTGGATTCGTTTTAACATGTATTACTTAGCTAGAAGTCGAATTTTTTCAATATCAGTCCGCTAGGAACCTTTTCCCGCCTTTAAATGGGAGTCTTATCCAAAAACACACTATTATGACTAATTCTGGAATATTACCTGAATATCCCCATATCTCGGACAATTATCGACCTAGATTGATCAAAATGGCCATTTTGGATTCGTTTTAACATGTATTACTTAGCAAGAAGTCGAATTTTTTCAATATCAGTCCGCTAGGAACCTTTTCCCGCCTTTAAATGGGAGTCTTATCCAAAAACACACTATTATGACTAATTCTGGAATATTACCTGAATATCCCCATATCTCGGACAATTATCGACCTAGATTGATCAAAATGGCCATTTTGGATTCGTTTTAACATGTATTACTTAGCAAGAAGTCGAATTTTTTCAATATCAGTCCGCTAGGAACCTTTTCCCGCCTTTAAATGGGAGTCTTATCCAAAAACACACTATTATGACTAATTCTGGAATATTACCTGAATATCCCCATATCTCGGACAATTATCGACCTAGATTGATCAAAATGGCCATTTTGGATTCGTTTTAACATGTATTACTTAGCAAGAAGTCGAATTTTTTCAATATCAGTCCGCTAGGAACCTTTTCCCGCCTTTAAATGGGAGTCTTATCCAAAAACACACTATTATGACTAATTCTGGAATATTACCTGAATATCCCCATATCTCGGACAATTATCGACCTAGATTGATCAAAATGGCCATTTTGGATTCGTTTTAACATGTATTACTTAGCTAGAAGTCGAATTTTTTCAATATCAGTCCGCTAGGAACCTTTTCCCGCCTTTAAATGGGAGTCTTATCCAAAAACACACTATTATGACTAATTCTGGAATATTACCTGAATATCCCCATATCTCGGACAATTATCGACCTAGATTGATCAAAATGGCCATTTTGGATTCGTTTTAACATGTATTACTTAGCAAGAAGTCGAATTTTTTCAATATCAGTCCGCTAGGAACCTTTTCCCGCCTTTAAATGGGAGTCTTATCCAAAAACACACTATTATGACTAATTCTGGAATATTACCTGAATATCCCCATATCTCGGACAATTATCGACCTAGATTGATCAAAATGGCCATTTTGGATTCGTTTTAACATGTATTACTTAGCTAGAAGTCGAATTTTTTCAATATCAGTCCGCTAGGAACCTTTTCCCGCCTTTAAATGGGAGTCTTATCCAAAAACACACTATTATGACTAATTCTGGAATATTACCTGAATATCCCCATATCTCGGACAATTATCGACCTAGATTGATCAAAATGGCCATTTTGGATTCGTTTTAACATGTATTACTTAGCTAGAAGTCGAATTTTTTCAATATCAGTCCGCTAGGAACCTTTTCCCGCCTTTAAATGGGAGTCTTATCCAAAAACACACTATTATGACTAATTCTGGAATATTACCTGAATATCCCCATATCTCGGACAATTATCGACCTAGATTGATCAAAATGGCCATTTTGGATTCGTTTTAACATGTATTACTTAGCAAGAAGTCGAATTTTTTCAATATCAGTCCGCTAGGAACCTTTTCCCGCCTTTAAATGGGAGTCTTATCCAAAAACACACTATTATGACTAATTCTGGAATATTACCTGAATATCCCCATATCTCGGACAATTATCGACCTAGATTGATCAAAATGGCCATTTTGGATTCGTTTTAACATGTATTACTTAGCAAGAAGTCGAATTTTTTCAATATCAGTCCGCTAGGAACCTTTTCCCGCCTTTAAATGGGAGTCTTATCCAAAAACACACTATTATGACTAATTCTGGAATATTACCTGAATATCCCCATATCTCGGACAATTATCGACCTAGATTGATCAAAATGGCCATTTTGGATTCGTTTTAACATGTATTACTTAGCTAGAAGTCGAATTTTTTCAATATCAGTCCGCTAGGAACCTTTTCCCGCCTTTAAATGGGAGTCTTATCCAAAAACACACTATTATGACTAATTCTGGAATATTACCTGAATATCCCCATATCTCGGACAATTATCGACCTAGATTGATCAAAATGGCCATTTTGGATTCGTTTTAACATGTATTACTTAGCAAGAAGTCGAATTTTTTCAATATCAGTCCGCTAGGAACCTTTTCCCGCCTTTAAATGGGAGTCTTATCCAAAAACACACTATTATGACTAATTCTGGAATATTACCTGAATATCCCCATATCTCGGACAATTATCGACCTAGATTGATCAAAATGGCCATTTTGGATTCGTTTTAACATGTATTACTTAGCTAGAAGTCGAATTTTTTCAATATCAGTCCGCTAGGAACCTTTTCCCGCCTTTAAATGGGAGTCTTATCCAAAAACACACTATTATGACTAATTCTGGAATATTACCTGAATATCCCCATATCTCGGACAATTATCGACCTAGATTGATCAAAATGGCCATTTTGGATTCGTTTTAACATGTATTACTTAGCAAGAAGTCGAATTTTTTCAATATCAGTCCGCTAGGAACCTTTTCCCGCCTTTAAATGGGAGTCTTATCCAAAAACACACTATTATGACTAATTCTGGAATATTACCTGAATATCCCCATATCTCGGACAATTATCGACCTAGATTGATCAAAATGGCCATTTTGGATTCGTTTTAACATGTATTACTTAGCAAGAAGTCGAATTTTTTCAATATCAGTCCGCTAGGAACCTTTTCCCGCCTTTAAATGGGAGTCTTATCCAAAAACACACTATTATGACTAATTCTGGAATATTACCTGAATATCCCCATATCTCGGACAATTATCGACCTAGATTGATCAAAATGGCCATTTTGGATTCGTTTTAACATGTATTACTTAGCTAGAAGTCGAATTTTTTCAATATCAGTCCGCTAGGAACCTTTTCCCGCCTTTAAATGGGAGTCTTATCCAAAAACACACTATTATGACTAATTCTGGAATATTACCTGAATATCCCCATATCTCGGACAATTATCGACCTAGATTGATCAAAATGGCCATTTTGGATTCGTTTTAACATGTATTACTTAGCTAGAAGTCGAATTTTTTCAATATCAGTCCGCTAGGAACCTTTTCCCGCCTTTAAATGGGAGTCTTATCCAAAAACACACTATTATGACTAATTCTGGAATATTACCTGAATATCCCCATATCTCGGACAATTATCGACCTAGATTGATCAAAATGGCCATTTTGGATTCGTTTTAACATGTATTACTTAGCTAGAAGTCGAATTTTTTCAATATCAGTCCGCTAGGAACCTTTTCCCGCCTTTAAATGGGAGTCTTATCCAAAAACACACTATTATGACTAATTCTGGAATATTACCTGAATATCCCCATATCTCGGACAATTATCGACCTAGATTGATCAAAATGGCCATTTTGGATTCGTTTTAACATGTATTACTTAGCAAGAAGTCGAATTTTTTCAATATCAGTCCGCTAGGAACCTTTTCCCGCCTTTAAATGGGAGTCTTATCCAAAAACACACTATTATGACTAATTCTGGAATATTACCTGAATATCCCCATATCTCGGACAATTATCGACCTAGATTGATCAAAATGGCCATTTTGGATTCGTTTTAACATGTATTACTTAGCAAGAAGTCGAATTTTTTCAATATCAGTCCGCTAGGAACCTTTTCCCGCCTTTAAATGGGAGTCTTATCCAAAAACACACTATTATGACTAATTCTGGAATATTACCTGAATATCCCCATATCTCGGACAATTATCGACCTAGATTGATCAAAATGGCCATTTTGGATTCGTTTTAACATGTATTACTTAGCTAGAAGTCGAATTTTTTCAATATCAGTCCGCTAGGAACCTTTTCCCGCCTTTAAATGGGAGTCTTATCCAAAAACACACTATTATGACTAATTCTGGAATATTACCTGAATATCCCCATATCTCGGACAATTATCGACCTAGATTGATCAAAATGGCCATTTTGGATTCGTTTTAACATGTATTACTTAGCTAGAAGTCGAATTTTTTCAATATCAGTCCGCTAGGAACCTTTTCCCGCCTTTAAATGGGAGTCTTATCCAAAAACACACTATTATGACTAATTCTGGAATATTACCTGAATATCCCCATATCTCGGACAATTATCGACCTAGATTGATCAAAATGGCCATTTTGGATTCGTTTTAACATGTATTACTTAGCAAGAAGTCGAATTTTTTCAATATCAGTCCGCTAGGAACCTTTTCCCGCCTTTAAATGGGAGTCTTATCCAAAAACACACTATTATGACTAATTCTGGAATATTACCTGAATATCCCCATATCTCGGACAATTATCGACCTAGATTGATCAAAATGGCCATTTTGGATTCGTTTTAACATGTATTACTTAGCAAGAAGTCGAATTTTTTCAATATCAGTCCGCTAGGAACCTTTTCCCGCCTTTAAATGGGAGTCTTATCCAAAAACACACTATTATGACTAATTCTGGAATATTACCTGAATATCCCCATATCTCGGACAATTATCGACCTAGATTGATCAAAATGGCCATTTTGGATTCGTTTTAACATGTATTACTTAGCTAGAAGTCGAATTTTTTCAATATCAGTCCGCTAGGAACCTTTTCCCGCCTTTAAATGGGAGTCTTATCCAAAAACACACTATTATGACTAATTCTGGAATATTACCTGAATATCCCCATATCTCGGACAATTATCGACCTAGATTGATCAAAATGGCCATTTTGGATTCGTTTTAACATGTATTACTTAGCTAGAAGTCGAATTTTTTCAATATCAGTCCGCTAGGAACCTTTTCCCGCCTTTAAATGGGAGTCTTATCCAAAAACACACTATTATGACTAATTCTGGAATATTACCTGAATATCCCCATATCTCGGACAATTATCGACCTAGATTGATCAAAATGGCCATTTTGGATTCGTTTTAACATGTATTACTTAGCTAGAAGTCGAATTTTTTCAATATCAGTCCGCTAGGAACCTTTTCCCGCCTTTAAATGGGAGTCTTATCCAAAAACACACTATTATGACTAATTCTGGAATATTACCTGAATATCCCCATATCTCGGACAATTATCGACCTAGATTGATCAAAATGGCCATTTTGGATTCGTTTTAACATGTATTACTTAGCTAGAAGTCGAATTTTTTCAATATCAGTCCGCTAGGAACCTTTTCCCGCCTTTAAATGGGAGTCTTATCCAAAAACACACTATTATGACTAATTCTGGAATATTACCTGAATATCCCCATATCTCGGACAATTATCGACCTAGATTGATCAAAATGGCCATTTTGGATTCGTTTTAACATGTATTACTTAGCTAGAAGTCGAATTTTTTCAATATCAGTCCGCTAGGAACCTTTTCCCGCCTTTAAATGGGAGTCTTATCCAAAAACACACTATTATGACTAATTCTGGAATATTACCTGAATATCCCCATATCTCGGACAATTATCGACCTAGATTGATCAAAATGGCCATTTTGGATTCGTTTTAACATGTATTACTTAGCTAGAAGTCGAATTTTTTCAATATCAGTCCGCTAGGAACCTTTTCCCGCCTTTAAATGGGAGTCTTATCCAAAAACACACTATTATGACTAATTCTGGAATATTACCTGAATATCCCCATATCTCGGACAATTATCGACCTAGATTGATCAAAATGGCCATTTTGGATTCGTTTTAACATGTATTACTTAGCTAGAAGTCGAATTTTTTCAATATCAGTCCGCTAGGAACCTTTTCCCGCCTTTAAATGGGAGTCTTATCCAAAAACACACTATTATGACTAATTCTGGAATATTACCTGAATATCCCCATATCTCGGACAATTATCGACCTAGATTGATCAAAATGGCCATTTTGGATTCGTTTTAACATGTATTACTTAGCTAGAAGTCGAATTTTTTCAATATCAGTCCGCTAGGAACCTTTTCCCGCCTTTAAATGGGAGTCTTATCCAAAAACACACTATTATGACTAATTCTGGAATATTACCTGAATATCCCCATATCTCGGACAATTATCGACCTAGATTGATCAAAATGGCCATTTTGGATTCGTTTTAACATGTATTACTTAGCTAGAAGTCGAATTTTTTCAATATCAGTCCGCTAGGAACCTTTTCCCGCCTTTAAATGGGAGTCTTATCCAAAAACACACTATTATGACTAATTCTGGAATATTACCTGAATATCCCCATATCTCGGACAATTATCGACCTAGATTGATCAAAATGGCCATTTTGGATTCGTTTTAACATGTATTACTTAGCTAGAAGTCGAATTTTTTCAATATCAGTCCGCTAGGAACCTTTTCCCGCCTTTAAATGGGAGTCTTATCCAAAAACACACTATTATGACTAATTCTGGAATATTACCTGAATATCCCCATATCTCGGACAATTATCGACCTAGATTGATCAAAATGGCCATTTTGGATTCGTTTTAACATGTATTACTTAGCTAGAAGTCGAATTTTTTCAATATCAGTCCGCTAGGAACCTTTTCCCGCCTTTAAATGGGAGTCTTATCCAAAAACACACTATTATGACTAATTCTGGAATATTACCTGAATATCCCCATATCTCGGACAATTATCGACCTAGATTGATCAAAATGGCCATTTTGGATTCGTTTTAACATGTATTACTTAGCTAGAAGTCGAATTTTTTCAATATCAGTCCGCTAGGAACCTTTTCCCGCCTTTAAATGGGAGTCTTATCCAAAAACACACTATTATGACTAATTCTGGAATATTACCTGAATATCCCCATATCTCGGACAATTATCGACCTAGATTGATCAAAATGGCCATTTTGGATTCGTTTTAACATGTATTACTTAGCTAGAAGTCGAATTTTTTCAATATCAGTCCGCTAGGAACCTTTTCCCGCCTTTAAATGGGAGTCTTATCCAAAAACACACTATTATGACTAATTCTGGAATATTACCTGAATATCCCCATATCTCGGACAATTATCGACCTAGATTGATCAAAATGGCCATTTTGGATTCGTTTTAACATGTATTACTTAGCTAGAAGTCGAATTTTTTCAATATCAGTCCGCTAGGAACCTTTTCCCGCCTTTAAATGGGAGTCTTATCCAAAAACACACTATTATGACTAATTCTGGAATATTACCTGAATATCCCCATATCTCGGACAATTATCGACCTAGATTGATCAAAATGGCCATTTTGGATTCGTTTTAACATGTATTACTTAGCTAAGAAGTCGAATTTTTTCAATATCAGTCCGCTAGGAACCTTTTCCCGCCTTTAAATGGGAGTCTTATCCAAAAACACACTATTATGACTAATTCTGGAATATTACCTGAATATCCCCATATCTCGGACAATTATCGACCTAGATTGATCAAAATGGCCATTTTGGATTCGTTTTAACATGTATTACTTAGCAAGAAGTCGAATTTTTTCAATATCAGTCCGCTAGGAACCTTTTCCCGCCTTTAAATGGGAGTCTTATCCAAAAACACACTATTATGACTAATTCTGGAATATTACCTGAATATCCCCATATCTCGGACAATTATCGACCTAGATTGATCAAAATGGCCATTTTGGATTCGTTTTAACATGTATTACTTAGCTAGAAGTCGAATTTTTCAATATCAGTCCGCTAGGAACCTTTTCCCGCCTTTAAATGGGAGTCTTATCCAAAAACACACTATTATGACTAATTCTGGAATATTACCTGAATATCCCCATATCTCGGACAATTATCGACCTAGATTGATCAAAATGGCCATTTTGGATTCGTTTTAACATGTATTACTTAGCTAGAAGTCGAATTTTTTCAATATCAGTCCGCTAGGAACCTTTTCCCGCCTTTAAATGGGAGTCTTATCCAAAAACACACTATTATGACTAATTCTGGAATATTACCTGAATATCCCCATATCTCGGACAATTATCGACCTAGATTGATCAAAATGGCCATTTTGGATTCGTTTTAACATGTATTACTTAGCTAGAAGTCGAATTTTTTCAATATCAGTCCGCTAGGAACCTTTTCCCGCCTTTAAATGGGAGTCTTATCCAAAAACACACTATTATGACTAATTCTGGAATATTACCTGAATATCCCCATATCTCGGACAATTATCGACCTAGATTGATCAAAATGGCCATTTTGGATTCGTTTTAACATGTATTACTTAGCTAGAAGTCGAATTTTTTCAATATCAGTCCGCTAGGAACCTTTTCCCGCCTTTAAATGGGAGTCTTATCCAAAAACACACTATTATGACTAATTCTGGAATATTACCTGAATATCCCCATATCTCGGACAATTATCGACCTAGATTGATCAAAATGGCCATTTTGGATTCGTTTTAACATGTATTACTTAGCAAGAAGTCGAATTTTTTCAATATCAGTCCGCTAGGAACCTTTTCCCGCCTTTAAATGGGAGTCTTATCCAAAAACACACTATTATGACTAATTCTGGAATATTACCTGAATATCCCCATATCTCGGACAATTATCGACCTAGATTGATCAAAATGGCCATTTTGGATTCGTTTTAACATGTATTACTTAGCTAGAAGTCGAATTTTTTCAATATCAGTCCGCTAGGAACCTTTTCCCGCCTTTAAATGGGAGTCTTATCCAAAAACACACTATTATGACTAATTCTGGAATATTACCTGAATATCCCCATATCTCGGACAATTATCGACCTAGATTGATCAAAATGGCCATTTTGGATTCGTTTTAACATGTATTACTTAGCAAGAAGTCGAATTTTTTCAATATCAGTCCGCTAGGAACCTTTTCCCGCCTTTAAATGGGAGTCTTATCCAAAAACACACTATTATGACTAATTCTGGAATATTACCTGAATATCCCCATATCTCGGACAATTATCGACCTAGATTGATCAAAATGGCCATTTTGGATTCGTTTTAACATGTATTACTTAGCTAGAAGTCGAATTTTTTCAATATCAGTCCGCTAGGAACCTTTTCCCGCCTTTAAATGGGAGTCTTATCCAAAAACACACTATTATGACTAATTCTGGAATATTACCTGAATATCCCCATATCTCGGACAATTATCGACCTAGATTGATCAAAATGGCCATTTTGGATTCGTTTTAACATGTATTACTTAGCTAGAAGTCGAATTTTTTCAATATCAGTCCGCTAGGAACCTTTTCCCGCCTTTAAATGGGAGTCTTATCCAAAAACACACTATTATGACTAATTCTGGAATATTACCTGAATATCCCCATATCTCGGACAATTATCGACCTAGATTGATCAAAATGGCCATTTTGGATTCGTTTTAACATGTATTACTTAGCTAGAAGTCGAATTTTTTCAATATCAGTCCGCTAGGAACCTTTTCCCGCCTTTAAATGGGAGTCTTATCCAAAAACACACTATTATGACTAATTCTGGAATATTACCTGAATATCCCCATATCTCGGACAATTATCGACCTAGATTGATCAAAATGGCCATTTTGGATTCGTTTTAACATGTATTACTTAGCAAGAAGTCGAATTTTTTCAATATCAGTCCGCTAGGAACCTTTTCCCGCCTTTAAATGGGAGTCTTATCCAAAAACACACTATTATGACTAATTCTGGAATATTACCTGAATATCCCCATATCTCGGACAATTATCGACCTAGATTGATCAAAATGGCCATTTTGGATTCGTTTTAACATGTATTACTTAGCAAGAAGTCGAATTTTTTCAATATCAGTCCGCTAGGAACCTTTTCCCGCCTTTAAATGGGAGTCTTATCCAAAAACACACTATTATGACTAATTCTGGAATATTACCTGAATATCCCCATATCTCGGACAATTATCGACCTAGATTGATCAAAATGGCCATTTTGGATTCGTTTTAACATGTATTACTTAGCTAGAAGTCGAATTTTTTCAATATCAGTCCGCTAGGAACCTTTTCCCGCCTTTAAATGGGAGTCTTATCCAAAAACACACTATTATGACTAATTCTGGAATATTACCTGAATATCCCCATATCTCGGACAATTATCGACCTAGATTGATCAAAATGGCCATTTTGGATTCGTTTTAACATGTATTACTTAGCTAGAAGTCGAATTTTTTCAATATCAGTCCGCTAGGAACCTTTTCCCGCCTTTAAATGGGAGTCTTATCCAAAAACACACTATTATGACTAATTCTGGAATATTACCTGAATATCCCCATATCTCGGACAATTATCGACCTAGATTGATCAAAATGGCCATTTTGGATTCGTTTTAACATGTATTACTTAGCTAGAAGTCGAATTTTTTCAATATCAGTCCGCTAGGAACCTTTTCCCGCCTTTAAATGGGAGTCTTATCCAAAAACACACTATTATGACTAATTCTGGAATATTACCTGAATATCCCCATATCTCGGACAATTATCGACCTAGATTGATCAAAATGGCCATTTTGGATTCGTTTTAACATGTATTACTTAGCTAGAAGTCGAATTTTTTCAATATCAGTCCGCTAGGAACCTTTTCCCGCCTTTAAATGGGAGTCTTATCCAAAAACACACTATTATGACTAATTCTGGAATATTACCTGAATATCCCCATATCTCGGACAATTATCGACCTAGATTGATCAAAATGGCCATTTTGGATTCGTTTTAACATGTATTACTTAGCAAGAAGTCGAATTTTTTCAATATCAGTCCGCTAGGAACCTTTTCCCGCCTTTAAATGGGAGTCTTATCCAAAAACACACTATTATGACTAATTCTGGAATATTACCTGAATATCCCCATATCTCGGACAATTATCGACCTAGATTGATCAAAATGGCCATTTTGGATTCGTTTTAACATGTATTACTTAGCTAGAAGTCGAATTTTTTCAATATCAGTCCGCTAGGAACCTTTTCCCGCCTTTAAATGGGAGTCTTATCCAAAAACACACTATTATGACTAATTCTGGAATATTACCTGAATATCCCCATATCTCGGACAATTATCGACCTAGATTGATCAAAATGGCCATTTTGGATTCGTTTTAACATGTATTACTTAGCTAGAAGTCGAATTTTTTCAATATCAGTCCGCTAGGAACCTTTTCCCGCCTTTAAATGGGAGTCTTATCCAAAAACACACTATTATGACTAATTCTGGAATATTACCTGAATATCCCCATATCTCGGACAATTATCGACCTAGATTGATCAAAATGGCCATTTTGGATTCGTTTTAACATGTATTACTTAGCAAGAAGTCGAATTTTTTCAATATCAGTCCGCTAGGAACCTTTTCCCGCCTTTAAATGGGAGTCTTATCCAAAAACACACTATTATGACTAATTCTGGAATATTACCTGAATATCCCCATATCTCGGACAATTATCGACCTAGATTGATCAAAATGGCCATTTTGGATTCGTTTTAACATGTATTACTTAGCTAGAAGTCGAATTTTTTCAATATCAGTCCGCTAGGAACCTTTTCCCGCCTTTAAATGGGAGTCTTATCCAAAAACACACTATTATGACTAATTCTGGAATATTACCTGAATATCCCCATATCTCGGACAATTATCGACCTAGATTGATCAAAATGGCCATTTTGGATTCGTTTTAACATGTATTACTTAGCAAGAAGTCGAATTTTTTCAATATCAGTCCGCTAGGAACCTTTTCCCGCCTTTAAATGGGAGTCTTATCCAAAAACACACTATTATGACTAATTCTGGAATATTACCTGAATATCCCCATATCTCGGACAATTATCGACCTAGATTGATCAAAATGGCCATTTTGGATTCGTTTTAACATGTATTACTTAGCAAGAAGTCGAATTTTTTCAATATCAGTCCGCTAGGAACCTTTTCCCGCCTTTAAATGGGAGTCTTATCCAAAAACACACTATTATGACTAATTCTGGAATATTACCTGAATATCCCCATATCTCGGACAATTATCGACCTAGATTGATCAAAATGGCCATTTTGGATTCGTTTTAACATGTATTACTTAGCTAGAAGTCGAATTTTTTCAATATCAGTCCGCTAGGAACCTTTTCCCGCCTTTAAATGGGAGTCTTATCCAAAAACACACTATTATGACTAATTCTGGAATATTACCTGAATATCCCCATATCTCGGACAATTATCGACCTAGATTGATCAAAATGGCCATTTTGGATTCGTTTTAACATGTATTACTTAGCTAGAAGTCGAATTTTTTCAATATCAGTCCGCTAGGAACCTTTTCCCGCCTTTAAATGGGAGTCTTATCCAAAAACACACTATTATGACTAATTCTGGAATATTACCTGAATATCCCCATATCTCGGACAATTATCGACCTAGATTGATCAAAATGGCCATTTTGGATTCGTTTTAACATGTATTACTTAGCTAGAAGTCGAATTTTTTCAATATCAGTCCGCTAGGAACCTTTTCCCGCCTTTAAATGGGAGTCTTATCCAAAAACACACTATTATGACTAATTCTGGAATATTACCTGAATATCCCCATATCTCGGACAATTATCGACCTAGATTGATCAAAATGGCCATTTTGGATTCGTTTTAACATGTATTACTTAGCAAGAAGTCGAATTTTTTCAATATCAGTCCGCTAGGAACCTTTTCCCGCCTTTAAATGGGAGTCTTATCCAAAAACACACTATTATGACTAATTCTGGAATATTACCTGAATATCCCCATATCTCGGACAATTATCGACCTAGATTGATCAAAATGGCCATTTTGGATTCGTTTTAACATGTATTACTTAGCTAGAAGTCGAATTTTTTCAATATCAGTCCGCTAGGAACCTTTTCCCGCCTTTAAATGGGAGTCTTATCCAAAAACACACTATTATGACTAATTCTGGAATATTACCTGAATATCCCCATATCTCGGACAATTATCGACCTAGATTGATCAAAATGGCCATTTTGGATTCGTTTTAACATGTATTACTTAGCTAGAAGTCGAATTTTTTCAATATCAGTCCGCTAGGAACCTTTTCCCGCCTTTAAATGGGAGTCTTATCCAAAAACACACTATTATGACTAATTCTGGAATATTACCTGAATATCCCCATATCTCGGACAATTATCGACCTAGATTGATCAAAATGGCCATTTTGGATTCGTTTTAACATGTATTACTTAGCTAGAAGTCGAATTTTTTCAATATCAGTCCGCTAGGAACCTTTTCCCGCCTTTAAATGGGAGTCTTATCCAAAAACACACTATTATGACTAATTCTGGAATATTACCTGAATATCCCCATATCTCGGACAATTATCGACCTAGATTGATCAAAATGGCCATTTTGGATTCGTTTTAACATGTATTACTTAGCTAGAAGTCGAATTTTTTCAATATCAGTCCGCTAGGAACCTTTTCCCGCCTTTAAATGGGAGTCTTATCCAAAAACACACTATTATGACTAATTCTGGAATATTACCTGAATATCCCCATATCTCGGACAATTATCGACCTAGATTGATCAAAATGGCCATTTTGGATTCGTTTTAACATGTATTACTTAGCAAGAAGTCGAATTTTTTCAATATCAGTCCGCTAGGAACCTTTTCCCGCCTTTAAATGGGAGTCTTATCCAAAAACACACTATTATGACTAATTCTGGAATATTACCTGAATATCCCCATATCTCGGACAATTATCGACCTAGATTGATCAAAATGGCCATTTTGGATTCGTTTTAACATGTATTACTTAGCAAGAAGTCGAATTTTTTCAATATCAGTCCGCTAGGAACCTTTTCCCGCCTTTAAATGGGAGTCTTATCCAAAAACACACTATTATGACTAATTCTGGAATATTACCTGAATATCCCCATATCTCGGACAATTATCGACCTAGATTGATCAAAATGGCCATTTTGGATTCGTTTTAACATGTATTACTTAGCTAGAAGTCGAATTTTTTCAATATCAGTCCGCTAGGAACCTTTTCCCGCCTTTAAATGGGAGTCTTATCCAAAAACACACTATTATGACTAATTCTGGAATATTACCTGAATATCCCCATATCTCGGACAATTATCGACCTAGATTGATCAAAATGGCCATTTTGGATTCGTTTTAACATGTATTACTTAGCTAGAAGTCGAATTTTTTCAATATCAGTCCGCTAGGAACCTTTTCCCGCCTTTAAATGGGAGTCTTATCCAAAAACACACTATTATGACTAATTCTGGAATATTACCTGAATATCCCCATATCTCGGACAATTATCGACCTAGATTGATCAAAATGGCCATTTTGGATTCGTTTTAACATGTATTACTTAGCAAGAAGTCGAATTTTTTCAATATCAGTCCGCTAGGAACCTTTTCCCGCCTTTAAATGGGAGTCTTATCCAAAAACACACTATTATGACTAATTCTGGAATATTACCTGAATATCCCCATATCTCGGACAATTATCGACCTAGATTGATCAAAATGGCCATTTTGGATTCGTTTTAACATGTATTACTTAGCAAGAAGTCGAATTTTTTCAATATCAGTCCGCTAGGAACCTTTTCCCGCCTTTAAATGGGAGTCTTATCCAAAAACACACTATTATGACTAATTCTGGAATATTACCTGAATATCCCCATATCTCGGACAATTATCGACCTAGATTGATCAAAATGGCCATTTTGGATTCGTTTTAACATGTATTACTTAGCAAGAAGTCGAATTTTTTCAATATCAGTCCGCTAGGAACCTTTTCCCGCCTTTAAATGGGAGTCTTATCCAAAAACACACTATTATGACTAATTCTGGAATATTACCTGAATATCCCCATATCTCGGACAATTATCGACCTAGATTGATCAAAATGGCCATTTTGGATTCGTTTTAACATGTATTACTTAGCTAGAAGTCGAATTTTTTCAATATCAGTCCGCTAGGAACCTTTTCCCGCCTTTAAATGGGAGTCTTATCCAAAAACACACTATTATGACTAATTCTGGAATATTACCTGAATATCCCCATATCTCGGACAATTATCGACCTAGATTGATCAAAATGGCCATTTTGGATTCGTTTTAACATGTATTACTTAGCAAGAAGTCGAATTTTTTCAATATCAGTCCGCTAGGAACCTTTTCCCGCCTTTAAATGGGAGTCTTATCCAAAAACACACTATTATGACTAATTCTGGAATATTACCTGAATATCCCCATATCTCGGACAATTATCGACCTAGATTGATCAAAATGGCCATTTTGGATTCGTTTTAACATGTATTACTTAGCTAGAAGTCGAATTTTTTCAATATCAGTCCGCTAGGAACCTTTTCCCGCCTTTAAATGGGAGTCTTATCCAAAAACACACTATTATGACTAATTCTGGAATATTACCTGAATATCCCCATATCTCGGACAATTATCGACCTAGATTGATCAAAATGGCCATTTTGGATTCGTTTTAACATGTATTACTTAGCAAGAAGTCGAATTTTTTCAATATCAGTCCGCTAGGAACCTTTTCCCGCCTTTAAATGGGAGTCTTATCCAAAAACACACTATTATGACTAATTCTGGAATATTACCTGAATATCCCCATATCTCGGACAATTATCGACCTAGATTGATCAAAATGGCCATTTTGGATTCGTTTTAACATGTATTACTTAGCTAGAAGTCGAATTTTTTCAATATCAGTCCGCTAGGAACCTTTTCCCGCCTTTAAATGGGAGTCTTATCCAAAAACACACTATTATGACTAATTCTGGAATATTACCTGAATATCCCCATATCTCGGACAATTATCGACCTAGATTGATCAAAATGGCCATTTTGGATTCGTTTTAACATGTATTACTTAGCTAGAAGTCGAATTTTTTCAATATCAGTCCGCTAGGAACCTTTTCCCGCCTTTAAATGGGAGTCTTATCCAAAAACACACTATTATGACTAATTCTGGAATATTACCTGAATATCCCCATATCTCGGACAATTATCGACCTAGATTGATCAAAATGGCCATTTTGGATTCGTTTTAACATGTATTACTTAGCTAGAAGTCGAATTTTTTCAATATCAGTCCGCTAGGAACCTTTTCCCGCCTTTAAATGGGAGTCTTATCCAAAAACACACTATTATGACTAATTCTGGAATATTACCTGAATATCCCCATATCTCGGACAATTATCGACCTAGATTGATCAAAATGGCCATTTTGGATTCGTTTTAACATGTAT
Organism: Lordiphosa mommai; assembly: GCA_018904225.1. Lineage (NCBI taxonomy): Eukaryota > Metazoa > Arthropoda > Insecta > Diptera > Drosophilidae > Lordiphosa > Lordiphosa mommai. The sequence goes on along the minus strand of JAEIFT010000547.1, from coordinate 110,127 downwards.
TACTTAGCAAGAAGTCGAATTTTTTCAATATCAGTCCGCTAGGAACCTTTTCCCGCCTTTAAATGGGAGTCTTATCCAAAAACACACTATTATGACTAATTCTGGAATATTACCTGAATATCCCCATATCTCGGACAATTATCGACCTAGATTGATCAAAATGGCCATTTTGGATTCGTTTTAACATGTATTACTTAGCTAGAAGTCGAATTTTTTCAATATCAGTCCGCTAGGAACCTTTTCCCGCCTTTAAATGGGAGTCTTATCCAAAAACACACTATTATGACTAATTCTGGAATATTACCTGAATATCCCCATATCTCGGACAATTATCGACCTAGATTGATCAAAATGGCCATTTTGGATTCGTTTTAACATGTATTACTTAGCAAGAAGTCGAATTTTTTCAATATCAGTCCGCTAGGAACCTTTTCCCGCCTTTAAATGGGAGTCTTATCCAAAAACACACTATTATGACTAATTCTGGAATATTACCTGAATATCCCCATATCTCGGACAATTATCGACCTAGATTGATCAAAATGGCCATTTTGGATTCGTTTTAACATGTATTACTTAGCAAGAAGTCGAATTTTTTCAATATCAGTCCGCTAGGAACCTTTTCCCGCCTTTAAATGGGAGTCTTATCCAAAAACACACTATTATGACTAATTCTGGAATATTACCTGAATATCCCCATATCTCGGACAATTATCGACCTAGATTGATCAAAATGGCCATTTTGGATTCGTTTTAACATGTATTACTTAGCAAGAAGTCGAATTTTTTCAATATCAGTCCGCTAGGAACCTTTTCCCGCCTTTAAATGGGAGTCTTATCCAAAAACACACTATTATGACTAATTCTGGAATATTACCTGAATATCCCCATATCTCGGACAATTATCGACCTAGATTGATCAAAATGGCCATTTTGGATTCGTTTTAACATGTATTACTTAGCAAGAAGTCGAATTTTTTCAATATCAGTCCGCTAGGAACCTTTTCCCGCCTTTAAATGGGAGTCTTATCCAAAAACACACTATTATGACTAATTCTGGAATATTACCTGAATATCCCCATATCTCGGACAATTATCGACCTAGATTGATCAAAATGGCCATTTTGGATTCGTTTTAACATGTATTACTTAGCTAGAAGTCGAATTTTTTCAATATCAGTCCGCTAGGAACCTTTTCCCGCCTTTAAATGGGAGTCTTATCCAAAAACACACTATTATGACTAATTCTGGAATATTACCTGAATATCCCCATATCTCGGACAATTATCGACCTAGATTGATCAAAATGGCCATTTTGGATTCGTTTTAACATGTATTACTTAGCAAGAAGTCGAATTTTTTCAATATCAGTCCGCTAGGAACCTTTTCCCGCCTTTAAATGGGAGTCTTATCCAAAAACACACTATTATGACTAATTCTGGAATATTACCTGAATATCCCCATATCTCGGACAATTATCGACCTAGATTGATCAAAATGGCCATTTTGGATTCGTTTTAACATGTATTACTTAGCAAGAAGTCGAATTTTTTCAATATCAGTCCGCTAGGAACCTTTTCCCGCCTTTAAATGGGAGTCTTATCCAAAAACACACTATTATGACTAATTCTGGAATATTACCTGAATATCCCCATATCTCGGACAATTATCGACCTAGATTGATCAAAATGGCCATTTTGGATTCGTTTTAACATGTATTACTTAGCAAGAAGTCGAATTTTTTCAATATCAGTCCGCTAGGAACCTTTTCCCGCCTTTAAATGGGAGTCTTATCCAAAAACACACTATTATGACTAATTCTGGAATATTACCTGAATATCCCCATATCTCGGACAATTATCGACCTAGATTGATCAAAATGGCCATTTTGGATTCGTTTTAACATGTATTACTTAGCAAGAAGTCGAATTTTTTCAATATCAGTCCGCTAGGAACCTTTTCCCGCCTTTAAATGGGAGTCTTATCCAAAAACACACTATTATGACTAATTCTGGAATATTACCTGAATATCCCCATATCTCGGACAATTATCGACCTAGATTGATCAAAATGGCCATTTTGGATTCGTTTTAACATGTATTACTTAGCAAGAAGTCGAATTTTTTCAATATCAGTCCGCTAGGAACCTTTTCCCGCCTTTAAATGGGAGTCTTATCCAAAAACACACTATTATGACTAATTCTGGAATATTACCTGAATATCCCCATATCTCGGACAATTATCGACCTAGATTGATCAAAATGGCCATTTTGGATTCGTTTTAACATGTATTACTTAGCAAGAAGTCGAATTTTTTCAATATCAGTCCGCTAGGAACCTTTTCCCGCCTTTAAATGGGAGTCTTATCCAAAAACACACTATTATGACTAATTCTGGAATATTACCTGAATATCCCCATATCTCGGACAATTATCGACCTAGATTGATCAAAATGGCCATTTTGGATTCGTTTTAACATGTATTACTTAGCAAGAAGTCGAATTTTTTCAATATCAGTCCGCTAGGAACCTTTTCCCGCCTTTAAATGGGAGTCTTATCCAAAAACACACTATTATGACTAATTCTGGAATATTACCTGAATATCCCCATATCTCGGACAATTATCGACCTAGATTGATCAAAATGGCCATTTTGGATTCGTTTTAACATGTATTACTTAGCAAGAAGTCGAATTTTTTCAATATCAGTCCGCTAGGAACCTTTTCCCGCCTTTAAATGGGAGTCTTATCCAAAAACACACTATTATGACTAATTCTGGAATATTACCTGAATATCCCCATATCTCGGACAATTATCGACCTAGATTGATCAAAATGGCCATTTTGGATTCGTTTTAACATGTATTACTTAGCAAGAAGTCGAATTTTTTCAATATCAGTCCGCTAGGAACCTTTTCCCGCCTTTAAATGGGAGTCTTATCCAAAAACACACTATTATGACTAATTCTGGAATATTACCTGAATATCCCCATATCTCGGACAATTATCGACCTAGATTGATCAAAATGGCCATTTTGGATTCGTTTTAACATGTATTACTTAGCAAGAAGTCGAATTTTTTCAATATCAGTCCGCTAGGAACCTTTTCCCGCCTTTAAATGGGAGTCTTATCCAAAAACACACTATTATGACTAATTCTGGAATATTACCTGAATATCCCCATATCTCGGACAATTATCGACCTAGATTGATCAAAATGGCCATTTTGGATTCGTTTTAACATGTATTACTTAGCAAGAAGTCGAATTTTTTCAATATCAGTCCGCTAGGAACCTTTTCCCGCCTTTAAATGGGAGTCTTATCCAAAAACACACTATTATGACTAATTCTGGAATATTACCTGAATATCCCCATATCTCGGACAATTATCGACCTAGATTGATCAAAATGGCCATTTTGGATTCGTTTTAACATGTATTACTTAGCAAGAAGTCGAATTTTTTCAATATCAGTCCGCTAGGAACCTTTTCCCGCCTTTAAATGGGAGTCTTATCCAAAAACACACTATTATGACTAATTCTGGAATATTACCTGAATATCCCCATATCTCGGACAATTATCGACCTAGATTGATCAAAATGGCCATTTTGGATTCGTTTTAACATGTATTACTTAGCAAGAAGTCGAATTTTTTCAATATCAGTCCGCTAGGAACCTTTTCCCGCCTTTAAATGGGAGTCTTATCCAAAAACACACTATTATGACTAATTCTGGAATATTACCTGAATATCCCCATATCTCGGACAATTATCGACCTAGATTGATCAAAATGGCCATTTTGGATTCGTTTTAACATGTATTACTTAGCAAGAAGTCGAATTTTTTCAATATCAGTCCGCTAGGAACCTTTTCCCGCCTTTAAATGGGAGTCTTATCCAAAAACACACTATTATGACTAATTCTGGAATATTACCTGAATATCCCCATATCTCGGACAATTATCGACCTAGATTGATCAAAATGGCCATTTTGGATTCGTTTTAACATGTATTACTTAGCAAGAAGTCGAATTTTTTCAATATCAGTCCGCTAGGAACCTTTTCCCGCCTTTAAATGGGAGTCTTATCCAAAAACACACTATTATGACTAATTCTGGAATATTACCTGAATATCCCCATATCTCGGACAATTATCGACCTAGATTGATCAAAATGGCCATTTTGGATTCGTTTTAACATGTATTACTTAGCAAGAAGTCGAATTTTTTCAATATCAGTCCGCTAGGAACCTTTTCCCGCCTTTAAATGGGAGTCTTATCCAAAAACACACTATTATGACTAATTCTGGAATATTACCTGAATATCCCCATATCTCGGACAATTATCGACCTAGATTGATCAAAATGGCCATTTTGGATTCGTTTTAACATGTATTACTTAGCTAGAAGTCGAATTTTTTCAATATCAGTCCGCTAGGAACCTTTTCCCGCCTTTAAATGGGAGTCTTATCCAAAAACACACTATTATGACTAATTCTGGAATATTACCTGAATATCCCCATATCTCGGACAATTATCGACCTAGATTGATCAAAATGGCCATTTTGGATTCGTTTTAACATGTATTACTTAGCAAGAAGTCGAATTTTTTCAATATCAGTCCGCTAGGAACCTTTTCCCGCCTTTAAATGGGAGTCTTATCCAAAAACACACTATTATGACTAATTCTGGAATATTACCTGAATATCCCCATATCTCGGACAATTATCGACCTAGATTGATCAAAATGGCCATTTTGGATTCGTTTTAACATGTATTACTTAGCAAGAAGTCGAATTTTTTCAATATCAGTCCGCTAGGAACCTTTTCCCGCCTTTAAATGGGAGTCTTATCCAAAAACACACTATTATGACTAATTCTGGAATATTACCTGAATATCCCCATATCTCGGACAATTATCGACCTAGATTGATCAAAATGGCCATTTTGGATTCGTTTTAACATGTATTACTTAGCAAGAAGTCGAATTTTTTCAATATCAGTCCGCTAGGAACCTTTTCCCGCCTTTAAATGGGAGTCTTATCCAAAAACACACTATTATGACTAATTCTGGAATATTACCTGAATATCCCCATATCTCGGACAATTATCGACCTAGATTGATCAAAATGGCCATTTTGGATTCGTTTTAACATGTATTACTTAGCAAGAAGTCGAATTTTTTCAATATCAGTCCGCTAGGAACCTTTTCCCGCCTTTAAATGGGAGTCTTATCCAAAAACACACTATTATGACTAATTCTGGAATATTACCTGAATATCCCCATATCTCGGACAATTATCGACCTAGATTGATCAAAATGGCCATTTTGGATTCGTTTTAACATGTATTACTTAGCAAGAAGTCGAATTTTTTCAATATCAGTCCGCTAGGAACCTTTTCCCGCCTTTAAATGGGAGTCTTATCCAAAAACACACTATTATGACTAATTCTGGAATATTACCTGAATATCCCCATATCTCGGACAATTATCGACCTAGATTGATCAAAATGGCCATTTTGGATTCGTTTTAACATGTATTACTTAGCAAGAAGTCGAATTTTTTCAATATCAGTCCGCTAGGAACCTTTTCCCGCCTTTAAATGGGAGTCTTATCCAAAAACACACTATTATGACTAATTCTGGAATATTACCTGAATATCCCCATATCTCGGACAATTATCGACCTAGATTGATCAAAATGGCCATTTTGGATTCGTTTTAACATGTATTACTTAGCAAGAAGTCGAATTTTTTCAATATCAGTCCGCTAGGAACCTTTTCCCGCCTTTAAATGGGAGTCTTATCCAAAAACACACTATTATGACTAATTCTGGAATATTACCTGAATATCCCCATATCTCGGACAATTATCGACCTAGATTGATCAAAATGGCCATTTTGGATTCGTTTTAACATGTATTACTTAGCAAGAAGTCGAATTTTTTCAATATCAGTCCGCTAGGAACCTTTTCCCGCCTTTAAATGGGAGTCTTATCCAAAAACACACTATTATGACTAATTCTGGAATATTACCTGAATATCCCCATATCTCGGACAATTATCGACCTAGATTGATCAAAATGGCCATTTTGGATTCGTTTTAACATGTATTACTTAGCAAGAAGTCGAATTTTTTCAATATCAGTCCGCTAGGAACCTTTTCCCGCCTTTAAATGGGAGTCTTATCCAAAAACACACTATTATGACTAATTCTGGAATATTACCTGAATATCCCCATATCTCGGACAATTATCGACCTAGATTGATCAAAATGGCCATTTTGGATTCGTTTTAACATGTATTACTTAGCAAGAAGTCGAATTTTTTCAATATCAGTCCGCTAGGAACCTTTTCCCGCCTTTAAATGGGAGTCTTATCCAAAAACACACTATTATGACTAATTCTGGAATATTACCTGAATATCCCCATATCTCGGACAATTATCGACCTAGATTGATCAAAATGGCCATTTTGGATTCGTTTTAACATGTATTACTTAGCAAGAAGTCGAATTTTTTCAATATCAGTCCGCTAGGAACCTTTTCCCGCCTTTAAATGGGAGTCTTATCCAAAAACACACTATTATGACTAATTCTGGAATATTACCTGAATATCCCCATATCTCGGACAATTATCGACCTAGATTGATCAAAATGGCCATTTTGGATTCGTTTTAACATGTATTACTTAGCAAGAAGTCGAATTTTTTCAATATCAGTCCGCTAGGAACCTTTTCCCGCCTTTAAATGGGAGTCTTATCCAAAAACACACTATTATGACTAATTCTGGAATATTACCTGAATATCCCCATATCTCGGACAATTATCGACCTAGATTGATCAAAATGGCCATTTTGGATTCGTTTTAACATGTATTACTTAGCAAGAAGTCGAATTTTTTCAATATCAGTCCGCTAGGAACCTTTTCCCGCCTTTAAATGGGAGTCTTATCCAAAAACACACTATTATGACTAATTCTGGAATATTACCTGAATATCCCCATATCTCGGACAATTATCGACCTAGATTGATCAAAATGGCCATTTTGGATTCGTTTTAACATGTATTACTTAGCAAGAAGTCGAATTTTTTCAATATCAGTCCGCTAGGAACCTTTTCCCGCCTTTAAATGGGAGTCTTATCCAAAAACACACTATTATGACTAATTCTGGAATATTACCTGAATATCCCCATATCTCGGACAATTATCGACCTAGATTGATCAAAATGGCCATTTTGGATTCGTTTTAACATGTATTACTTAGCAAGAAGTCGAATTTTTTCAATATCAGTCCGCTAGGAACCTTTTCCCGCCTTTAAATGGGAGTCTTATCCAAAAACACACTATTATGACTAATTCTGGAATATTACCTGAATATCCCCATATCTCGGACAATTATCGACCTAGATTGATCAAAATGGCCATTTTGGATTCGTTTTAACATGTATTACTTAGCAAGAAGTCGAATTTTTTCAATATCAGTCCGCTAGGAACCTTTTCCCGCCTTTAAATGGGAGTCTTATCCAAAAACACACTATTATGACTAATTCTGGAATATTACCTGAATATCCCCATATCTCGGACAATTATCGACCTAGATTGATCAAAATGGCCATTTTGGATTCGATCAATAAAAATCAATACAACTATTGTTTATTACTAGACAAATAAATGTATTTTTTGGCAAACTAATTTCAACTTGTTTATATCTTGGGAAAGGAATTACCATTTGTTAAATGTCGACGGTGGATTTTCAACTAAGCTGCATCATCGCACAAGAAATTTTGAATAAATCCATATTATAAGAAATTCTTTAAAGCTTCCCAAATATGCAACCCTTAATAATATACGATTTTTATGTAAGAAGATACAGCCCGTCAAAATTGACAAATTTTCAGTTTTAAAAAAACCCCACAAAATTTTTTGGTAATTTGTTCACTTTCAGCTGGAATATCACAAAAACTAGGTAAGCAAACCTCATAACTTTTTTTTTCTATTGATTGATGTATCAATTAGCTGTATATTTAAAAAAAGAAAAATTACTGTTTGCTTTGTGTTTCTTCTGCTAAATCTCTTTTTTTTCGAACTGTCCATTTTTTTTTTATAATTTTCCAACTTTGATGGAAAATAAAAAAAATTCAAAATTTTTTCCATTTGCCATATTTTCAAAATATGTTCTTTGATTATACTTTAACCTAATAAAAAAGGTTCAGCTGCCCGTCGCCGCCTCTGCTACTATTAGAGTTAAAATAGCTAAAAAGACATGGCAAAAGGACGATGGTCCCATTTTCCGATCCACTTTTCCCAACTGTGCGGCAGGTGAAGTCACAAAAGGGTTAAAATTCACTAGTTAAAGTTCAAAAATGATTAATCTATTAAAATCTGATTATAAAAAAATTTTGAAAAAAAAACTTGAAAATTCCAAAAAAATTCGAAAAATAACTATTTTTTTTTAAATTTTTTGGTTAACAATTTTAAATTATGAAAATAGAAGGCTAACATCGGCTATGCCGATGTTTTAAATCATTTTGAAAGGCGCTACCATTGATAAAAAAAAGTTTTCTCACTAGAATTAGTTTTTAGACCGATCGTTCCTATGGCAGCTATATTCCGATAAATTTTTCCAGAATTGTGTGAAAGTATATAAAACTCATATATACCACGATTGGCGATGCTACGATGGAAAACAAAAAAGTTTTTCTCACTAGAACTACTTTTTGGACCGACCGTTTATATGGCAGCTATATGCTATAGTCATCCGATTTTGATAAATTTTTTCAGAATTGTGTGACATCATATAAAACTTATATACCACGATTGGTGACGCTACGATGGAAAACAAAGAGTTTTATTAGAACTAGTTTTGGACCGATCGTTCCTATGGCATAAATATGATATAGTCATCCGATCCGGCCGATTCCACTCAAATGGGCCCCAGAGTATTTGTACTTCACAAATATTTATAAAGGGAGGTGCTTCGTTTTCATTGTAAATTTTGTTAAATAAAGCGACTTTATTCATATGTGAAAAAATTATGGGGGGTTGATAACAATTTAGTAGAATATATCAAAAAATTTCGAAAAAACTTAACTCCAAAATTTTTAAAGAATTCAGTTTTTTTTTTAAATTTGGGGGGGGGGTGTAAAAATCAAAACTAAACTTATCTGCCTACAAACATAAACATTTCAATAAACTTCAAAATCTATCTTAACGTTACTTAATTTTCTTCACGGATGACAAAGAAAAAAGAAGAGGAAGAGGACAGCCGACCCTTTATAAAAAATGAAAAACTAAGGACTTCCTAAAACTCGCAAATAATAATTTTTTTTGTTACATATTAATTTTTCACAAAAAGTGGTAAAACAAAAAAAAACCTTAGAAAAAAGAAAAAAAAATTTAAAAATTGTTTAAAATATTTTTTTAAAGTTTCTATAAAATTAATTTTTTCACAAAATTTGATCAAAAGCAACTCCAATTATAAAAAAATTATTTTGGAAAAAAAATTTAAAATTCCGAAAAAAAAACTCGAAAAAAAACTATTTTTTTTTTTTAATTTTTTGGTTAACAATTTTAAAACAAAAAAAACACCTTACAAAATAAACATAAATAAAATTGTAAAAAATATTTTTTTTTAGTTACTATAAAATTAATTTTTTTCAAAATATAATTAATTTTTGACAAAGTCAACCCCATTATAAAAAAAAATTTTGGAAAAAAACTTTAAGATTCCAAAAAAATTCGAAAAAATAACTAATTTTTTTTTTTAATTTTTTGGTTAACAATTTTAAAACATAAAAAACCTTACAAAATAAAACATAAAAAATTGTTTAAAATATTTTTTAGTTACTATAAAATTATTTTTATACACTTGAAAAGTGTATATTAATTTTGGCCAAAATTTTGTAACGCATAGAAATATTCATTTCCGACCACATAAACCATATATACTCTTGATCAGAATGACGAGCGAGTTCATTTCAATTGTCCCCGTCGTCTGTCCGTCTGTCTGTTTCTACGCGAACTAGTCTCTCAGTTTTTAAAAGCTATCGAGGTGAAATTTTGCGAGCGTCTACTGTTCTGGACGCAACTAATATGTTCGGAACCGGCCTGATCGGATGACTATATCATATAGCTGGGTAGGAACGCTCGGTCTATAGAACTAGTTCTAGTTAAAAAAAATTTTTTTGTAATTTCCATCGTAGCATCAAATCTTGGTATATGTTAGTTTAATAACACGAGAATTCTGGGGACAAGCGATCAAAATCGGATCACTATAGCATATAGCTGCCACCGTACGATGGTAAAAATAAGTCTTTGTGAGAAAAACTTTTTGTTGCATCGTAGCGAATTCCAATTGTGGTATATATTATTTTTCTATGTTTCCACACAATTTTGAGAAAGTTTATCAAAATCGGATGACTATAGCTATATAGCTGCCATATAAACGGTCGGGGCAAAAACATGCTTCTAGTGAGAAAACTTTTTGGTTTCTATCATCGTAGCGTCCCCAATCTTGGTAGATATTAGTTTTATATGCTTTCAAAAATTGGCAGAATCGGATGACTAGAAATATAAGCTATAGGACCGATCGGTCAGCATGTGTTTACTAAGAAAATTTTATTTTTCATGGTATCAAATTTTTTATTATCAAGATTTACAAATTTTGAATGTCGATATCTATCTTTATATCAGTTGAGGAAAAGTTTTCAATGAAAACTTCGACGCCGACGGAGTTAGCTAAATTTTCGACCAGCAACCCCATTATAAAAGATTCGAAAATAAAAACTAATTTTTTTTTACAATTTTTTTGGTTAACAATTTAAAACTAAAAAAACCTTACAAAATAAACATAAAAATTTTTCAAAATTCATTTTTTTTAGTTACTATAAAATAATTTTTTGACAAATTTTGACAAAGTCAACCCCATTATAAAAAATTAGAAAAAACTTTCAAAATCAAAAAAATCAAAAAATTATTAATTTTTTTTTTATTTAATTTTTTGCTTAACAATTTTAAAACAAAAAAAACCTTACAAAATAAACATAAAAAATTTTAAAATTGTTCAAAATACATTTTTTTAGTTACTATAAAAATTATTTTTTTCACAAATTTTGACAAAGTCCACCACATTATAAAAAATTTTAGAAAAAAAAAAATTCAAAATTAAAAAAACGAAAAAATAACTAATTTTTTTAAATTTTTTTGGTTAAAAATTTTAAAACAAAAAAAAAACTTACAAAATAAACATAAACAGAAAAATTTAAAATTTATTTTTTTAGTTACTATAAAATTATTTTTTCTCAAATTTTGACAAAGTCAACCCCATTATAAAAAATTTTGAAAAAAAACTTAAAAAAAAACAGTTTTTAAACAATTTTAAAACAAAACCTTCAAAGGGGGGGGGGGGGGGGGGGGGGGGGGGGGGGGGGGGGGGGGGGGGGGGGGGGGGGGGGGGGGGGGGGGGGGGGGGGGGGGGGGGGGGGGGGGGGGGGGGGGGGGGGGGGGGGGGGGGGGGGGGGGGGGGGGGGGGGGGGGGGGGGGGGGGGGGGGGGGGGGGGGGGGGGGGGGGGGGGGGGGGGGGGGGGGGGGGGGGGGGGGGGGGGGGGGGGGGGGGGGGGGGGGGGGGGGGGGGGGGGGGGGGGGGGGGGGGGGGGGGGGGGGGGGGGGGGGGGGGGGGGGGGGGGGGGGGGGGGGGGGGGGGGGGGGGGGGGGGGGGGGGGGGGGGGGGGGGGGGGGGGGGGGGGGGGGGGGGGGGGGGGGGAAATTTAAAAGTTGTTTAAAATATTTTTTTAGTTACTATAAAATTTTTTTTACAAAATTTACAAAAAATCAAAACACCCATTATAAAAAAATTTTGGAAAAAAACTTTTTTTTAAATCTTTTAAATAAACATAAAAAATTTAAAAGTTGTTTAAAATATTTTTTTTAGTTACTATAAAATTAATTTTTTTTACAAATTTTGACAAAGTCAACCCCATAGGGTCCAACAATCATTTTATAGTCTGAACAATTATCTATCACATGTCATTTAAATTATTCGATTAACTCATTTGGTTCAAAATTGATGATTTTTGCAACGAAAAAACTCAAATGGCACAAGCCCCGACCTTGCACCTACAAATTTTCAATGGATTCGATCTCTTCAAAATTATTCGTTTTTAATAATGAAAAATTATGTACAGCTGGGGGAACAGAGAACAGGTCATCGGCAGTTCGAATTTCTTTAAATTTAAGGTTTGGGCTGTGTCATTGTCAAATCTCTACATTTGTGTACATTTAAGTCTAATTTTGTATAAATGAAATATTTTCAAGTTTAGCCCCAAATGTCTCACACACAGCTGCTTTGCTTAAGTGGCGTCTCCGCCCACATAAGACACTCATATATATATGTGATGTGATGTTATGTGATGTTTATGCCAGAACCTCCCATTTAATTAGCCCAGAACGTGGCACGAAACTAAAATCATCATTGCCAGCATATAGGTATGCAAAAGTGTAGCAAACACCTGTTGATTAAGAAGGAACTGAGTCAGACTCAAATGAGCTCACCCCCACCCACTCTTAGTCAGAGCTATAATTATATGTCAATAAACTGACAAGACTTTCTTCCCAAATTCTGTAACTGAACTAAACATGCGAACATAACTAGTGTGTGTGTGTGTTCACTTGGTAATTAAGTTAATTGCACTCGCTTGTCTAAGGTTTGGCTGTTTTTGCTTTTTTCAATGTCAAGACGCAACACTTTTCGATTCCGTTTAGCACGTGCAGGGGGAGCAAGGGTAGGATTATGTTTGTACTTGTTAAATACGTGTAAAGATTAAACTAAACTGCAGCTCAAATTGAATTGTGGTTTGCATGTGAACGTGCGAAATTTATTTGGCTAGTGGCGGCGGCATTTTCAGGGATCATAAACAAAGTTGAGGGTTATAATACATACTGTACCATATGCATAGGGCGAAAGCAAATTATTTTCAGTTGGAGTTAAATGTCTTATTTCAATCCAAATTGCTTTGAAATAGAGCCTTGCTTTAGCTTACACTAAATCATGTTTACAGTAGGCCACCACTCTGTGCCTAATAATGAAAACGCGAATATTTATGATCAAAAATGGTTTAATTGTTTTTCAAAGTATTCTCCAGCAGAAGATTTATACACTTTTGCATGCGCTCAAACCAATTGTCGAAGCACTTTTTCCACTCCGATTGAGACACCTTCAAAACATGATTTTTGAACTCTTCAACAGCATTTTCTGACGACGAAAAACGTTAGCCACGCATTTTTCCCTTGATGTGCGGGAGTAAAAAGAAGTCATTGGGTGCCAATTTAATTCAATTCGACGTTTTGGGCGGTCAAAAAGGCGCTGGTGTAAGCTGATGTATGAGAGCTTGCATATTGTCATGGTGCACAATGATCTGTCTTTTCTTGTTCGTTTTTCGAATTTCTCCGACGATTTCAGGCCAAGAAATTGTGGTGTACCACTCAGAATTGACTGTCCTACGTTGCTCAAGCGGAACTGGTCGCCACATGACCAGTTTTACCGAAGAAACAGGCGACCATTTGCTAAGAAGTGCTTCTTCCCGCGAACGACTTTCGTTGGATTTGGCTTGTCTTCGAAGACCCACACGGTCGATTGCTGTAAATCCATGATTCGTCACCTGTGACGATCTTATAAACGTCTTTTGAAACACCGCGATTATAATTTTTCAAAATTTCTTTGCACCAATCCACACGAGCCTTTTTTTTTGAGCGATCCAACGAGAACAAACCTTTTTGACGCCCAGGTGTTCATACAATATCCAATGTAAGCTGGTGAAAGAAATGCCCAAGGAAGCCTCTAGCTCACAGTATGTCACATGACGATCTTTCATTATCAGTTCACGCACGGCATCAATGTTTTCTGGCACAACGACTGTTTTTGGACGACCTTCACGACCTGCGTCTTCGAGCGAGCGTCGCCCGCGTTTGAATTCATTAAACCAATATTTCACAGTGCTATAGGATGGTGCTTCATCGCCAGTCGTGATAATCCACTCGTCGAAAGTTGTGAAAAAAATGATTGCACGAAAATGTTCACGAGTTAATTCCATTTTTCTGCCGAGGTAAGTTTTTGATTAATCGTTAATCGATATCAAATGTGGTCACACATGAAAGAGTTGTATGGAGCTTTTATCGATAAAAAGTCCAAACTTTTTTTTGGGAAAACGCCAATTGGTCCTAAAATGGCTAGAAGTGACCTGGGCCAGAAACTTAAATAGCAACCCAAGCACAAATATTCAAGCAATTTTTGCCCCCACCTTTATGGAAAGCTAGCTACGTCCTTGGTATTATGGGCTATATAGGACCTTAGTCTTATAATGTGGGTTGAAATCTATACAAATGGCAAATTATCTATATTTTTTTGGCAGGGATACGGCAGATTTTAGGGCCGATTATTTCGAACCATAATTTGAAAATATTTTTCTGCTTTTTAGCAAGATTTTATATAAGTTTAGGTTCGATTTCTAACTGTCACATAAAGTAACAAACTTTAGAGTTCAATTTAAAGTTTGTTTGATATATAATATAATTTACTCTGTTATTTGTAAGATTGCGTGTCAGATGGATCTATGTGGAAAATGACAAATCGGATCAAAGCAAGCTTGTAATTGGTTGGCTAATGATAAATCCATTCATTATTCTTGATAACCATCCGCCTATATGTACATATTTTGCCAATAGCTTTTTGCTTCTTCTGTATTCAATGAGCTTTGCTTTCCAGTTACTGTTTTCCAGTGGGCAAACTTATCTACCCAAACTGACCTACTTACATACATTTTATATGCGATTGCCTATACGTCACACCAAAAAGGTAAATAGAGACTTTGGCTAGAAAGCAAATAATTTGCACTTAACAAGGCCAATGCATTGTGTTAAGTCTCGTCGAGCGAAATGTGTGAAAATTAAATGCAATTTGAAGTTCAGGTGGCCATAAAAGTAAAAGTGTTGTGCAACGCTTTCAAGTGGGTGGTGCACTTCAGGCTATTAATATTATGCCTGTCACAAATCGCACTTCATCGTATGAAAATTTAACTTTTTGATTAGTGCAACTGCCCCCAGGTCTGATCCAAACCCTAACCCTGGCCCATTAATGAGTTAACAAATTAACGTGTTCTATACCGGAAAAAAACCTGAGCTTCTCTCATACTTGTGTATAAATAAAATTCATATATATACACAGATATACATGCAACCGCAACAAAATTACATCAATTTGCGTGTTCTGTATGGCACGAAAATAAGTAAGTACGTATGAGAAAGTAATTTGGGGGTGTAGTCGACTGGTGAGTATCCAGTAATGAATTAGAAAAAATATATTTATATATTTATCAGATCTTTATAAATTCGAAATCATAGAAAATCAAAAAAAAAAACTTTTCTTAGTAAAACTTATTTTCCGACCAATCGGTCCTACGACAGCTATATGCTATAGTCAACCGATTTTGATCAAATTTTCCAAAATTATGTGAAAGCATATAAAACTAATATATACCAAGATTGGTGATGCTAAGATAGAAAAAAAAAAGTTTTTCCTACTAGAACTAGTTTTTTGGACCGACTTTATATGGCAGCTATATGCTATAGTCAACCGATTTTGATCAAATTTTTCAAAATTATGTGGAAGCATATAAAACTAATATATACCAAGATTGGTGATGCTACGTTGGAAAACAAAAAAGTTTTTCTTACTAGAACTAGTTTTTGGACCGACTTTTTATATGGCAGCTATATGCTATAGTCAACCGATTTTGATAAAATTTTTCCAAAATTATGTGGAAGCATATAAAACTAATATATACCAAGATTGGTGACGCTAAGTTGGAAAACAAAAAGTTTTTATAGAACTAGTTTTTGGACCGACTTTTATATGGCAGCTATAGCTATGCAACGATTTTGATCAATTTTCCAAAATTATGTGGAAGCATAATAATATACAAGATTGGTGAGTAAGATAGAAAACAAAAAGTTTTCCTACTAGTTTTGGACCGATTAGCTACTGTCAGATTTTGATATTTTAAATAGTGGAAGCTGATCGAGGTGACAAGTTTCTATGAATAGTTTTGGACCGATTGTTTATGGCAGCTATATGCTAGTACGATTTTGATCAAATTTTCAAAATTTGGGAAGCATATAAAACTAAATATACCAAGATTGGTGAAGCTAAGATAGAAAACAAAAAAGTTTTTCCATAGTATTTTGGACCGACTTTTTAGCGCTATGAAGTAGATTTGAATTTTCAAAATTAGGGAAGCAAAACTAATATAAAGATTGGTGACGCTAAGATAGAAAACAAAAAGTTTTTCCTACTAGAACTAGTTTTTGGACCGACCGTTATATGGCAGCTATATGCTATAGTCAACCGATTTTGATAAATTTTTCCAAAATTATGTGGAAGCATATAAAACTAATATATACCAAGATTGGTGATGCTACGATGGAAAACAAAAAAGTTTTTCCTACTAGAACTAGTTTTTGGACCGACTTTTTATATGGCAGCTATATGCTATAGTCAACCGATTTTGATAAATTTTTCCAAAATTATGTGGAAGCATATAAAACTAATATATACCAAGATTGGTGATGCTACGTTGGAAAACAAAAAAGTTTTTCTTACTAGAACTAGTTTTTGGACCGATTGTTTATATGGCAGCTATATGCTATAGTCAACCGATTTTGATCAAATTTTTCCAAAATTATGTGGAAGCATATAAAACTAATATATACCAAGATTGGTGAGGCTAAGATAGAAAAACAAAAAAGTTTTTCCTACTAGAACTAGTTTTTTGACCCACCGTTTATATGGCAGCTATATGCTATGGTCAACCGATTTTGATAAAATTTTCCAAAATTATGTGGAAGCATATAAAACTAATATATACCAAGATTGGTGAAGCTACGATGGAAAACAAAAAAAGTTTTTCCTACTAGAACTAGTTTTTTGGACCGATTGTTTATATGGCAGCTATATGCTATAGTCAACCGATTTTGATAAATTTTTCCAAAATTATGTGGAAGCATCTTAAACTAATATATACCAAGATTGGTGATGCTACGATGGAAAACAAAAAAGTTTTTCTTACTAGATTGTTTTTGACCGACGTTTATATGGCAGCTATATCTATAGTTTTTTGGTCTATGTAGTAACGATTTTGATCAAATTTTCCAAAATTATGTGGAAGCATATAAAACTAAATATACCAAGATTGGTGATGCTACGTTGTAAAACAAAAAAGTTTTTCTTACTAGAACTAGTTTTTGGACCGACTTTTATATGGCAGCTATATGCTATAGTCAACCGATTTTGATAAAATCTTCCAAAATTATGTAAAAGCATCTGAAATTAATTTAAACCAAGATTGGTGACGCTAAGATGAAAAACCACAAAGTTTTTCTCACTAAGACTTATTTTTCGACCTATCCTTCCTATGGCAGCTATATGCTATAGTCAACCGATACGGCCGGTTTCGACATATTAGTTGCGTGCACTAAAAATAAAATTCTGTGCAAAATTTCAGCTCAATAGCTTAAAAAAAACAGACAGGGGTACAAATGTACCCCAAAGACAATTCAGTTTAATATTGAACATTCATCCACTTTAGCTCAAGTTTAATTGTATACGAGTTTTTTAGCTTGAAACTATGAAAAAAAACACACACTCAGTAATATAGCCCAATATCCCCCAGTTGTTGTTTTGTTTTCATTTTGGGCATACCTAATGAGTAAGTAAACAATTAAAATTAACAACAACAAATGATGACTCGCCGCTGACTGACAACAACAACAAATTTGTTTTCAAACCCAGCCTGGGAACCAGTTTAAAACCATTGACTTGAAGCCGCCTGGGTTTTAGTTGCAGTAAATCGGCGAGACGGTAAACATGTCTATCAATCAGCTCTGGAGTTGTGGATTTATTATATCTATATTGGGTTATCTAAGTGTGGGTGAGTGTTGGCTAAATAAACAAAAAAAAAAGTGTACTCCCTCTCAACTCTCAACTTGTGTAGTGACTGCACAGTCTGGTACTTGGGGTGCTGGCAATGGCGGAGCTGGTGCCGGATCCTGGTCTAATGCTCAAACTGGCGGCATGCATCCACCGGGTAGCTTGGGCAGTACAGATCCCCAATACAGTTATGGATATGCTGGCATCGATTCACGTGGTCCCTATGGTGGTGCCGGCGGTAATGGTGGCTACTATGTGAGCGGCGGCACCGATGAGCATGGACGTCCGTATACCTATAATGGTGGTAATGGTCAGGTACCGCCACCCGGTTATGCGGGACGTAACGATTATCGCGGTAGCTATGGCTATGGCAGTGGTGCAGCCAGCTTAAGTGCAGCTGTGACATCACTGGGCGTGGCTGTGGCCTGGCTCAGTCGAAAATTGTGTGATTTGTAAAATGTGTTTTACAACACTGATTTTTTTTTTTTTTAGTATTTTTAAGCTTAATTTATGCAAATGTGAAACCAAACTTACGATTGTGTCGTGTGAATTGTGAAACAATAAAACAACAAATTTTTGTTGTTGTTGAAATAATGGAGAATGGGAAAATGCGGGGAGGCTGCCTTTTATAAAGAAATGCACTAAAAAGAAAGCTTATCAAAGCTGGCATTTGTCTTAGCTGAAAAGTATGAATTTGGAAGCTGAAACCAGAAATTTGATTCCTTTCAGATGACATAGAATATAATTTGGGCACTATGCTTCATATGAATAGAAACACTTTTGAAAAGCTCTGAAAGCGAAATGCTTATGAAAAGCTGACTTATTTATATGAAGCATTGTGCCGAAATAAATTTTGATGCTATTTGGAATGAGGTCTTTATCTTTTAAACGCTGCACAGTGTGTTTGGCTGATTTAGCTTTGCATAAATCATAACTTTTGAACGGAAGGAGATATTTGAAAAATTTCAAAAGGGGGAGATGAAAGAGAATTTATGAAGCTTTAAAATGAGCTAAAGCACAACTTTGTAGGTCTACTAGGTAACTCAGGATCAGCTGCTAAAGTTCAAAAAAATTTCATGAAATAGACAAAACATTTTCATTTTTTTTAAGATTTATTAAAATTTTTTTTCAAAACTAACTACAATTAACGTAATTTAATAAAACAAATAATTTTAAATTTCTTAAAATATTTATTTTCATACAAATTAACTCTAATAATTAATTAATTAATCAATAATTTAATTAATTAATTGAAATTATTCAATTAATTAATGAATTCTAATTTTCTTAAAAATTGTTTAACAAAAAAGGTATTTCTATCATAAGTACCTAATATATCTAATATTTCTGGTTAATATTCGACAACTAATTCCTCGAGTGTTCTGATGTACAGGGTTGCCCATATTCGACGGACCCATGTTTTTTTTTTTTTTTTAAAAATCAAAGAAAAAAAAATAAAAATTTGGCGGTTGGCAATCTTAATCATTTAATTTGTTCCAAGTAGATTTGTTTACATCAATTTTTGAATATGATATCTCTCAAATGGCCGCCTCTGGCGTTGATCAGCCCTTTGCAGATTTGGAATAGCGGCTATTTCTTCACGAATGTTGTCCTTGAGCTCTTCTACGGTCCTTGGCTTGTTAACGTAAACCTTTGACTTCAAATATCCCCACAAGAAGAAGTCAGGCGGCGTCAAATCGGGCGAACGCGGTGGCCAGTCCAAATCACCACTTTTCTACTATCTTCAGAAATTCGATTGTTATGCGACTTGTGTGCGGTGGAGCGCCGTCTTGTTGAAACCAGAACTGCCTCATACGCTTTCGACGAATAATTGGCATCACAAAATTGGTCATCATGTCGCGATAACGCTCCTGGTTGATGGTAACAGCATGGCCATTTTCATTTTGGAAGAAAAAACGGCCCAATGACCGTTTTCGCACTAACGCCGCACCAAACTGTGACTTTTTCGTCATGAAGAGGCACTTCTTGAATCTCCTGAGGATTTTCAGTGGCGTAAATACGGCAATTTTGCTTATTTACGGTCCCATTCAATGTGAAATGGGCTTCATCGGACATGATAATCTTGAGTTTTCACAATTGACTTGTTCTGTTGAATGTAAATTTCAACTATTTCAGAGCCTCGGGTGGCGTGTATTGTTCCATGGTAAAAATCTGCTTGGACTGACGCTTCAAACGCGGTATGTCATTAAGCGATCTGACATCTCTGTCAAAAGTTATGGCGTTGCCAGATGGGTCCGTCGAATATGGGCAACCCTGTATCAGAGAGTTGAGATACGGGGATCAGAGGAGGCCAACAGCATGCTGAAAAGTTCCTTGTTTTCGTGTTTTCGAGATATTTTGCACGTGTTGGCTTGTCTATACATTTTATAGATTCTAGGGCTTCGTCTGACAATTCTTCATCGATTAAAGCTTCCGTTTTATTATCTGTTTACCATGATTCAATATTTTGTGAACAGTAGGAGTTCGTTTTTTTCGGATATTTAGCACATAAAAAGATTTCTTGACTCCTTAGCATATTTTCCATATTTGTATGCATCAACATTTTCACCATAGCTGAAGACATTGAGAATGATCTTAAATCTTTTGATGACATCCACATAAATTCCTGTTATCTGAGCAGTTGCTCAAGACTATTGAAAAATCTCCGGGATGGAGAAATGACGTATTCATAATTATCGAGGTTCGTAAAATAACACATTTTTTCCACACGCAAGATATTAACACAAAGTAAAAAATAATTATTTTCAGACATGAAAATAAAAAATTGTACATATGGAAAAAAAAATTTTTTTCATGTAACTAACACGAGCATTTTTGACACGACTGTTCTTTACAGGCGTCAAGAAGGCAGCTCAAATTATTGACATGCATGTAAAAAACAATCGTGTCAAAATGCTCATGTTAGTTACATGAAAAAATATAGTTGTTTTCATATGTAAAATTTTTGTATTTTCATGTCTGAAAATAATTGTTTTTTACTTTGAAGTTAATTTGTGGCTATCTGGAGTTCCCTTTATTGAATTAAAATATTGTGGTAAAAAAAAATCGAACATTAAAATTTGATTTTTGCAACGCTAAATCGGCCAAACGAGCCACGGTGTAATGCTAATTACCTTTTCGTGTCTACTATGCTGATTACACAGTGATACAAATGGCATGACCAACTTACTTAATATTTGGAAATTTTTTAATAATTTGTTGTACAACAATTTTTATCTAAAAAAGGTTGAAATTATTTTAGTTTATGGACCATAACCTTAGGAAGCGCAATGATATCATAAATCTGTAAATGTATTAAATTAGAGGGCATGTAAATCTATTTATTCAGATTATAAAAGAATCAAATATAATTTTTTTTTACAATTTAGAAAAAATTGTAACTCGTTGAAAAACTTTAAATAAAATTACTAACTAAATAACTAATGATGCTGTTCGAATCCCAGGGCCCAAAATAGTCATATCTTTTTTTCGACTTGCACAGTATTATTAGAACTTGTCCTTATGCTTCATGAAGCTCTCTTCGATTTCATTTTGAAGCATCTTTAAAACTTCATGCGCATTTACATGAAGTAGTTTGCTTCATGAAGTTCGATTTCAATTAGCCTGAGAACAAGAGTTATCGATAAGCAAATTGCCCACAAATCGGAACAAAGAAGAATTATCGAAAAGCTTCACGCCACGGTAGGGCATGAAGCTTTGCCAGTTGGGCAAACTCTTCACCTCTTTTCACAAACAAAAACTTTATAAAGGAAACTTCATCGTGTAAATGCGGACTTATTCGTTCTATTATTTCCTCATTGTGGGTCTTGGCGTTGTTTCAGCTGTTTCAGATTAATTCTGTTAGATCACTGATGTCTATTAGAAGATTGGAGATGTTTTTATCTTCTTTGGAATGAGGCAGAAACAGACGAACTGGGAGACAGACTCTTTCTATTCCTTGTCCCGTCTTGGCATTTGGACTCCATAGGTTTGTTGAGCGCTTTGCTATGTCTTTCCATTTCTGGTTTACTTTGAGCTCGAAGATGTTTTGTAAAACGAGCCTACACGTTGCCATAGGCATACTTTCATCTGCTTTGCAAATGCCTCAATGTCCCGGTGGACTGGTAGATTTTGGACTATTCTGACATCGCTGGAAAGATTTGTTATCGAATTGCAGAATATCAAGTCAAGCTTCTTTATTGCCTGGTAAGTACTTTCTAATTTGCGACTTTAACTAAGCAAGTGTTAAAAATTAATAATAAATGTAAACAATTGAAAGGTTTAAATTTTCATTAAAACTATATTATATTATTTTTTTTCAAGTGAATTACGGTTCGAAGCAAATCCTGGGGTTCAGAGGTTGCAGGAACCGGTCCGCGAACCGAACCTCATCTAAAATTATGGAGGTTGGGCAGCCTTGTATCAACTTCCGTTTGAAGGTACAAAATATATATAAAGCTATATGGTTAAGCCGTCTTAAATGCAAAGTTAAAAATAATTACTGGATATTAAACTGCTGCATCAGTTTATTTCACACTTTCAATATACCTTGGGGAAAGTCATCAAAGTCATCAAACTGGTTTTAAACTACAGCAAGTCACTTTGGTAAGCACAAACGGGTTTTTTAAGTACTTTGTAATCAGTTTAGATCTGGCTTTAGTGCGCCCTGAAAACTGCGTAATAGTATTAAAAACAAAACAACTTGAAAGTAAAGCTAACTTTATAAAAATAAACTATTTTGTATATGGGCATTTCCACCAAAAAGGTCCACCGAGACCAAAAATTTTAAAGTTTTTCAAAACCCCTTGCTTTATGATATTTTCATAGGAAAACGGTCAAATTGTACTAATATAAACTAATTTTACATTTATTTATAACCCACTTCGAGATATTCAAAAGCAAAGTCGCGCAAGCTCAACTATTCTCAGTATGATATATTCCCTGCACTTTTTGTTTTGATAATTGTTCTTTAATGTCTTTCTTTATGCATTGACTTTTGCATTCTTAAATCTTTCCAAGGATACAAAGAGTCAAATAAAATGCAAAAGAGACTATGCGATTGGTAAATAATGTAATTTTTTGATTTGCTTCATCGCATTTTTTCGATGTCCCGTGCGACATTGAAAAACAACATTTGTTATCTGTGCGTCAAAAGTACATGTGGAAGGCTTATCCAAAATTGAGTACAAATAGTGATTTTTAATACAATTCAAATAAAAAGAATCATGCTGAAAAATAAGAATATTTGTGATCTGGGTACTTATATAAAGTTGGTCCCGTGCGACATCGTCAGTGTTAAATTCAAAATTTTTTCTTACATGAATGATTTTTTTTTTGTAAATCATAGTTTTTTATTTTTATATCTAAATGAGCAAAAACGGCGGCGAAAAAAAATTTAGAGAGCCTGCATACGGTAGAGAAAAAAGTTAAAGTACGATCCAATATTTAAAAAATTTTTTTTGTTTTTTGTTATTATCCGAAAATGAATACATTGAAATCTTTTGTTGACTTAAAAACATTTTAACTCTGCTTATTTTTATATAATTTCCTTAAAAAAAGTTACTGAAATAACATTATTATTATGACGGAAGAAAATGTCCCATACGACATGTCCCGTGCGAAAGTGCTTAAAATTGAATTTTAAGAAATGTATAAGTATATTTTGGGTAAAATTAAAACCGTTTTTTAAGTGTCATCAATGTGCAATTTTCTTAAATTTAACAGATTGAATTATTGCCTCAGGATTCGCTAAAATCGGCTTGTCAATTGTTGGTCGCAAAAACCACTTCTGTTTTTGTCCCGTGCGAATGCCTTGGTTTTTTGTAATTATCTTGAAAAAAATTAATTGCCCAAAATCAACCTTAGCACCAATTGTAGGGCCAATTAAGAGCAATAAGTTAAGACTTTTGTCAAATCAAAAAATACGTTTTATTTTTACTTTTTTTCACTTCAAAAGTGTACGAAGGTCCAGTTCGACATAATGGAAATGCCCATATATATATATTTTAGGTATGCATATTCTTCCCTGATTTTATGCTATGTCGAATTACAAGTGAAATCTAAAAGAAAGAAAGGTTAGTTATATATACCAAAATGTTCTTACAACAAGAATTTCGAAACAAAACTTTAATTTCTAGAAGGTCTTTCGAAACTCATTAGGCAGAGGGTGGCAACGCTGTGACACAACTTAGAAGGGGATTTACACGATGAAGCAAACTTCATGATGTTATTGAAAAAAGCTCTCGCTTGTGGGAAAGAGGCGTAGAGGGGCAAGCTACCCCACCCGACCTCTTTGCCACAAACAAAAGCTTTTTGAGAAACTTCATGAAGTTTGCTTCATAGTGTAAGTCGGGATTTACACGATGAAGCAAACTTCATGATGTTTTTGAAAAAGCTCTTGCTTGTAGGAAAGAGGCCTAGAGGTGCAAGCCACCCCACCACACCTCTTTCCAAAAAGCAAAGCTTTTTGAGAAACTTCATGAAGTTTGCTTCATCGTGTAAATGCGGTCTAAGTCCGGTCTTAGCGAAAATCGTGCGAAATCATTTTTGTTGTATGGAGTTTTTATACACTTGAAAAGTGTATATTAATTTGCCCAGAAGTTTGTAACGCATAGAAATATTCATTTCCGATCCCATAAACTATATATATTCTTGATCAGGACGACGAGCTGAGTTCAATTCGTCCGTCCGTCCGTCCTGTCCGTCTGTTTCTACACGAACTAGTCCCTCAGTTTTAAAGCTATCGGAAATTTTGCAAGGTCTTCTTTTTACTGCACGCAACTAATATGTCGGAACCGGCCGGATCGGATAACTATATCATATAGCTGCCATATGAACGATCGGTCTAAGAACTAGTTCTAGTGGGAAAAACTTTTTGTTTTCCATCGTAGCGTCACTAATCTTGGTATATGTTAGTTTTATATGCTTTCACATAATTCTGGAAAAATGTCTTTAAATCGGATCACTATAGCATATAGCTGCCATAGGAACGATCGGTCGAAAAATAAGTCTTTGTGGGAAAAACTTTTTTGATTTCCATCGTAGCGTCTCCAATCGTAGTATATATTTGTTTCATATGTTTCCACACAATTCTGAAAAAATTTATCAAAATCGGATGAAAAAAACAAAACGAAAAAACTACTTCTTGTGAGGAAAACTTTTTTGTTTTTATCGTAGCGTCCCCAATCTTGGTATATATTAGTTTTATATGCTTTCACATAATTTCGAAAAAAATTTATCAAAATCGGATGACTATAGCATATAGCTGCCATAGGAACGATCGGTCGGAAAATGTGTTTTACTAAGAAAAGTTTTTTTTATGGTATCAAATTTTATGACTCAATGACTTAAAAATTTTAAATATCTGATATCTATATCCTATATATATTTTTCCAGTTGAAATCAGTTGGAGTTAAGTTTTTCAAGTGTATCAAAACTTCGGCACAGCCGAAGTTAACTATATGTCCTTAACTGTTATATTTCGCAGTAAGACAGTTTTTCAAATGCATTCAGATTTCAGAGCTTTTCAAAAGTGTTTCTATTCATATGAAGCATAATGTCGAAATAAATATTTATGCCATCTGAAAAGAGGCCTTTACTCAATTTTTTTTCAAAATGAATTAAAACTTTACCCAAATCCCACAATTATCGATAATTTTGCTAATAAATGGCACAATTTACCTTTAGCGTTGCCAGATGACCAAATTTTGTATGCACTTGCGCACTAGAGTCGCAATTTTTGGCTCAATCAGTTAACACTATGCACCCTAAAAAGTTATAAACGCTTCACCCCCTCAGAGCTAAGGCAGGCCATATGGGCTAAGGGTAAGTTAGTGTCGCTTGCTCTTTACCACTTCCACTCCCTCTGTCTCTGTCACTCTGCCGATGTTTGCGAGTGTTTTTCGTGTTTTTCGTGTTTTTGTTTTCCGTTTGGCGCTTTTCCAGCACCAGCATCGGCTGGCCTGGGTTCGCACATTTTCGCTTTGGCTTTTAGTTGGCTCTGTGTGGCACAGGGGCAAATCCAGCGGATAAATAGATATATGTTTTGTTTGTTATTTTTTATGGCCTAAAACAAAAAAAATGCCTACAAATTATTGGATACAACAAAGTGTATCCAAACGGGCTGTCCAAATTGATAACAGTGTGTAAACAACAGCAAACAAAGTGCAAAAAGCTCAAAGGAAGTAAAGTGAAAAAAAAAACAATTGCATCTATTCAGGCGCATAAAGAAAATGAGCGCAAAGGTAGGCCAAGAGCGCGCTAAGCCCGTTGCCTGTGTGTGTGTGTGTGTGTGTGTGTATTTGTGTGTTTAGCACAATATCAACAAAGCACCAGTCCAACTATTGAAAACTGAAATCGCCTGGGAAATTGGAAATATAATCAGTGCAATGCAGCCACACCCCCCCCCCCTCTTACTACCACACACTATTTTTATGTCTCCCCGTATACATAAATTGCATTTGAAGACTTATTGCTAACAAACAAACATATGTTATACACCAGCAGCAACAGTGGCTGAAACAAAGAGAGAGAGCGAGTGCGAGCGAAGGAATAATGTTTAAGTGTATTCCGTATAACATAGTTATAATATGACAAATAGCCTAGCAACCGGTGGAATCGGCATGAAAATCCCTTCATTCATGCTCTCCATACAGCTTCATGTCCCTGACCTGATTAAGTTTTCATATAAATTCTGGGAAGTAGCTAAATTTAGTTTAGAGCAACTGCATTTAGTTTTTGTTTAATTAATTATGAAGACACTTTAAACTCTTCTTCATCGTCACAGAAAATTTTGCAAAAAAATTTTGCGATTTAAGTTAATGCTTTTTGGGACCATGAACCGAACTTTCTAAAGAAGTTTTGACTTAAAAAATTATTTTAGATACTATTTTAAGAACTTAATCGAACTTAAGAACTTATCGTTTAAATTCGGCATATTCAGTTGAGTCCTAGAAATCTCTAGAGATTTTCGTATACAAACCAAGCAAGTGCTGCCCATCACAATCACGATTAATTAATTGATTTGAATATAACTCCAATATCGTTCATCTGATTGAAAAACAATGTATGGGGGCTCGATAAGTAATGATGTGTAGAATATATGTTTAGAAGGTTTGAATAACCTTACTACAAAATTGTGGAAGATATGCGATTTTTTTCAAATTGTGGCAGTGGCAACTCTACTATCGTTCATCTGATAGAAAAAAACAATGTATAGGGCCTCGATAAGTAATAATGAGTAGAATATATGATTAGAAGATTTGAATAACCTTAATACAAAATTGTGTAAGATATGCGATTTTTTCAAATTGAGGGGGTGGCAACTCTTTAATCGTTCATCTGATTGGAAAACATTGTAAGGGGGCTCAATAAGTAATGATGTGTAGAGTATATGTTTACAAGGTTTGAACAAGCTTACTACAAAATTGTGAAAGATATGAGGTTTCAAATTGAGGGGGTGGCAACTCTACTATCGTTCATCTGATTGGAAAACATTGTAAGGGGGCTCGATAAGTAATGATGAGTAGAATATATGATTAGAAGGTTTGAATAACCTTACTACAAAATTGTGGAAGATATGCGATTTTTTCAAATTGTGGGGGTGGCAACTCTACTATCGTTCATCTGATTGGAAAACATTGTAAGGGGGCTCGATAAGTAATGATGAGTAGAATATATGATTAGAAGGTTTGAACAACCTTACTACAAAATTGTGGAAGATATGCGATTTTTTCAAATTGTGGGTGGCAACTCTGCTATCGTTCTTCTGATTAGAAAACATTATAAAGGGGCTCGATAAGTAATGATGTGTAGAATATATGCTTAGAAGGTTTGAAGAACCTTACTCCAAAATTGTGAAAGATATGAGGTTTAAAAATGAGGGGGTGGCAACTCTTCTAACGTTCATCTGGTGGAAAAACGATGTTAAGGGCTCGATAAATAATGATGAGTAGAATATATGTTTAGAAGGTTCGAAAAACCTTACTCCAAAATTGCGGAAGATATGAGGTTTTTTTCAAATTGAGGGAGTGGCAACTCTTCAATCGTTCATCTGATTGGAAACAATGTTTGGGGCTTGATAAGTTTTGATAAGTAAAATATAATAATAGAAGGTTTGAAAACCCCTTACTACAAAATTGTAGGAGATTTGAGGTTCTTTTCAAATTTTGGGGGTGGCAACTCTTTAATCGTTCATCTGATTGGAAAACAATGTATGGGAGCTCGATAACTAATGATGAGTAGAATATATGTTTAGAAGGTTTAAACAACCTTACTCCAAAATTGTGGGGGTGACAACTCTCTCCAATCGTTCATTTGATTGGAAAACAATGAAATTCTAACTCTTAAATTTCTTCATTGCATTTCAAGAATCATTTTTCGAACATGCTGTCCTGGTGAAGCAAATTCCATTTAATTTTGTGTTTACATTCGACAATCGCAAAAGGCTGGGTGTGTGTGTGTGGGGGGCAAGTAGTCTATTTGTGTGTGTTAGGGCATGATATGATATGGTGGGGGAGAGGTGGGTCAATAAGATATGGCCTGGCAGCAGAGTGACCGAAAAACGTAGAAAAGAATAAACTGCGCAACAGTTTTTCTATGCGTCGGTCGATGGCGATGATGATAATAGCGATTCAATATTGTAAGCGCATACAACGTAAATATGTACACGACTACAGTAGGCACTTAATAGCATGGTACGTAAAATGCCAAAAAATTATTTTCACGCCAAGATAAATATCATCAATGAAATACATTTTATTTTTTCCAATTAAAAATTTTTTTTAATCATTTATTTTACGGACGTGTGATTAATTCTGTAAATAAAAAATGCTAAATAAATTTTGTATATAAAATTATTGAAGTTTTTTTATGCCTTGTAAACAGATTATTTTTATTTATTTCAATTATGAAAATGTTGTTCCTTTATAACAAACAAACATTTTTTTCATAGTTTCTGGGCTCAACAAAATTCTTAGCCATTCTATATCTATTCGGCTTTGCCTCTCATTGGTTGCGAAAACCGCAGATCGCGAAATTTTATGGCCGTCGTAAAAAAGTGTTTGTCGATCGCATACAAACACATGCCGCACAATGGACTGTCTCGTACACACCAATACAAATAATATTTAAAACGAGAAGGCAAAGCTAACTTCGACTGTGCCGAAGTTTTAATACACTTGAAAATCTTTACTCCAACTGATTTAACCAGT
The DNA here is from genome assembly GCA_018904225.1 of Lordiphosa mommai. Taxonomy (NCBI): domain Eukaryota; kingdom Metazoa; phylum Arthropoda; class Insecta; order Diptera; family Drosophilidae; genus Lordiphosa; species Lordiphosa mommai. Next base: position 80,939 of record JAEIFT010000547.1, on the reverse strand, counting down.
AAAATATATATAGGATATAGATATCAGATATTACAAAATTTTAAATCATTGATAATAAAAATAGGATACCATAAAAAAACTTTTCTTAGTAAAACACATTTTCCGACCGATCGGTCCTATGGCAGCTATATGCTATAGTGATCCGATTTTGATACATTTTTCCAGAATTATGTAAAATCATATAAAACTATTATATACCAAGATTGGTGACGCTACGATGGAAAACAAAAAAGTTTTTCTCACTAAAACTTATTTTCCGACCGATCGTTCCTATGGCAGCTATATGATATAGTCATCCGATTTTGATAAATTTTTTCGAAATTGTGTGGAAGCATATAAAACTAATATATACTACGATTGGTGACGCTACGATGAAAAACAAAAAAGTTTTTCCCACTAGAACTAGTTTTTTGACCGACCCTTTATATGGCAGCTATATGATATAGTCATCCGATTTTGATAAATTTTTTCACAATTATGTGGAAGCATATAAAACTAACATACTCCAAGATTTGTGCCGCTACGATGGAAAACAACAAAGTTTTTCTAACTAGAACTAGTTCTTAGACCGATCGTTCCTATGGCAGCTATATGATATAGTCATCCGATCCGGCCGGTTCCGACATATTAGTTGCGTGCAGTAAAAAGAAGACTCTGTGCAAAATTTCAGCTCGATAGCTTTAAAACTGAGAGACTAGTTCGCGTAGAAACAGACAGACGGACAGATGGACGGACGGACAGACGGAATTGAACTCAGCTCGTCGTCCTGATCAAGAATATATATAGTTTATGGGGTCGGAAATGAATATTTCTATGCGTTACAAACTTCTGAGCAAAATTAATATACTCTTTTCAAGTGTATAAAAAAGTAACAAAGTTGGCAAGGGCGTAGCCAGCTTTCCATTAAACCTCATACTTCGATTTCCGATCAGACGAACGATAGTAGAGTTGCCACCCCCGGAATTTGAAAAACACCCCAAATATCCCGCAATTTTGGAGTTAGGTTATTCAAACCTTTTGGACATATATTCTACTCATCATTACTTATCGAACCCACATACATCGTTTTCCAATCAGATATACGATAGTAGAGTTGCCACCCCATAATTTAAAAAACACCTCAAATATTCCACAATTTTGAAGATAGATTGTTTGAACCTTATAGGCATATATTCTACTCATCATTACTTATCGAGCCCCCATAATTCGTTTTTCGATCAGACGAACAATATTAGAGTTGCCACCCCCACAATTTGAAAAACACTTCAAGTCTCCCACAATTTTGGAGTTAGGTTGTTGGAACCTTCGAGTCAAATATTCTTTCATCATTATTTATCGAACATTGTTTTCCGATCAAATGAACCATAGTAGAGTTGCCACCCCCACAATTTGGAAGAGTTGGGTTGTTCAAACCTTTTAGACAAATATTCTACTCATCATTACTTATCGAGCTCCCATATATCGTTTTCCGATCAAATGAACCATAGTAGAGTTGCCACCCCCGCAATTTAGAAAACACCTCAAATATCTCACAATTTTGGAGTTAGGTTGTTGGAACCTTTTAGTCAAATATTCTTCTCATTATTACTTATCGAACCCCCATACATTGTTTTCCGATCAAATGAACCATAGTAGAGTTGCCACCCCCATAATTTGGAAAAAATCTCATAACTTCCACAATTTTGGAGTTAGATTGTTCGAACCTTCTAGGCATATATTCTACTCATCGAAACTTATCGAGCCCCCATACATCGTTTTCCGATCAAATGAACCATAGTAGAGTTGCCACCCCAACAATTTTCAAAAAAAAATCTCATAGCTCCCGCAATTTTAAAGATAGATTGTTTGAACCTTTAACAACAACAATTAATAACGCTGGGCAGCACTGGCCGTAATCGTGATGGGCAGCACTGGCACAGTTTGTTGCAGCCACAGTAGGCAGTGCTTACTGCATACTTTTCCATATTTTTTCTTCTAGTCCTTATGGTGTGTACTCAGCAATTACTTGTGGATATGGCCAATATATGAGCTCATGTCTAAGGAGAAGAAGCCCTAACACACAAGTTCACATAATTGATGGAAAAGTTGCAAATATTTGCAGCGCAAATAATTTATCTATGCAAAAGCCATATAAACAATTGAACAATTGAAGTGTTTACATAAATACATACATACATACAAATAATAAATAACGCAAGCATTTGTATATATTTTATTTCTTTCATTCTTCATGCTAATTGAATAAAGTATCCGTTGGATGTGTGGGCTCTCCCACAAAAAAAAAAAATACTGAGCTGACAAAAACCCGAGTCAATTAATTTGTTTTCACTGCAAAACTATTCAATGGCGGGAAAGAGACAAACAATGCCGGGGCCCAGGAGCTTTAGCTCTTGCTGCGTCGTTCCTTTTCGCGCTAGCTCAGCCAGAGCGGACCGTTTCAGTGCACATTCAACGGTCATGGGCTGAACACGAAATTATTGTAGACGCGTTATTATCGTTTTTGTTACATTGTTGTTGCCAAGAGCCCCAAAACAGTAAATTCTGTGTGTAAAAGACATCCGTTAATTATTATTGGTGAAAATGTGGCTCACCGATTGCTGGACGGTAGGTGCGGTGGGTGGGTTTGTTTTTTTGGGGACTGATAAGCAACCCCCCTTCTCCCTCAAAACATAACGAAAATTGTGCTAAACTGTTAACAAATGAGCCGCAATTTAACCCGTGTGTTCTACAGCAGCTGGAATAAACCCCACAATTTGTGGTTAAAGTCTTTAAATATAAAAGAAAAAATACTTTTCCGTTGAAATAAAAACTTTTTAATAAACGAAAATCAAAACTTAAAGCTAAATTTTGCATTGCTAGTGTTGTTGTTTTTTTTCTAGCTTATCTAATTTTTGATTCTCTTTTTATGTGCTGAGAACTCGTACACCAAAAAAAAAAAAGTTTAGCTCGTGTTTTACAATTATTTTGGATAGTCACTTTATTTCAACTTAGAGCTCAATTGGAAACAGGGCTACAAATTTCTTAAGACTCCAAAGGGCTTTGGTTTATGCTCGTAGTGCCAGTTCAAAGGTCAGTAAAGTTAGGATCAAGTTCGAATTTCAAAGTTCTAAGGTTTTATTTTTCATAAAGAGCTTCTTATGATGGTTCAATCTACGCACAGCCTAAACGGTTAGAAGAATAGAAGCTGCAATTTGGAAAAAAAAATGAAAAAGCTTCTTAAAAAACTTTGCCTTTCGGAATCGGCTTTACACTATAGGTCCTACAGATTGAGAGAAGCTTGACTTGGCTCCATTTAATTTGGACAGTAGTTTAGATAAATTCTACCTTAAGGCCTCCTTCCAGATGATATAAAAACTTATTTCGGCACAATCCCTCATATAAATAGAAAAAGCTCGGAAAAGCTCTGAAAACTTAATGCTTTTGAAAAGCTGTCTTATTTATATGAAGCATAGTTTCGAAAATAAATTTTCATGCCAACTGGAATGAGGCTTTTCAGAAAAAAAATTTTTGAAAAAGTTTCTATGGTAATAAGTTTTCATTTAGGAACCGTGGTTTCTTGGGAAAGATTTTACTAGAGGTGCTTATGATGGTCCAATCTACGCTCAGCCTAAACGGTACGAAATAGAAGCTGCAATTTGGACAGTAGTTTAGATAAACAGCTTGCCTCCTTCCAGATGACATAAAAACTTATTTGGGCACTATGCTTCATATGAATAGAAACAATTTTGAAAAGCTCTGAAAACTTAATGCTTTTGAAAAGCTGTATTATTTTTATGAAGCATAGTTTCGAAATAAATTTGTATGCCATTTGAAATGAGGCCTTTAAGGGGAACATTTTTTTTAAAAAAGTTTGTATGGTAATAAGTTTTCATTTAAGATCCTTGGTTTCTGGGGAAAGTTTTTACTAAAAGTAAGCGCGAGAGATATTTTTTCTCCGTGTTACCAGGGTTCCCATGCAAAACGAAAGTACCGAGCACAGCAAGTACCTTACATTGGCAAGTACGGTAAATTTTTTTGGTACGTACTGTACGTAAAACACAAGTTCGGTACCTTCGTCGGAACGGGCCGTCCGAAAAATTAAGTACTTAGTTAAGGAGGCGAAGTACAAAATGATTTTAGTTTCGGACCGTTCGGGTTTGTCAGTTCCAGTACGTTTGCTTGTAGATATTTTAAATCACTCTACTGTGACGGACGAATCACTATATCGTTAATTTACGAAGTTGATTTATCAGCTATCGGTATGCTAAGTGCCTTACCATATTTTTACGGAATTTAGTTTGGTTCCGTACTAAACACCAAATAGTGCGGTACTTTTTTTTTGGACGGTCCGTTACGATGAAGGTACCATACTTGAGTTTTAGGTACAGTACGTTACAAAGCATTTATCGTACTTGCCTGTGTTCAGTAATTTTTGTGTGCCGAACGTAAGTATGGAACTTAGTAAGGTACTTTGAGAACCCTGCCTGTAACGCACGATTTACATAATAAAAATCTCTTGACGCACGATTCATGCACGAATGATCATGATAAACTAACCCCGAATTCTTGCTTGGAAAGACCTTAAAACTGCGCCTTTTGTACGGATCAGCTGCGAGCAAAAAGCAAATCAGTTTTTAGGAGTAATATTATTAATCTTACTCTTTCTAGTGTGACCATATGATAACGCAAAAACGCACACAAATGCCTTATTAAAAAATCCATTGCCAGAAAAGTACCATCTCGATAATTATATGCATTGTATAGAATGAAACTTGAAAAATCGTGAAAAATAATTATTTATTAGTCTTAAAGCATCCTAATAAAAATTTGTAACTCTTTTTAGTTTGTTAACTTTATCAAATATAAAAGAAAAAACAGATCCTTAATACTTCATGACATATATTCACGAGGTTTAACTTTATCAAGCACGAATCATGCACGAAAGGCGATGTTTTCTCACGATCATGTCGTGAAAGGTAGTGACACACCGTGACACGTTTAAATTCACGTCACGCGTGCATGTCTAGTTTTTAAAAATTTTCACGATTTTGTACAAAATTTTTTGGGTCTTTAAACGCGTCCTAGAAATTAGTTATAAAACAATCGATTAACAATGGAATTTTTGTTAATCCCTAACACATGTGCTCACTGCGTTGTTGTTGTTGTAGATATCTTAAAATTTTCTTCTCTGACGTATGCCCGCTTTTGCGTAAACAGTTCAGTTTAAATCATCCATATTAGCGTTCCAAGAAATATGAAATTAACTTACTCAGCTTTATGTATTACCATTCAAATGCAAATGATACAAAACTATTGTAGCTGAAGATCAGCAGAGGGTTAAATGAGAACACAATGTTATCTCAACAAAACAAGACAAAAATCTGAGAGAGAGAGAGAGAAAAAGAATGCACGAAGTGCTCACGATAAACAAAAGTCAAGGCATAGGCCCTCCCCCAAAAAAAAGAAAAAGAAAAGCTTTTTTATACAAATACACACGCAGACTTTTGTATATATTCTACATAACAATGAGGCAATTTCAAATCCCAGCGCACTTACACACTATCAACTCTGACATTGGACGCATCTTTACAGATGACACGCTACAAACAGACCGAATTCACGGAAGATGATTCAAGTTCAATTGGTGGCATACAGCTAAATGAGGCGACGGGGCATACAGGAATGCAGATACGATATCATACGGCGCGGGTAAGTACAAATGGTGCGTGAACGTGAGTTGACAGGGAAAATGATTAAAAATTAAGGCAACAGTTGAGCAGGCAGGAGAGGTAAGGGTATATAGTTTTCGATCTTTATCCAAAATATTCTATTTGTGTCGAGCGAAAAAATTCTAAGAAAAAATTCGAACCAAAACATATTTGAACTTTTGTGAACTGTCTGCCACTTGTGTGTTTTGTTTATCCAAGAAGAAATGCCAATATATACGAGGGCAGTGTGAGAAGTCTGTGAGTTTTTAATTACAATGATTATGGAAAATTAAGCTTAAATTTGGTTGAAAATTACTGCAGATTATGCGTGGGTTGCTATTTAAGTTTCTGGCCTAGGTCATTTCTAGCCATTTTAGGACCACTTGGCCTTTGCCCAAAAAAAAGTTTGGACTTTTATCGATAAAAGCTGCTTACAACTCTTTCATGTGTAACCACATTTGATATCGATTAACGATTAATCAAAAACTTACCTCGGCAGAAAAATGGAATTAACTCGTGAACATTTTCGTGCAATCAGTTTTCACAACTTTCAACGTGGATTATCACGACAAGAGTGCAACGATGAACTTAAATCTTGGTATGGCGATGAAGCACCATCCTATTCAATCGCGGGCGACGCTCGCTCGAAGACGAAGGTCGTGAAGGTCGTCCAAAAACAGTCGTTGTGCCAGAAAACATTGATGCCGTGCGTGAACTGCTAATGCAAGATCGTCATGTGACATACCGTGAGATAGAGGCATCCTTGGGCATTTCTTCCACCAGCATACATTCGATATTGCATTAACACCTGGGCGTAAAAAAGGTTTGTTCTCGTTGGATCGTTAAAAAAAAGGCTCGTGTGGATTGGTGCAAAAAAATTTTGAAAAAATATAATCGCGGTGTTTCAAAAGACGTTTATAAGATCGTCACAGTTGACGAATCATGGATCAATCGACCGTGTGGGTCTTCGAAGAAGAGCCAAATCCAACGAAAGTCGTTCGTGGAAGAAGCATTTCTTAGCAAATGGTCGCCTGTTTCTTCGGTAAAACTGGTCATGTGGCGACTGTTCCGCTTGAGCAACGTAGAAGGGTCAATTCTGAGTGGTACACTACAATTTGTTTGCCTGAAGTCTTCGGAGAAAGTTGAAAAACGAACAAGAGAAGACAGATCATTGTGCACCATGACAATATGTAAGCACTCACTCATCAGCTCACACCAGCGCCTTTTTGACCGCCCAAAACGTTTGAAATTGAATTGAATTGGCAACCAATGACTTCTTTTTATTTCCGCACATCAAGGGAAAAATGCATGGTCAACGATTTTCGTCGCCAGAAAATGCTGTTGAGCAGTTCAAAAACCATGTTTTGGATGTGTCTCAATCGGAGTGGAAAAAGTGCTTCGACAATTGGTTCGAGCGCATGCAAAAGTGTATAAATCTTGCTGGAGAATACTTTGAAAAACAATAAAAACCATTTTTGATCATAAATATTCGCGTTTTCATTATGAGGCCAGAAATATATATAGCAACCTACGTACATAAAAAAGGACTTTAGTTCAAAAAATGAACTATAATTCAAAAATTAACTATAGTTCAAAAAATGAACTATAGTTCAAAAAAATGAACTAGTTCCAAAAATGAACTATAGTTAAAAAATGAACTATAATTGATAAATGAACTATAGTTCAAAAATTGAACTATAGTTCAAAAAATGAACTAGTTCAAAAATAAATATATAACTACCTACGTACATAAAAGGACTTTAGTTCAAAAAATGAACTATAATTGAAAAATGAACTAAAGTTCAAAAAATGAACTATAGTTCAAAAAATGAACTATAGTTCAAAAAATAAACTAGTTCCAAAAATGAACTATAGTTAAAAAATGAACTATAATTGATAAATGAACTATAGTTCAAAAAAATGAACTAGTTCAAAAAATAAAATAAGACCACGACAAAAAAGGACTTTAGTTCAAAAAGAAAAGAAGTCAAAAGAACAAAAATGAACATAGTTCAAATTGCCAGTCAAAAAGAAGTCAAAAATAAGTAACGTACAAAAAGGACTTTAGTTCAAAAAATGAACTATAATTGAAAAATGAACTAAAGTTCAAAAAATGAACTATAGTTCAAAAAAATGAACTAGTTCAAAAATGAACTAGTTCAAAAATAAACTAGTTCAAAAAATGAACTATTGTTCAAAAAATGAACTATTCCAAAAATGAACTATAAAAAAAGAACTAGTTCCAAAATGAACTAGTTAAAAAATGAACTATAGTTCAAAAATGAACCATAGTTCAAAAATGAACTATAACTCGAAAGTTAATGGTTCATCAATAAATGAACTAATGAACTAGGTCTGTGAAATTAACTAGATTTTCCCACTGTACTGTTTATTTATCATGTCTCAAATTTTTTGGCATATTAGTTCTTTTTTGATGCTTCGAGTTCTCATGTACCTGATATTTTTTATGTAAAAAACAGAACTAACGTAATGCTTTATATGTCTGTATTATTTAGGCCACTTGGAATTGGCGTTCAAGGAATAAAACTGAAAAATGGCTGCTAATCACCACCTTTGCCATGACCATTACCATATTCACCCTGCTGATTCTATTATTTTCGAATGGTTCAAACGATAAGACCAAACATGTGCTGCATGTTCAACCGCACAAGAAGGGTGAGTCAATGGGTGTGTTCAGCAGAAGAACTTGCTCGCTGATCAATGATTTAATTCTTGGTAATTTACTTTAATATGAAATTTACATCTCAATTTAACGAGACCCCCTAAAAGTATGCTAAATATTACAAAGTAATTTTATTAAGCTGATCACTGATCAAGAGTCTCTGCTGAATGCGCCCAATGCTTTTTTTTTATTATTTAAATATTCTTTTTACAGATTGTCCCTCGGGCAATGAGTTACCTTGCCTCAATGAGCATTGTATATTTGCCGCAAGTGAAATTCTCAAGTCCATAGATGCCAGTATTGATCCTTGTGATGACTTCTATGGCTATGCCTGGTAAGTTTTATTACTTTTCATAAGTTTAACTCTATTTTTTGATCACTTGTTTAGCAATCAATGGATTAAGAATAATCCCATACCCGAGGGCAAAGCCACTTGGGGCACTTTTGGTAAATTGGAGCAAATGAATCAGCTGGTCATACGCAATGTTCTGGAGAAGCCGGCAAAAAGTTTCAAATCCGAGGCGGAGCGCAAGGCCAAAGTGTATTACGAGTCGTGTGTGGATGTGGATGAGCATATGGAGAAACTGGGCGCCAAGCCTATGACCGATTTGTTAAATCAATTGGGCGGCTGGAATGTAACCAAAAGTGGCTACAATGTGACCAATTGGAATTTGGGCAGCACACTCAAGATCCTGCATAACAAGTAAGTTTTAAGAAAAAAAAAAGTATTTAAAATCAGGGACCGTAACGATTATAACTTATATCAAATAAATCTCTTGATAACAATTATTTCTTGATTTTTGTCCAATTGCTCATGAAATAACTATTAATTTTTAACATTTTTTTAAAACTCAAGAAATAACGATTAATTTGTAAGCATCAAAATAAAAATCACAAATAAGAGTTATTTACGGATTTTAAAATAAAACTCAAGAAATACCGATTATTAATGAATTCAAAAAATAAAAATCTTAAATAAGAGTTATTGAAGGATTTTTAAATATAACACATGAAATAACTATTATTTTTTGAGCATTAAAATAAAAATCTGAAATAAGAGTTATTTTATGATTTTTAAATTAAACTTACAAAAAACTGATTATTTTTTGAGTAAAAAAATATAAATCTAATATAAGAGTTAATTAATGATTTTTAAAAAAATCTAAAAAAATAACGATTATTTTTTGATCAAAAAAATAAAAATCTAAAATAAAAATTATTATATGATTTTTATTTTTTTTCCTCAAAATAAAAATCAAAATCAAATAACAGCTTTTTTAGAAGATGTATGTGGCCATGATTGCATATGGGTATAAACTGAAGGTACAGCAACCACTCAAGCCAATTTTAAAGAAAAAAATTTATAATTGGTCACAAAAATAAAATCAAGTTTATTTCGTTTTAGTGTTTGTCTTGTGTGTAATCAGAGTCCAAAACCTTAGCACCCGCTACCGATTTGAAAAAGGGAATTTTCATGGTTTCACTAATGACTGGTTTTTTTCAAAGTCATCAAAACATAAAAAAAAATTTTATTTGTGTTAAATGTTTACTAGTTTCTGTTTGTTAACGACTTTTCTAATTAATAAAACTGAGGTATTATAAAAGAAAATGGAGGGACAACTTACCACCGAAGTTTAAATACAAAATAAATGCAATCATGGCCACATACATCTTTCTAAAAAAGCTGTTATTTGATTTTGATTATTTATTTTGCAGGGATAAAAAAGTATTAGGAAAAAATAAAAATCATATAATACTTTTATTTTAGATTTTTATTTTTTTTGATCAAAAAATAATCGTTATTTTTTTAGATTTTTTTAAAAATCATTAAATAACTCTTATATTAGATTTATATTTTTTTACTCAAAAAATAATCAGTTTTTTGTAAGTTTAATTTAAAAATCATAAAATAACTCTTATTTCAGATTTTTATTTTAATGCTCAAAAAATAATAGTTATTTCATGTGTTATATTTAAAAATCCTTCAATAACTCTTATTTAAGATTTTTATTTTTTGAATTCATTAATAATCGGTATTTCTTGAGTTTTATTTTAAAATCCGTAAATAACTCTTATTTGTAATTTTTATTTTGATGATCAAAAATTAATAGTTATTTCTTGAGTTTTAAAAATATGTTAAAAATTAATCGTTATTTTTAAGAGTTATCAAAAAAATTCAGAAATTTGTAAATCATGGTGCAAATGGACAGATATGCCATCTGGGATTTGATTGGTATATTTTCCACTCTCATAGAGTGATGATGAGCGAATGATTTTTTTGATGAAAAAAAAAAAATAATCGTTATTTACGGTCCCTGTTTAAAATTGAATTGTGTGTCACCTTTTTGTGTTTCCAGATACAATTTCAATTGCCTTTTTGGCTGGGCCATTGGCGAAGATGACAAGAACTCCTCCCGTCATGTCATACAGATTGATCAGGGTGGCCTGACGCTGCCCACTTCGGATTACTACAACAACAAGACGGATATTCATCGCAAAGTACTCAACGAGTATATCGAATACATGACCAAAGTGTGCGTCCTTTTGGGTGCCAATGAAACCGAGGCCCGGGCCCAAATGGTGGGTGTAATTAATTTTGAAAAGAAATTGGCCAATATAACCATACCACTGGAGGATCGACGGAATGAGGAGGCCATGTATCATCCCATGAAACTGAAACAGTTGACCCAGTTGGCGCCATTTCTCAACTGGACGGATCATTTTGATAATGCCATGCAAATGGTTAATCGCCGAGTGACCTCCAATGAGGTGGTGGTGGTATATGCACCAGACTTTCTCAAGAATCTCTCGGATATCATTATGAAAATGGAGCAAACGGAGGAGGGCAAGATGTGAGTAAAAACCAAAGGAGAGAGGAGATACAAGTATTTTATATTTTTTTTTATACACTTTTCAGCACGCTAAACAACTATCTCATCTGGCAGGCGGTACGCACTCTCACCAGCTGCCTATCCAAGCCCTTTCGTGATGCCTACAAGGGTGTGCGCAAAGCTCTCATGGGCTCCGATGGCGGTGAGGAGGTCTGGCGCTATTGTGTCTCCGATACCAACAATGTGGTTGGCTTTGCCGTTGGCGCCATTTTCGTACGTCAGGCCTTCCATGGCGAATCCAAGCCCGCCGCCGAGCAAATGATTGGCGAAATACGTGAAGCCTTCAAGCTGAATCTACAGAATCTCACCTGGGTGGATAAGCAAACGCGCGAGGTGGCCATCGAGAAGGCCAATGAGATATCGGATATGATTGGTTTCCCCGATTACATACTCAATGCCGAGGAATTGGATCGCAAATATGCCGAACTGAATATCACAGCGAATGCCTACTTTGAGAATAACATTCAGGTGGGCATTTACAATTTGAAGAGCAATCTGAAGCGTCTGGATCAGCCGGTGAATAAGACCAATTGGGGCATGACACCGCAAACGGTGAATGCCTACTATACGCCCACCAAAAATCAAATAGTCTTTCCCGCCGGCATACTCCAGGCCCCGTTTTTCGATATCAACAATCCGAAGAGTTTGAATTTCGGTGCCATGGGTGTGGTCATGGGTCACGAACTGACGCATGCCTTCGATGATCAGGGCAGGGAATATGATAAATTTGGCAACATAAATCGCTGGTGGGATGCCAAAAGTATTGAACGCTTCAGCGAGAAGGCCGAGTGTATTGCACGCCAGTATACGGGTTATAAGATGAATGGACGCAATCTGAATGGCAAGCAGACATTGGGTGAGTGAATAAGGGGGTGGAGGAATGAGATGACTTTTACCGAAATTAAAGAGGTTTAAATATAAAATAGCTGGAAAATTTAAATTTACTCACTTTCAGCCTGAATTAAAAGCTACTCTCTAAATGTGGCGCTTACCGTTTAGCCTGTGCTTTGATAACGTATATAAAATCAGTCAGTCAGGCAGTTACAAATGGCTTAAATGATATTAAAAAGCCACAGAAGTTCGAAGTTAATTTCAATTTGGATAAAATCAAATGAAAGGACAGACTAATTACCAATTCCCAAAATGATTTACTTAAAAAATTAACTCCCCTACATACATATTTATTATATACAAAAAAAAAAAAATATATATATAGAAATCTTATAACCTTGATCAGTTTGTTTCTTTTCCCAATTGCCTCTCTTTCTCTAGGATAAAAATAAAAAAAAAAAGTAATGAGATAATAATACAAAAAAGAATAACAAAGCCATCTTTAAAATATAAGAAATTTTTTAAGATTATTTTTTGTTTTCTTAAGAGAATTTTGTTTAAATCGATTTAGGCACAAATAATAAAAATAATAATGTATTCGATAAAATTGTATTCAAAAGTTTACTAAATTTTGTAATCTCAAAACGAACTTGAAATACGAATTTTGTTCTCAGTTTTAAAATTCCGAACTTAGTCAGTTTTAGAGAACGTTTGTACTTGAATTTCCCTTGTTTAAGTACGGAATTCTTGATTTTTTTAAGTGTATGCCATAAAGATGGCTATACAAATAAACTGTTATCTTTTTGACGTTGCACCAAAATCGAGTACAATCTCATCAATTTTCTTTTAAGGGTTTAAGGGGCCCAAAAAATAATTCTTTTTTTATATCAGTAAACATTCTATACAAGCATTTAATCTGAACCAATTTTTTCAAAAAGTTTCTTATGTAGACTTTTTTCTACTTTCTGCTTATTTAAAAAAAAGGACTATACATTTTAAGATAAATCAGTTTTGTGACATAACAATAATACAATAATAGTTAAACTAATATTTATTAAGTTTTTTACGAACAGCATTTTCTCTGATTCGTCGCAAAAACAGGATATCATTGCTTGTAAGGTTATTTTTCTCTGCCCATTCTACTGCGACATTGGAGGAATCTATCTACCATTTGAATCTCACATTTCATCTTCTATTTCAAAAAGTACGCTTCTCTCGTTGCTACCAGTCGCCCATTCAATTATTTCGTTTCATTTTCGATTACCAAGTTGTAAAGTTTATGCGTCCCTGTTTGCATTTACACAAGGCATTATAGTGACCCTTTCCTTCATGGTTTTCCGTCTAACAGCTGTTTTTTGTAATTTGTTATACAAAGGAATTTTATTAAACTAAAACAATATAAAATAATATAATAATTAATTTAGGAAGTTTAACAATGTTCAGTTAAACATATAATTGTTTTATAAAGCTATTAAAAATTTATTAATCAGAAACAAGCTGAAACGATCTCTCATCCGGTGGGACTGAATTTATTGGACGAGGTCCAACTCACAGCAAAGTTGTTCAGCTGTAAATTCCAATATTTGCACGAGATATATTATGCATGATCGAGTTTTTTTACAACTAAGATTAAGCAATTAAAAGAAATTAGGTGATAGTACTCAATATAGCCAAGGCACAGGCAGCGGAAGGGGTCATGATGAGCATAAATCGTTGGGCGAGGCGGAAGCTAAATAGGAGTGAAGTGGTCAGGTAATCTTATACTTAAAAGACCATTGGAGTAAATTTCCCAGACAAGCTTGTGCATAAAAATAACTAAAGGACAGATTCTCCGTAATCTTGGAGGAGGCAGGTCAATCAGACGTAAACTCTGTTCATATGGAGGCAGGTGCCTGCTTGAATGCCAGTTTAGGCCATGAAGGGCCAAGAGCAGAAACTGCTTCTGAACTGATTCTATTTGATCGTGGTAGGTAAGATACTGAGGAGACCCAGGTTCCTGGTTAGAACGAACCAGCGAGGTGTAGAGTTGTTTGGTAATGTAGGGATCATTAAATTCGTTGGACCATCTCCTTGTTGCAAAATTACTGCAATGTGTCTGTTGAAGCTTATATTGGGTTCAAAAAGTATACCTAAATCGTTAGCTTTCTATATACGATCTAAGGGTTTCCCATTGATGCTATATTCATAGAAATACGGTTTGGTTCGGTGAAATGTTATGACTTTACACTTTGCAGTATGAAAAGGAAGACGATTGAATCCACACCAAGCAATGAGAGAAATAAAAGCAGGGAGACTGGATCATTAAAAGGGGCATCATATATAAGCGCATTAGAATTCGATAGAACAAAAGGAATATCGTTGATAAACAGGTTAAATAACAATGGCCTGAGATGGCTTCCTTGCGGAACCCCAGAAGTAACATGTACATCTGAATCGCACTCTTTGGGACCGATTGACTAGATATGATCTGACCCTACCAAAATAATTGTTTGGGAAACCTTCTAAATACAATTTATGTAGGAGTAAAAAGTCAAAGCGCTGAGGTTTATAAACCCGATTGAATCAAAACTGATGACATGTGAAAAAATTCTAGAACGTCTTCTAATAAAACCGTGCTGGGATTGGCTAATAAAGGTTCAAATTATTGGGTCGTATAACGTGCTGAGGTCGGTTGCTAGATTACAGATGCCTTTATTATGCGCTATATTGGACCTTTACCTTTTTTTTATAGGGAATGATAATAAGTTAAACAGCTTTAGGAGGGAGTCGCAGAGAAAATCATTGCAATATTTGAGCACAATGCTGAGAACATTGTAAATTTTGGAACTTAGTTATTTACTTGCCTTTTTCTTTATTTGCTTTAGGTGAAAACATTGCGGATAATGGTGGCCTCAAGGCAGCCTATCATGCCTATATGCGTACCAAAAATGAAAATGAGGCTGATATACTCAAACTACCGGGTCTAAATTTAACCCATGCCCAGCTCTTTTTTGTATCATTTGCTCAGGTAAGTTTTGAAAGTTAAGAAATTCTCTTATTAAACTCTTTATTTTCTTACTTAGGTCTGGTGTTCCAGCACCACAGAGGAGACCACATTGCTGCAAATGGAAAAAGATCCGCATTCGCCGTCACAATTTCGTGTAATAGGCACCCTATCGAATATGCAGGAATTTGCAGAGGTTTTTCAATGCAAGCCCGATAAGCGTATGAATCCGGCCAATAAATGTGAAGTTTGGTAAACCAAAGATCTCCGAAAAAAACAAACAAAAAACTCAACAAAAATTTAACTAACATGTATGTATATGTGTCTACTTAAAAAAAAAGGCATTTGCTCAACTCTGAGCCTGAGGAAATGTTTTGTAAAGTTGGGTCATAAAAATATTTTACCAAGCTGAGACTTATACAACAACAACAACCAAAGCAGCTAAATGTATGAGTGTGTGTGTTTTTTTTTTCCATATGTATGTATGTAGTAGATATATATAGAGAACACACACAGAGGTCAGAGTCTGGCTGACTAATGATTAACGATAACGATTACTATAACGATTACTGTAACTTAGCTATTTGTAGAACTATTTATGTATATTTTGTATAAAATGCAAACAAAAACAAAAACAACAACAACAAATTTTAAGGCATGAAATGGAAAGAGAGAACGAGAGAGAAAGGTCATTTAGAAAGAGAGAGTGAGGGAGTGAGTGCATGTTATGCAGATTTAACTGCTTTTAAGTTGCCAAAATACAAAAACACAAAATTCTATTTTTTTATATAAATTCCTATAAAATTAGTTATGGTTAATAAAAAAATTATATGCCAAAAATGCACAATTTAAAACTATTTAAAAATATTTTTAATTTATTTAAATTAATTTTTTAAAATCAGAATTTCCAATACTATTGACTTAGTTAAACTTGTATACCCTGGCAGAGAGAGAGAGAGAGAGAGTAGATAGAAGGTAAGGTAGACATTTTCCCTAATCCATTAAGTCCATTCAATTGAGTCATGGATGACTTAGACGGGATTTACTCGATGAAGCAAACTTCATGAAGTTTTTTTTAGTAGGCGTGGAATTTAAATTTAAACGAATAGTAAGGAATTACATTTAAATCTCTCGCCTACTAAGAAAACTTCATGAAGTTTACTTCATCATGTAAATCCCGTCTTCGTTTTCCAAGCAAAATATATATAAAATTTTAGAATGATTTCCCACCTTTGTACCTTACCTAGAACACAACACAAAATATATATAACTTTTTCATAAAGCCAAACGATCTACTTAGACACTATAAAAAACAGAGATATGTGAATAAAAATTAAATATGAACTCACTCGGAGCATATTTTAAGGGGTCTTCCACCTTGGCACAGGGTTTTTTGAGTGTTTTTTAAAAAAATTCTGTAGAGAAAACCATTAGAGCTTTTTCACATTACTTTTTTGTTTTGTGTTATTTATTAATTACATAAAAAAGTAAAAAAAAAAAATGTAAGCATACGAGGGCTGTTCAACAAGTTATAGGCCTGCCAATTAAGGTCTGCCCTAAAAAAATGTACAGCTGATAGCCCTGATTCCGGGACTTAAGGTTATCGAAATTGAAAACGGTAAATGAGGTTATCATCAGTATATGATGTAATTCTGTCCCGTATCTCAATCACAATTTTCAATATTTTTTGGAACATTTTTTTACAATTTTAAAAAAATATTTCGATTTTCAAGTTTTTTTTTGTAGTTTAGTGTAAGAAAAAATAGTAAAAAAATGTTTTCTTTTGATTGAGGTAGGAGCCAGAATTACTTGAATTCTGCATCGATTGCTACCTGGCTGATCAAAATCGGTTCAGTAGAACTGGCACAATCAGGGCTACCAGTTCAAAAAACCTGCTTTTGAGAAAAAAGTCAGAACATTGCTCCACTAAAATGGCTATATCTTCTAAACTATTTAGAATTTTTTAGAATGGTTTAAGGGGAATGAAAGGGGAATTTCCAAGCTGTAATAATAATGCAATACAAAAAATCGAAAAAAATTTGTTCAAACATAGAAGACCCCCTTAAGAAACCCATATACAAAATTTTGCACAAAATATATTTCTGCTTTAATTTCTCAAAAATCGTGCTTTGAAGTAAGAGCACGATATGTATGCCCTTCTAAAGTGAGTTTCTTTGCGTATAAAAAACTAAAAAATCTCAAAGTTAAAAGTTGGAATCTAATGCTCTTGCTAAGCTAGACGGCAGCAGTAGCTAAGCAGCATTTGAATACAGAACAAGAAACCCGAGTTAAATGATCCTTAACGATGTGAGAAGTAGCTCTATTCCTGATTATTTCAAACCAAGTAAACGTATCAATATCAATTCTTATCAATATACACAGAGAGAAAAACAAATCAATATTATAAGTAATCTCAAAACCGACTCCAAATTCGGGAAAAATAAAAAGAAAGAAACTAAGTCGGGATTTACACCATGAAGCAAACTTCATGAAGTTTTCTTAGTAGGCGTGGAATTTAAAGGAAATTTTTCAGACCTTTTAAATGAATAGTAAAGAAAAACATATAAATATCTCGCCTACTAAGAAAACTTCATGAAGTTTGCTTCATCATGTAAATCCCGTCTAATATAGAGAAACAATTAGAGACGTAGCCTAACTTAACATTTCAAATTAGTCAGCTGTGCGCTGTCAGTTTCGCTCTCTGAGTTATTTCTGTCTCGCTCTTACCACCGTCTTTTCCTATGATAACAGAAGTATCTTCATGATAATTATCCCTTAACATCATTCAAAATTGAGCGCTGTTTCATGCGAAAAAAAAATATAACAGAACCCAGTCATATGTTAAGCTCTCAGTGTATTGAAGGTCTGATGGCGAACAAGGCAAGACCGAGGCCTAAAATACCAATGTTGTGGTACGGCATAAATTTAAAGGACCTCTGTTTTTAGAGTGTAAGGGTTATACCTAAAATCATCTCAAAATAGAGAGAAGTCGTAACTAAATAAAGGGGAATTTTTTAAGCTCGAATAAAGCACTCAATTTGCTTCATATATTCAAAATTATTTAAAATAAATTGCAATAAATTTAATGGAATCCATAAATTGGCCTTAGCCATTAACCTTTTAAAGATAACTTTATGTAAATGTTGTCCGTTTCAAATGGTCGAATTTTACTGAACACAATTGTTCGATAAATTAGCGGATTTTCAAGCAGCTGTTCTAAGGCCCATTCACCAAAAAATAAGACATTGTGGTAGGTCATTCGGCTTTAATTCTTGCAGAAGAATTTTATATAAATCGACAAGTAAAATGTTCCATGTGGTTATGTAATTGCTAAGAACGGCAACGAATTCACATTTCACTTTTCTCAGAGCACGAATTTTGATAATAAATTTCAACAATTTGCAATCGTTGCTCGTTTGTAAGTCTTTCCATGATGAAATGGCATAACCAACCAGTGCTGGCAACCTCAAAAACTTAATTCTTAAAAAATCACCCTTTAGCGTGGATCGAAAGAGCAATTTCCTACTCGCTCTCCATTTCTTTACGCTCTCTCGACATTAGAAATCCGGACTTACTTTAGGATTATTTGATTTTTAAATAGGATCCGATGTTAAGATGAGCCTTTTCGTATGGATAGCAGAATTCGGACATTGTATCAAGACTTTTGTCTTCGGAATCAAATCAATTTGGATATTTTTTTTAATGATCAAATGAACATTTTCCATTTGGTTAGGGTATTATCATATCATTTTATCCCACCATTTGAGATGGAATAATATATAATTGATCTTAATTGTGCTTCTATGGAAACTGAAAGTCGACTTTAGCATATGAAAATATTTTAATATGCCTAAAAAAGGATATTAAGGGATATTTTAATAGCCCTTGGGATATATGAAATTATTTTAATATGCCTGTAAAAAGCATATTAAGGGATAATTTAATATACGTTAACTATTTAGCAGTCATTCAAAAAATAATATGTATAAGAGCGAGAAATAGAGAGAGAGTAAGGTTGGGTTCACACTGTTTGACGCATGAGACATGACATTTTCATTGTGAATAGCTTGTCATTTGTCATTCAAAACAATACACTATGTCAAACAATGTGAACTCAGCCTTACAATGGAAATCGAGCTGACAAAATGTTCCGCCGTGTAGACTATGCTGTAATCATACCGATCAACGCGCTCTCTTCTCAGTTGACATAGCTTCAGTGTGCGGCTGACAATTGATACGACATATTTATCGATCGCCACAAATGTCTAAGTATCTGCTTAACGATAAGAGCGCCGTTTAAGGACCAATTTCACACTTAAGTGATTGAATATCATAGAGCAAGAGTATTAGAGAGAAAAATTCAGACGGCTTTCAAAATGTGGCGCGGTTAAGCGATAATACGCTTGTAGATACTTTTCAAAATGTTGCCAGCGATTTCAAAATGTTGCTAAGGACTTATAGCATATATAGGAAAACACGTTGGTTAGAGCGAGACCGAGACATTGTCTTGACTGTACTCAGAGAGCGAAAATAACAAATTTCTCTCTTAAATGGTGGCGACCGTGCCAATCGTTCGCTCTCGAATAATAATGCTCTGTGTTGAATACAACAAAATGGGCATATATCAATTGATTATTAACAATTTCTTATCCATTTTATTAGTAAAAACTTATTTTTATTAAAGATAGGTTCTCTGGTAAATTTGCTTCTCTTGCTTTTTCGCCGTCAGCTATTATTTGGATGGTTTCTGTGTGTTCTTTTCAAGCATAGTCCAAATGCCACACACACATATATACAAAATTTGTGTGCTGCCTTCTATAATCTCACTTTAAGTTAACAAAGGAAAGCAGAACCTCGCACCAAGGTGTAAACCATTGTTTTCCAAAAAGAGGGAAGAGAAAGAGGTTTAATATGCTTTAAAGATCGACAAACATGACGTGAAAAGCAGTGAAGTAAATAGCTGTCAATTTTTTTAGTGCTTGGTATCTAAAGCCAAGCATTTATTTAAACGTCTGAAGGTCGATTGAGATAAATTATCTCGGACTTCGGCAAGCATTCAGCTTCAGGGGCTATGGGTTAATAACAACAGCATTCCTTATATTAGGGACGATTCAGGGGAGCTGGCCTTTCCTTACCCATGTATTTTAATTTGCCAGGGTATACAAACTTTGTTGCACCGAATTGTTATAACTTTTTCCTCTTCCTTTTTTTTTTTTTTTTTTTTTTTTTGATCTAACTATATACAATATATGTACTAAGTATACCACAAATGGGTCTCAATAGAACAAGATAACACCAATAGCTATATATATATATATATAAATAAATATTGATCCCAGATATTTTCTGCTTAAGCAACATATCAATCTACAGTATAAACAACTGATATGTATCTGGTAAGATAAAAAAACCATTGAATTACCATACTATTGCAACATAAAACACCAAAAATATATGGAATTTATTTAGTACTAAACATACGTGAGACTAACCACACCCCCCCGCCCCCCACATCAATTCCCAAATTGGGCATACTAAGTCAAAAGTCTCTCAGCTGTATACACTTGAAGCACAACTCATATGGAATACATATATATATATATACTAAGCCAAGCTGGTTCCTTGTTTAAGGCCGCACAAATCGTTGGCCTTTACATATATACAATACGAGTAAATTATATATATATATAGAAATTAACATAAACCAAACCAAAAACATCAAACTAATGCATTTAATTTTCCGATTTTTTTATGGTTTTTTTTTAAGTTTTTCATTTAAGTTTAAGCTGGAATTTGATATATTCTACAATATATATATATATATATATATATATATAAATGTATATGTGCTAGATGAACGAAGGAGGGAGTTCCTTCAAATAATAATAAATAATATACAAAAATACATATACATAAACATTAACACTAAATGTTTAAAGTAAACATTATTTTTATTGTCTATAAATATGGAAAATGAAATAAATTCAATCAATAACTGTGACTAAGCGTCAGGGTGTTTAAAATGGGGAGGACAGGGATGAACGGTCTCGAAATAAGTTTTCCTTATTAGTCAGCGCTGGTCACACTAATTCAAAACGATAGCCAGAGAAAAGAGCTAAAATGTTGTAAGCGAAATCCCAACCGACTCGACTGCTGCTGAGTTGCTGCTGCCTCGTTTAAGTAGTGCATAAAGAAGGACGGTCTCGAAATAAGTTTGGCTTTTTAGTCAGCGCTGGTCACACTAATTCAAAATGATTCTAAACACACAAAACGAAAGCCAAAGAAAAGAGCTAAAATGTTGTAAGCGTTATCCAAACCGACTCGACTGCTGCTGAGTTGCTGCTGCCTCGTTGAAGTAGTGCATAAAGAAGGACTTTTCTCGAAATAAGTTTGGCTTATTAGTCAGCGCTGGTCACACTATATAGCCACACACTACGATAGCCAGAGAAAAGAGCTAAAATGTTGAAGCTTTATTTCGAATGCTGCTGAGTTGCTGCTGCCTCATTTAAGTAGTGCACAAGGAAGGACGGTCTCGAAATAAGTTTGGCTTTGTAGTCAGCGCTGGTCACACTAATTCAAAACGATAGCCAGAGAAAAGAGCTAAAATGTTGTAAGCGAAATCCCAACCGACTCGACTGCTGCTGAGTTGCTGCTGCCTCGTTGAAGTAGTGCATAAAGAAGGACGGTCTCGAAATAAGTGTTGCTTATTAGTCAGCGCTGGTCACACTAATTCAAAATGATTCTAAACACACAAAACGAAAGCCAGAGAAAAGAGCTAAAATGTTGTTAGCGTTATCCAAACCGTCTCCAATGCTGCTGAGTTGCTGCTGTCTTGTTGAAGTAGTGCATAAAGAAGGACGGTCTCGAAATAAGTGTTGCTTATTAGTCAGCGCTGGTCACACTAATTCAAAATGATTCTAAACACACAAAACGAAAGCCAGAGAAAAGAGCTAAAGTGTTGTTAGCGTTATCCAAACCGTCTCCAATGCTGCTGAGTTGCTGCTGTCTTGTTGAAGTAGTGCATAAAGAAGAACGGTCTCGAAATAAGTTTTGCTTATTAGTCAGCGCTGGTCACACTAATTCAAAACGATAGCCAGAGAAAAGAGCTAAAATGTTGTGCGAATCCCAACCGACTGACTGCTGTGGTTGCTGCGCTCGTTGGTAGTGCATAAAGAAGGACGGTCTCGAAATAAGTTTTGCTTATTGTCAGCGCTGGTCACACTAATTCAAAAGATGAACAGAAAAGAGCTAAAATGTTGTTACGTATCAAACCGTCTAATGCTGTGGTTGCTGCGCTGTTGGTAGTGCATAAGAGGACGGTCTCGAAAGTTGATAGTCGCTGGTCAATAATCAAAATGTCTAAACACACAAAACGAAAGCCAGAGAAAAGAGCTAAAATGTTGTTAGCGTTATCCAAACCGTCTCAATGCGCTGAGTTGCTGCTGTCTCGTTGGTAGTGCATAAAGAGGACGGTCTGAATAAGTTTGGCTTATTAGTCAGGTAATAATTAGATACGGGAGTGTGTGGGTTGTTGGTGTTGGGTGGGGGGTTGATTATAGTAGCGGTATATCAAAGTTAAACAAAAAACGATAGAGGGCAAAGAGCTAAAATGTTGTAAGCGAAATCCCAACCGACTCGACGTGCGGTTCTGCGCCGTTGAGTAGTGCATAAAGAAGGACGGTTTTGCTTATTAGTCGCGCTGGTCACACTAATTCAAAATGATTCTAAACACACAAAACGATAGCCACAGAACAGAGCTTAAATGTTGTAAGCGAAATCCAAACCGTCTCGATTGCTGCTGAGTTGCTGCTGCCTCGTTAAAGTAGTGCATAAAGAAGGACGGTTTTGCTTATTAGTCAGGGCTGGTCACACTAACTCAAAATGATTCTAAACACACAAAACGATAGCCAGCGAAAAGAGCTAAAATGTTGTAAGCGTTATTTCGAATGCTGCTGAGTTGCTGCTGCCTCGTTGAAGTAGTGCATATAGTAGCCACATCTAAGGTAAGTCAAGTCTGCGGTTTTAGTGGATTTCAGAGCCACAATATATGTTTTAAAATTTCATCTATTTACTTCTATAAAGTTTCTTATCATAATTTGCTTTTTGCTTTATTCAGTCTTCACTCTTGTTTATACCTGAAAAGCGTACGAGCTACTTTGATCCCTCTTTTGGTTTTGTATTTGTGTTTTTTTTTTTTTTTTTTTTGTGCTGCGTAGACGACTAATTAAACATTTTAGCCCAAATGAAAATGCACATTTTTATCTAAATATTATTTTATGCTTTCATTACCTAAGCACAAACTTGGAAAAGCAAAAAGAGTTTTTTTTGAAAATGTAATTACCCGGCGTGTTTATATAAAATGTCAAGAGTCAGCAAATTAAGCTAAGGAATTTTGTATTTTCACAAGAGAAACATCAACAGAAAATAAGAAGTTGAAATACAAAATTAATGTAAATAATAGAAAAAGCTAAAGGGGAAAGAGTCTGACAAAAGATTAAAGCTGTCAAATGAAATTAAATGCGCCAGTGACAAATCAGGAAGACAAGCCAGCCATAGACAGACATATGTACATGTGTTTGTGTGACAGCTGACAAGCAAATATATAACCCCAAAAACACCCCCCCGCAGCTCCCTTAGTCACACTTAGTACTTGTCACGTGTAGACCAAATAAAATTGAAATATTCAAGACTCCGACTGGAACGTAAACAAAACAAGCGACAAGCGAAAGACAGACTCCTTCTATACACAGAGAGAAAATGTAAAAAAATCATGATTTTTGCCCCTCAAAGTATGCAAAGTTTAATTTCTTTAATTATTAGTTTTTGGACCATTCAAAGGTATACAAAAATAATAAGTGTTAGTTAAATATTTCTCTTAATTATTTATATTTATAAACATAGCATACTTTGAAGGGCAAAAATCATGATTCTTTTCTCCATGTGCACATACGTACATATGTACATATGTTGACATGGCCCAACTTGACGCGACTTAAGTACAGAAAGCTCATTGAAAAAGTCTAAGTGAAATGTCTGTTGATGTTTCCCCCCATTCCCTAGCCCCCACACACAACAGCAGACTTACTCGTGCGCTAACTGATTAAAGTTAATATGCACTCATATTGGATTATGAGTGCTGTCAAATGGGCTTGAGGGGGGAGGGGGTGGATATGGCCGACGACAATGTAAGGCACTCAACTTGAAAGCCAAAGAAATAGACCAGCTTCTCTGTGTGTGTGTGTGTGTGTGTGTGTGTGTGTGGGTGTTCTTGATGTTGATACGCGTTGGAGGATACGCGCTACTTTTGGCACGCTAATAGGCTACCCATTCTTAGCCAAAAAAATTCTTAAATACATCAAACGAGCACTGATACATACCTAGACATACATACACATTAATATATATATATATATTGTATATGTGTGTGTTTATACCAATTTATTTTTTAAGCGCATTTTAAAAACGCATAAAAAACGTCGCCCTTGAGTCATATCAGCGCCTAAGTAACTGTTGGCTCTTGCTTTTTATACGCTTGCAGGGGGTATATTACAATTGTCATTGGAAGGCATAGAAGGAAGCATTTTCGAACCCATTAAGTATATATATTCTTGATCAGCATCACAAGCTGAGCCGATCCGTCAGTTTCTATGCTATTTCCTCTTGAAATTTTAGAACTATCTTAATCAAACTTTGCAAAAAGTCTTTAAATACACATAGGCTGCACATTTGTCGGAACTGGCCGGATCGAATGACTATATCATATAGCTGCCATAGGAACTATCGGTCCAAAAACAAGTTTTATTGAGAAAAACTTGTTTGTTTTGCATCGTAGCATCACTTATCTTGGTATATATACGTTTTAAATGCTTCCACATAATTCCGAAAAAATTTATCAAAATCGGATGACTATATCATATAGCTGCCATAGAAACAGTCGGTCAGAAAATAAGTCTTAGTGAAAAAAACTTTTTTGTTTTCCATCATAGCATCACCAATCTTGGTATAACTTAGTTTAATATGCTTTTACGTGATTCAGGAAAAATTGATAAAAATCGGATGACTATAGCATATAGCTGCCATATAAACGGTCGGTCAAAAAACTAGTTCTAGTAAGAAAAACTTTTTTATTTTCCATCGTAGCCTTACCAATCTTAATATATCTTAGTTTTATATGCTTCCACATAATTCTGAAAAAATTTATCAAAATCGGATGACTATATCATATAGCTGCCATAGAAACGATCGGTCGAAAATTAAGTCTTAGTAAGAAAAACTTTTTTGTTTTCCATTGTAGCCTCACCAATCTTGGTATATCTTAGTTTTATATGCTTCCACATAATTTTGTAAAAATTTATCAAAATCGGATGACTATAGCCTATAGCTGCGATAGAAACGGTTGTTCAAAAAACTAGTTCTAGTGAGAAAAACTTTTTTGTTCTCCATTGTAGCATCACAAATCTTGGTATATCTTAGTTTTATATGCTTCCACGTAATTCAGGAAAAATTTATCAAAATCGGATGACTATAGCATATAGCTGCCATAGGAACGATCGGTCCAAAAACTAGTTCTATTGAGAAAAACTTTTTTATTTTCCATCGTAGCATCACCAATCTTAGTATATCTTAATTTTATATGCTTTCAACATGTTCTGGTAAAATTTATCAAAATCGGCTGACTATAGCATATAGCTGCCATTGAAACGGTCGGCCGGAAGATAAGTCTTAGTGAGAAAAACTTTTTTATTTTCTTCTGTAGCCTCACCAAACTTGGTATAAATAAGTTTCATATGCTTTTACAATATTCTGTAAAAATTTATCAAAATCGGATGACTATAGCATATAGCTGCCATAGGAACGATCGGTAGGAAAATATGTCTTAGTGAGAAAACTTTTTGTTTTCGATCATAGCTTTACCAATCTTGGTATATCTTAGTTTTATATGCTTCCATGTAATTCGGAAATATTTATCAAAATCAGATGACTATAGCTATAGCTGCCATAGAACGATCGGTCCAAAACTAGTCTATTGAGAAAAACTTTATTTTTAAGTGTTTAGTTTTAATTAAATTTTATGTTCTATAGTCGGTAAAACTAGTTCTATGAGAAAAACTTTTTATTTTCCATCGTGGCATCTCCAATCTTAGTTCGTTTTGGTTTCAAAATGTTCTGGTAAAATTGTCAAAATCGGGAATAGCATAAACGATCGGAAGTCTTAGTAAGAAAAACTTTTTGATTTTCCATCGTAGCCTCACCAATCTTAGTATATAGAAGTTTCATATGCTTTTACAATATTCTGGAAAAATTGATCAAAATCGGATGACTATAGCATATAGCTGCCATAGCAACGATCGGCTGGAAAATAAGTCTTAGTCAAAAAAACTTTTTTGTTTTCCATTGTAGCCTCACCAAACTTGGTATAAATAAGTTTCATAAGCTTTCACATAATTTTGAAAAAATTTATCAAAATCGGATGACTATAGCATATATATATAAGTTCGGAAATTGTATTTTTATTTGAAAAAAGTTTTTTTTATGATCAAATTTTGATTCTTAATAATTTTGAATTTATAAATATCTTACATCTATATTCTATATATATTCTACCGTTTAAATCAGTTGGAGTGAACTTTTGCTAGTGTATTAAAACATCGGCACAGTCGAAGTCAGCTTTGTCTTCTCTTAATTTAAGCACAAAAAAACAAATAAACATATTTTTAGAATATAAGAATGTCAACTCTTTTTTTTTATCCATTCTTTACTCTTTTCTAACTAGACTTTGTCTATGCAGCCGTAGCGAACAGTGCGTATACTTAATGTAGATAACAGGTAGATAACAGCCAAGTCGATTAGGAACTTCTTTAAAGATCACTTGAGAGATTTAATGCCTTGATTTGTTGTTGGGTTGGGCTTTCTTGTTTTAATTACTTCAATTCTTTGTGTTTTTTTTTCTTCTGTTGGTGGCACATTAAGCCGAAAAGCAATAAGCCAGTAGCGGCAGCTGTCGTTTGTTTGGTTTGCACTCGATTGCAATTTTAAATGAAATTGTTGCCCTGGCTGTCAGAGGAGCACAGATGGCATATATGTGTGTGTGTGTGTGTGTGTGTGTACGGGAGAGTGTGTGTTAGTGATTGCATTTATTTGCATATTACGCATACGCAGCGCTGTACCAATGCTTGTTCGCTCAGTGATTAGTCAGCGCGTTGAAAGCCTCGACACAAAGGCTAACCCCTTGGAATAATAACCTTGACCCAGGCGCTTATTTGGTTACGGAATTAGAGTTGGCTTTGGCCTTTCCAGCTACAGCACACTGGTTGGAGATTTTAGTTTAGGGTCTTGAATTTATTAAATCAAACCAAATCAAGTAGGAGCGCGGCTTTATTTTTGTATTAAAGAGTGAAGGCAACTTAGAAGTTGCAATTAGGAAGATGGATTTTGGTTAATGATTCCAATCAAAATGAAAAATTAAATGAGCTTCCATCTGGACCCATCTTATAGAAAATTGTTCAACGATCTCAAATATGTA
The DNA here is from genome assembly GCA_018904225.1 of Lordiphosa mommai. NCBI lineage: Eukaryota > Metazoa > Arthropoda > Insecta > Diptera > Drosophilidae > Lordiphosa > Lordiphosa mommai. Next base: position 53,341 of record JAEIFT010000547.1, on the reverse strand, counting down.
ATCCTTAATATAATATTATTAATATAATAAAATAAAATATATTAATATTTTTAGTTAAAAAAAAAACACAATTTTTAGGTAATTTGTTCCGCTTTCAGGTAGAATATTTCGAAAACTAGGCAACGAATAGTCATAATTTTTTGTTCTACTAATTGATGAATTCATTAAGTGTATTATATTTCATAACATTATATTTGCCATATTTTCAAAATATTTTCTTTGATTATTTCTTAACCTAATTCAAAAAGGTCCAGCTGACCGTCGCCGCCTCTGCGATTTTTAGAGGTTAAATTGGTGAAAAACAAGACAAGAAAGAAATAAGGAACTCTTCTACACCCCCTCTTCTGGCCCCATCTTCCGATCTTGTTTTTCCACTCTGCGCCATGTGAAGTCATGAAAAGAGTTAACATCAATTAGTTTTAGTTCAAGAATGATTAATCTATTATATAAAATATTTTGGAAAAATCTAATAAAATTAATTGTAATTTTTTATTTTTTTGTAATAGTTTTAAAACATAGAAACCTTAAAAAGGAAACAAAAAATAATAAAAAATTGTTAAAAATAATTTTTGTTGTTACCAAAAAAAATGATTTTATCACAAATTTTGACTTTGATAAGCCATAGAAATCAGCTAGTAGGCGTAGCACCCCTTTCAAACATATAGGTTTCATGGGTTGAACAATTTTCTATCATTTGCCTTTTAAATTATGCAATTATCTCATTTGGTTCAAAAGTTATGATTTTTGAAACAAAAAAACTCAAATGGCTCCACTGCGACACATCTGCCCCAAAATGTAGGCAATGATTTATATTCAGCAGTTCGTTAGGCCTTAGGATATCCGGCCCCGAGTTGTAGGCAATAGCACTTAAAAAGCATTATTTGTCTTCTTAGCCCCAATAAGTAGGCAACAAATACAACATTCTAAAAGGGTTAAGGGGTCTTCCACCTTAGAACAGCGTTTTATGAGTGTTTTTTAAAACATTTCTGGTAAGAAAACTATAAGAGCTTTTTCAATTTGGTTTTTTGTTTTGTGTTATTTATTAATTAAATAAAAAATTTAAAAAATTAAATTTAAGAATTCGAGGGCTGTTTAACAAGTTATTGGCCTGCCAATTAAGGGCTCAAAAAAAAAAGGTGTAGACCTGGTGGCCCTGATTCCGGGACTTCAGCTTAATAGAATTGAAAACGGTAAATGAGGTTATCATCAGTATATGATGTAATTCTGGCCCGTATCTCAAACATATTTTTCAATATTTTTTTGAAAAATTTTCTACAATTTTCAAAAAATAATTCAATTTTTCAATTTTTTTTTTTTGCAGTTTAGTGTAAGAAAAAATGGGAAAAAAAAGTTTTTTCTTTTGATTCGGTCACGGGCCAGAATTACTTGAATTCTGCATCAATTGCAACATGGCTGATCAAAATGGGTTTAATAGAACTGGCCCAATCGTGGCTACCTGGACAAAAAACATGGTTTCGAGAAACACTTGGTTAAAGTTTTGAGCAACATTGAAAATACTCACGTTAGCAAGAACTTTGCTCCACTAAAATGGATATATTTGCTAAACTATTTCGAATATTTGAAAATGAGTTAAAGGGCATGAAAGGGGAATGTCCAAGTTATAATAATAACAAAAAACAAAAAAAAATTTAAAAAAAGAAAAATATTTTTCAAATGTAAAAGCCCTCAAGGGTATATTCAGTGCTTCCTCAAGCAAGAACCTTGCTCCACTAAAATGGCAATATCTCCTAAACTATTTTAAATTTTGGAAAATGGTTTGAAGGGGATGAAATGGGAATGCCCAAGCTATAATAATAATGCAAAACAAAAAAAATTGAAAAAAGAAAAATATTTTTCAAATGTAAAAGCCCTCAAGCAAGAACCTTGCTCCACTAAAATGGCAATATCTCCTACATTATTTTGAATTTTTGAAAACGGTTTGAAGTTGATGAAAGGGGAATGTCCAAGTTATAATAATAAGGCAAAACAAAAAAATTGAAAAAAAAATTTCAAAGTTAGAATTTTTATTAATATTAATTAATTGTAAATAAACAGTTTTTGACCAAAATTCAACTATGCATGAAACTTAAAAATGTATAATTTATGATTATTATTATTATTCTCCGGTTTTTATTAATTTAAATAATTTTTGTTAAATTTCTTTCTTTATAAAATTTTAAATATTATTTTTGTGTAAATTTCGCCCCACTGTGCCGCTCTGACCGTTAAATTTTTGCTGTGTTCTGAGCTCACCTTGCACACACGCTAAGGCTAAGCTTATTATGGTAGCATGTACCACCTTAATGAGGCGGCATAAATCAACCAGAAGGAGACCTAGACCAACGGAGCACACGCATACGTACACAACTTCGCTCTCTCTTGTGCTCCTGCTGCTGCCCTTTCGCGCTGCATAACTGTGAAATGTTAACAAAATACTATTTGATCGCGTGCCGCGTTAAAGCGAGGGTTGGCAGCAGGTAATCTCCATATTGAATTGCTTTAAATATTTCACTGTGCGAGTGCAATGCGGCGTATACGTGATGCGGAGACAAGGCGAGGGCAAGGCGAGTTGAGAAATGCAAAACTATTTGCATAGTTTAGCGGCATTTGTTTCGCCGGCGTCTAGCTCGAACTAATATAGCCGGGTAAAATGTTGGGGGAGGGTGGGGTGGTCCCACGGGTGCTTTTGGGAAATTTATGGCATTCATTTTGTGATCAATCGCTTGTCAAACAAATGGCAAATGGCAAACACCAAATGGGAATTTGCGGTTGAAAAATTTGAAAGCACAAAAAAAAAAAACTGTATGTGTTATGCACCGCAGGGGGCGCTGATAGGCTTTTTTACATACATACACATAAGTATGTATGTATGTATGTAACTGTTTGGCAATCATTGTGGCATTTGGCAAAACTCTTTTAGTTTTTCAGGGTTTTTTTCAGTGGCGGCTAATTGCTTTTTTACAATGACCTTAAGGTCATTGGAGGCTGATGACAATCAATTTTGTAATAATATTTAATGAAAACTGACTTCAATTAATCAAAATGCATTTGCCAATTGCAGTTTGAAATCAAATGGCAATTTATGCTCACTAATTATGTAGATGCATTGTTCCCGGTTGACCCAAAATCCGATCTGCTCCAGTTGCAAATTTAATATGCCTGACTTAAATAATAATTAAGCTGTAGTCGCAGGCGTCTGCTACATGCGTATGTTTCTATAATTAAATGGTATTTCTCGAACGATGCCAAACGGCATCTGGGCAGCTAGTGTAATTCATTAAATTAATGAAATTGCAATGCATACAAAACTAACTGCTTAGTGTGGCATACAACGAGATATTCTGGCCAAGTGGTGAGATTGCATCATTATTATTTGTGGAGGACAATGAACAATGTGTGGAAATAATACTCTCATCATCAGGCCCCTATGAGTTGAGGGAGATGACTCTCACTCTCATTCTCTCTCTCCCTCTGTGTATTTGTTTAGCCAGTTTGCTGGGATTGTTGGGATTAGCAGCAAATTATGCCAGAAATATGTACGCATACTATTTGTACCAACTGTTTGTTGCTTGGTGAAATGCAATTAGAATGCGGCATTGTTACGTTTTCCGATTCCGAGTTTGTAATTCCACTTGAAGCTATACAGTGAAAGAAAAAATCAAGAATTTTGCATAATATGTGTATGAAACATATGTGTGGATATTTACTTATAGGAAGAATAGTTGCAGTGATTGGAAAGGTCCTCGTTTTTTTTACCTAGGTAAGGTACAAGTTAAATGCCAAAAACTATACTTAGGTAAGGTAAAATGTATCTGCATTTTTCAGTACGTCAGTAAGTCATCCAATTAAAAATTCTTAGACGCATACAAGGAACTCGAAAGCTTGATCCTTTATCCAACAAGAAAGTTGAAAATTTGAACATTTTGCATTTATTTGAAGCTAATTTTAATTTTTTATTAACATAGAATACTAAAAATTCTTTCAATTGAAGCAAAAAAAAATGGTATTACATTTCACACCTTCGACTCGATGAATAACGTATTCTCATCTTCAAGATTTTAAGTCTAGGTGGATAATAAGAAAATGAATGTTGCAATATATATTTTGGGCAATATACTTCTTCTCAATAAACACCTAGATTTCAAAAACATCAAGATGAGACACGGCCCTTAGTATGTCTTTTTATCTAGCATTGTATCCGGTTATATTCGACGGACCCATGTTTTTTTTTAAAAAATCAAAGAAAAAAATAAAATTTGGCGGTTGGCAATCTTAATCATTTAATTTGTTCCAATAGATTTGTTTACATCAATTTTTGAATATGATTCTCAAATGGCCGCCTCTGGCGTTGATGGCGTATTGTGCCCTTTTTGCAGCATTTTCCATCGGCCGGAATAGCGGCTATTTCTTCACGAATGTTGTCCTTGAGCTCTTCTACGGTCCTTGGCTTGTTAACGTAAACCTTTGACTTCAAATATCCCCACAAGAAGAAGTCAGGCGGCGTCAACGGACGCGGTGGCCAGTCCAAATCACCACTTTTCAATTTCTTCAGAAAATCGATTGTTATGCGACTTGTGTGCGGTGGAGCGCCGTCTTGTTGAAACCAGAACTGCCTCATACGCTTTCGACGAATAATTGGCATCACAAAATTGGTCACATGTCGCGATAACGCTCCTGGTTGTGGTAACACATGGCCATTTTCATTTTGGAAGAAAAACGGCCCAATGACCGTTTTCGCACTAACGCCGCACCAAACTGTGACTTTTTCGTCATGAAGAGGCACTTCTTGAATCTCCTGAGGATTTTCAGTGGCGTAAATACGGCAATTTTGCTTATTTACGGTCCCATTCAATGTGAAATGGGCTTCATCGGACATGATAATTTGAGTTTTCACATTGACTTGTTCTGTTGAATGTAAATTTCAACTATTTCAGAGCGCTCGCGTGGCGTGTATTGTTCCATGGTAAAAATCTGCTTGGACTGACGCTTCAAACGCGGTATGTCATTAAGCGATCTGACATCTCTGTCAAAAGTTATGGCGTTGCCAGATGGGTCCGTCGAATATGGGCAACCCTGTAGTTCCCAGATTATTTTTTTTTCAATCTCAAACATGCTTTAATTAAGCTACAAAATTGGGATAAATTCAATCTTAATGAGATTTAAAAAGTAAGATCATATCAATCCTTTACAGCTCGGCTTAAGAATATCCGAGCTTGCCCTGCTTCCATTACTGTTCCGGATAGATTTAAGCCTGTTTGAATTGATTTTTATTTCTGTGTGTGTGGTTAACGCTCAAGAGGCTTTGATGACAACAAATGCAAGTTAACTTCCTCTATTTTCAATGTGGCTGTAGTTGTGCATTCTTAGTCTCTTTGTTCAATATTCTCACGAAAGTTATGTTTTCTATGATCAGCAAATAGATAAATTAATTGACAACAAGAAGCTCTCGTCTTCGTTCTCAGTTGTTTTCACGAAAGAGCAAAGCTAATGCTAAGCTAGGCCCTGATATATGCTGAGATATTTGTGTGTGTGATGTGTCCATGAAATTGAATTTTAACCCTTCCTAAAAAAAATCTTCTTTACCGAAATTAAAGAAGAAAAAAAAAACAGTTTCAATTGGTAATGAAATATTTAATTCAAATACGTTGTTAGACCTGGGAAGGGCACATTTTTTCATTTATTTATTTATTTATACGCAGTTCCATCAAATATGGACGAGTTGAAAACAATTTAAAATTTCGATTCCTGCATTATTTGTTTTTTATATATTTTTTATATTTTTCCTAATCATTTTGTTAGTCCGTTTTAGTTGTTTTAGACCAAGTTTATTTACTACAAAAATTTGTGGTCATACCCACACACACACACATTTCACAATTTACATTTTTACATTTCGTTCCCTATCAATTTTCCGAATATTTAATTTAAATTCTAAAACCATTTGGTTGACCTTTTCACGGGTGGCGTGGATTTGTGATTACATTACACTTTTGCGGTTTTTGTGGGCTAGAAATTACAATTAAATATGAACAAACTGACAAGTGGATGGTAGAAATTATCGCATTATGTGGACAGTTTTGTTGTGTTTGAAAATATTATCAGTATCAGCGCAGCAGAGGAGCAGTTAGTTGTCAAATTAAACCCCCACATAACATTGAAGCGTCTCCATGCATAAGTATGTTAATTTATTGTCGATTTAATTAATAATAAATTGAATGGATTAAATGGTTGACAATTGAGTGGACAGTAAATGAGTTGACAATTGCTTATTATGAATTTGTGATTTTAACAAATAGACTTAGCGAAGTTGTAGTAAATTAAAACCCAGGCAAGTTTAAGGGTAAAAAAAGGAACTGCCAAATCTTTGAGTGTGCATATCTTTATCCCAAACTTTTATTGTATAGTATTATTGAATCTAAACATTTAAATTATTTTCCTGCCTTTATTATTTTGCCATCAATGTGTGGTCACACTTAATTGTTCCCAATTTGGACAGGCTAAGCCCTATACCAGACTTTTCTCTCTCTCTCTCTCTCTCTCTCAAGTCAAGCTTCAAAATGTTCCTATGGCAATCATAAATTGTATTTTAAACTTTGCTGTGTTTACATTTTAATTGCAAAATGTTGCTGGGGCACAATTACAATAACCGAACCACGATTTTAACCACAGAAATAGCAGCAGAAGCAACAGCAGCAAACAATTTGGGCTTTTTCGGTTTTTTGGTGATGTTTTTTCACTCTGTGCGTGTAATAAAATAACAATCAACGCCAGACGCGACAATTTTGCGTTGTTCACCGGCCAAGTCCCCGGACAGACGAAGACTTTGGCATTTGTTTTGCATTGCGAAAAGTTTTTTGTTTTTATACCCTGTACGAAAAGGTACAAGGAAGCATATCCAACCCTTGAAAGTATAAAGTACGAGTTGATATAGTTCACAGTTCTCAGAGATGATAAGAGCTAGAGGCAGCAAAATTGTTAAGTAGACACATTCCACTGTGCAAGTCAAAAAAAAAAAGGCATGACCCAACTCAACGGTTTCCCCTATTTCGGGTCCTAGGAATCAAACTGCATCATTGCTTTTTGAGTTATAATAATGGTTTCATACTTAAAATTTTTTTTTAAAAATATTTTGATTGCCATTTTAAGGAAAGTACAATTTTTAAAAATAATTTTAACTTCTACAGTTATTATTTTTTTGATAAACTTTCTTTGGCAAAGCTTCTTTAAATATATCAGGCTAAAAGTTTTGAAAACACGCCAAGTTCCGGAATGGGGTATTTATGGGACTTCTAGGTCATTTTGTCGAAAAAAATCGAATCTAGGACCATTTTTTTTTACGATTTTTGCTTAATTTTCTCCACTGATCCAATTTTTATACCAAATACTTATGAAAAAATGTAGACCGTGTCTATTTTTGCCAAGTAACAAAAAATTTAAGGCAAAAAAATCGCGGAAAAAGATTATTTAACGATTCTAAAATAGTCTCAGTGAGTTCCATAGTCCAAATAGTCAAAAAGTTTTAGATGACTTATGTTTCCACCTTAAAAAGTTATGTTAAAAAATGTAGATTCAATTAAAGCTTTTCATTTATCCGAAAAAGTAAACAGCAACTGTTTTTCCGTATTCCTATTTTCTATTACGCTCACTTAATTAAATAATAATTTAATTTATAATAACGGTCAATAAATTACTTTGTTAATTATATTTAAAGGAAATTTTAATGGAAAACGACTTTTTCAGATCCTGAAAGCATTTGTAGCTCTTTAAAAAGCACACAATTGGTTAAAAAAATAGTTATTGCAGGCATGGAACACCTTAATTTAGTGTAAAGTTGTTTATGGTCTTCTGAAATCGTTATTTTTTAACAACAAGGGCATAGACGGGTTTACTAGGCTTATCGCCCCCAGTCCTATCCTTATTTCAAGTATACAGTCTCAAAGTGCATCAACAGTAAGAAGGGATTTACATGATGAAGCAAATTTCATGATGTTTTTTTTGTGGCGAGAGAATTAAATGTATTTCTTTACTATTCGTTAAGAAGGTCTGAAAGATTTCCTCTAAATTCCACGCCTATTAAGAAAACTTCATGAAGTTTGCTTCATGGTGTAAATCCCGAGTAAGTAATTTATCGACTTTTTCATACTACTAGGTTTTGTATAACGATTTTTATCATTTCCAACTCTTTTCTAAAAATTCCCAAATTTTTATGGCAATCGCTGGAATTTTTCTGATTTTTGAAATGAAGTCCGAGACTGACAAAATTCCGCGAATTTTTTAACTCCAATTCTTTTAATCTTTAGCATTCCAAGATACAATAAACCAAACTCAAACTAAAAGTTTATATGCCAGAACCACCCGTCTTGAATGACTTTTTCATACAGCTGCCAATGGAATGGGTGTTTCCAGTTCAGCTATTTTTTCAAAGACATCGCGTCTACGCGCACTCAGCATACACTATCTCCATCGTATACAGAATCAATGATCAATTCGGTATTTTTCCTTCAAAACTCGTATATTTACCATTTGGACTAGAGGTGGAGAACTATCGATAGTCGGCACATTCGATAGTCAACGATAGTTTTATGAAAACCAACGATAGTCCACGATAGTTTATGATAGTATGTTTATTTAAACGCAACAATTTTAAATAATTTTTAAAAAAACGAACTTAAAAAATGGTTTCCGTCACCTTTATCATCAAATTGGATTGTGGGTTCCGATTATATATATATACCATATCATTTTTAAGAAACTCTTGCATATAAATAATTCTGAAAACCTACGATCCAAAATAGAGGTTTTTTTTTTATTGTTTGGATGTTGACCAAGCTTCACCAAGCCGAAGCTTGTTACGCGCGAACCCCCAGCCAAAATAGCAGCCCACCTCCCGCCCAACCAATCGTGGGACTTAGCCAAAAACGTGTGACACGAAAACGTTTAGGAAAATACTAAATTAATACAAACTACAGGCTGAATACGTTCAAAAAGAGGTTTTGATAGAAAGAAATAGCTCATACTTGCAAAGCTTAGTTAGAAGTACAACTTTTAGAGATTAGGGGATAAAGTTACGAGTCGGCTTAAAACGAACACTAAGATTAATTTGACCTATTAACTATCAGGAGTTTGGATTTGGTAAACAACGTTTTTAAGCGCAAATTATTTTTATATTATTTTTAAGAGTAGTGATATGTAAAGATTGCAAAAATACTATCTAAAACTATCGATAGTGCATGGCTACTATCGATGGCGGCTCGATAGCGCCCAACCAACGATAGTCCCGATAGTGCCATCGATAGTTCTCCAACTCTAATTTACAAGATGTAGGGGGTTGCGGCTGCACCTCCTAATAATTATTAGACTCAAAAAAGTTGATCGCAATGGGACCAACAAAATTTCGAAAAGGTTATGATTTCAGCATAAAAACCTTGGCTGGATAAGGTCTGCTGTTTTTTTTTTTTTTTTTTTTTTTGGAATTTTAGGATCATGTAAACAATTTGGAATTTTTCTACTTATATATTTTTTCACTTTTTTTATAAAGTATTTTTTATTTGTCGATCCAGCAAGTATGATAAAGATCAGTTAAAAGTAAGTGAAGCTATAAGCTCTCTTATATAAGCTATATAAGCCCTGACAGCTACAGGGTACATTTCAGTCGGGCTTGATTGACTTTCTTGAAGTTTCTTCTTTTTTTTTTGTCTTGTTCATCTTTTATTTTTGAACAAAATTAATAAAAATAAATTAAAACGTTTAATTGAGGGTAAATTGCCTATAAAATTGCTTTTCGACTAGTTTGTTTGGTTTTTGCCATTTTTGGTGGGCCATAATTGGGTCATAAATTCGGGGACAACAAAAAAAAAAAAAAAAACTCAGTGATAATTGCACCACCAGGACAATGGTAATTTCAATTACGTTCAATTCTCAACACACTTTTGCACTAGGCCAGGCCAGTCAACTCTCGACCGGCAACTGGGGAGCATATACCACATAAATATTGAATGGATTTCGATGTGACATGAAGCAATGTGCACTCAACACTTAAGCACACCCCACAGAGTGGAGGGAAAGCAGTATGTAAAACACTTTCACGCGCCCAGTGAATAATTTAACAGGCCAAGCGCCCCAAACCAGGATGAGAGAGAGAGAGAGGGAGAGCCGGAGACCATAAAGTGAGCTTCAGGCATCCCACGAAAAATGAGTTACTTTACATAACTAAGTAATTGCCAGGCAGACGCCGACAGCGACACAAACGTTAAATTATTATAAACAAACCATTCGACACTCGTAAAAAAGAAGAAGAAGAAGAAGCTACAAAAACAAAAATGGCATAAAAATATGCCAGCAAATTTCTTCATTATGCAAAAGCGACGTCAAGAGGCAAAAGTATATATAAAAAAAAAACATATTTAAATGCAATAAAGCATAAAAACAGAGCGAAAAGCCTTATAATATATCCGTGCACTTAAAAAAAAAAAAAAACATATAAAATCGTATAGGTCAGATTTAGTGCTTGGTTGCACTTTTTATTAAGTGTGAAATTTTCTAAAATTTTCAAAAATTCTAGAAATCACAGCAAACAAATCCGCCATATCTGGGAAACAAGAGCCGAAGCAACAAATCTTCAAATGCAGTTTTGTTCAGTGTACTTTATACTTATACTAGCATATAACCCGGCGCGCTTCGCTTCGCCACCATCAGTAAAGCCGCCAAAATGATGAAAAAAACGTTTGGCAATGATCCCACCCCCGCCCCCATTTTCCGACCATCAAAAATAGAAAATTATTTCCACCTAGTTGGCCCATTAAGCGTACAAACGCTGAAACCACCCCGGCACCCATTATCCGACCTTGAGGGTGAGTAGGCGCAAAGCTAAAAACTTTATCCTATTTAAAGCTTTCAAACCAAATTTAATACATATCGGCTAAAAACCCACCCCCGCACCCATATTCCGACCTTTGGAGTGAACTTCCCGAAATAAAAAAACACGTGTTTCCATTTATTCTGACCCTAGAGCTTACAAAACGAATTTTATTCAGATCGGCTCACAAATAGCCATTGTCACTGAACCGAAATACGCCCACCATTATTCTTGTCTGTGGGCGGAAATTCCACCACCGAGAAATCAAATGTCTAATTATTTTCTATAATGTGAACACAAACCGATTTTGAAGCCAATCGGATTAAAAATAGGTTTTACCATATAGAATTTTCCAGGCATTTCCCCACTCTTGGGTCGAATTTTCCAACATCGGAAAATCTCATGTCAACTTATTTTGTATACTATCGCTACAAACCGAGTTTGAAGTCAATCGGATGAAATATAGTGTTTTCCATATAGAATTTTCCGGCCATTTTCCTTGTGGGTGGATTTTCCATAATCGAAAAATCACATGTCTAATTATTTAGCATACTATCCTTACAAACCGAGTTTGAAGCCAAACGGATGAAAAATAGTTTTTTCCATATGGAATTTTCCGGGAATTTCCCGACTTTTCGGGCGCATTTTCCAACATCGGAAAATCTTATGTCTAATTATTTTGCATTCTATCCTTACAAACCGAGTTTGAAGTCAATCGGATCAAAAATAGTTTTTCATATAGAATTTTCCGGGTGTTTTCTTTGTGGGCGGATTTTCCAACATTTGAATATTATCCTTACAAACCGAGTTTGAAGCCATTCGAAAGAAAAATAGTATTTTCCATATGGAATTTTCCGGAAATTTTCCGACTTTTCGGGCGGATTTTCCAACATCGGAAAATCTCAAGTCTAATTATTCTGCTTACCATCCTCACAAACCGAGTTTGAAGTCATTCGGATGAAAAATAGTTTTTTCCATGAAACGAGGAAATGGAGAAAAATTTTTTCCAGAGGAATTTTCCGGCCATTTTCCTTGTGGGCGGATTTTCCGGAATCGGGGAAACAGGTGTCCAATTATTTCGCTTACTTTAGTTACAAACCAAATTTCAAGTCAATCGGATGAAAAACAAAATTTTCCCCATAGTAGCTTTTCCGGGAGTTTTCCACCCCTTAGGGGTGGAATTTTCCAAAACCCCGCCTTAGTGCTCACTTTCAACTCATTAGGAAACTTCTGTGAAAATTTCAGCTTTCTATTCTCTTACCGTTCAGGCTCTGCGTTGATTGCCAATGAATCAGTCAGTCAGTCAGTCAGGACAAACTCTTTTATATATAGAGAGAGAGATAAACAGTTAAAGATAATGCTGTCCTGTTGTAATAGTTCTTCTTTTCGAATAACAATCGTTGGGCATTGTATTGTATAATAAACAAAGCCTTCATTTTACCTTCCTGCTGTGTTTTCCCACATACTCAATGCATTTCCCAAGTACTTAAATGGCATGGCCCATTACGGACTGATTCGCCTAGCTTAGCGGTTGATCCTACGCTGGCAGCTTCATAAGCTGACGGGGGGGTCACTTTGCCGTGTGCATTATGAGTAACAATTTCTTTGAAAACTAACCACAAAGCACACACAAAAGCAGGTCGAAATCTAAGCTGCTGCAGCATGTCCATGGTTGGGCTTCTGGCTATGCGGCAGAGGCGGCGGCGGCTTTCACCTTTCGCCTGGTACAAATTCATTCAATGCATTTCAATTGCAAAAGGCAACAAATTTTAATTTGCTCACTGAGTTGGTGGGGGTGGCGGGGGTGGCGGGGCTTAAGTGAAATTGAATGCAATGCATTTTCGATTAGGCCAGCGATTGCCTGGCACGTAATCAGGCGACCAATGTATGAATGGATGAGAAGTAAAGATGAGTGCGTGACTTACGCTTGAGCTGAATTGAAATGACCTTCTTTTGATAGATTTGTGGCTGTTCAATTAGGCCCGCAACTGAATTGGAAAGAAAAGAAAGTGAATCTGAAAAGCTACACAAAATATATTCTTTGTTATACTGAATGGTTTTAGAATGAAACAAAATTTGTTTAATAGAAAACTATGTTTTACATTAGTTCGAAATGAAGAAGTCATAGTTACAGTCTTACGGGGTACATTTGTACCCCAAGAAACTTTCAAACATAATTTGAGTAAGAATGGAAATATTCCACCGCTCTTTTCTCCAAAACGTTGCTTTCTAGTAGAGTAAAGGGACAAGCCCATCGAATATCCGTCGCATTGGAGCGGGTGTACCTGCATAAAGTGTACTAACCCCAAATATATGTCACAGTTGTTGAACTTTTTATATCTTCATAAAAATTTAACTGATTATACATAATCTTGGCAAATATTATCAGGGCAAGTGCTGCCCATCACGATTACGGCCAATGCTGCCAAGCGCAAATATTTGTTTTGCTTATAACTCGAATATCGTTCATCTGACTGGAAAATTATGTATGAAGGTTCGAAAAGTAATGATGAGTAGAATATATGTCCAAAAGGTTCGAACAACCTAACTCCAAAATTTGGGGTTATTTGAGGTGTTTTTCAAATTGTGGAGGTGGCAACTCTACCATTATTCATCTGATTGGAAAACAATATAAGGGGGTTCGATCAGTATTGATGGTAGTACATATGTCCAGAAGTTTCGAACAACCTAACTGCAAAATAGCGGGATATTTGAGGTATTTTTCAAATTGTGGGGGTGGCAACTCTACTATCGTTCCTCTGAAAAGACAACGATGTATGGGTGCTTGATAGGTAATGATGAGTAGAATATATGTCTAGAAGGTTCAAATAACCTAACTTTAAAATTGTGGAAGATTTGAGGTGTTTTTCAAATTGTGGGGGTAGGCAACTCTACTATTGTTCATCTGATTGGAAAACAATGTATGGGGGTTCCATAAGATATGAAGAGTAAAATATATGTCCAAAAGATTCGAACAACCTAACTCCAAAATTGCGGATTATTTGAGGTGTTTTTCAAATTGTGGGGGTGGCAACTCTACTATCGTTCATCTGATTGGAAAATGTTGTATGGGGTAAGAAATGATAAGAAATGATGAGTAGAATATATGTCCAGAAGGTTTGAACAACGTAACCCTAAAATTGCGGGATATTTGAGGTGTTTTTCAGATTGTGGGGGTGGCAACTCTACCATCGCTCAACTGATTGGAAAACGATGTATGAGGGTTCGATAAGAATTTACAAAATATGTTTAGAAGGTTTGACCCACCTAACTAAAAAATGGCGGGATATTCGAGGTGTTTTTCAAATTGTGGGGGTGGCAACTCTACTATCGTTCACCTAATCGAAAAACAATGTACGGGAACACGATAAGTATTGATGGGTAGAATATATGTCCAGAAGGTTCGAACCACCTTACTCCAAAATAGCGGGATTTTTGAGGCGTATTTCAAATTGAGGGGTGGCAACTCTACTATCGTTCATCTGGTTGGAAAACGATGTATGGGGGATCGACAAGTAATGATGAGTAGAGTATATGTCCAGAAGGTTTGAACCACCTAAATCCAAAATTGCGGGATATTTGAGGTGTTTTTCAAATTGAGCGGGTGGCAACTCTACTATCGTTCATCTGATCGGAAAACGATATAAGGGGGTTCGATCAGTATTGATAAGTAGAATATATGTCCGGAAGGTTCGAACAACCTAACTCCAAAATAGCGGGATATTTGAGAAGTTTTTCAAATTTTGAGGGTGGCAACTCTACTATCATTTATCTGATTGGAAAACGATGTATGGGGGTTCTAAAAAGTATTGATGAGTAGAAAATTGTTGCAAATACGAGATTTTTTTGTATATATATAATTTATAGGGTCGGAGATGCTTCCTTCTGATGCAGCTTTTCTAGCTTCCTCTTCGCTCCATTAGAAATCTTGAAATAAACTTACAAATCTGCACAATTGAGTGGTCAGTGTGTGTTCCTCTCTACTGCACGTTTCTCACATTAGTTCCGTATTCCAGCCAGCCAAATAATTAATCACGTGACGAGAACGTTAAAAATTTCAACTAGCGCAAAAATGTGACACTAGAATAAAGGACTTGATTTCACAAAAAAAAAAAAAGAAGAAGAAGAAATACCCCTGATGATGCTTTAAAATAAATTATTGCCACAGTTGCTTTGACGCGAGATTGGTTAATGTCCAGAGCTGTGATTTGAGCTGAGATTGAGGGGAAGTGCAGCGGCAGCGGCAGCGGCAATTGCATAATAAATGAGCCGCTTCAGAGGGTTTGTCCCACCCCCTGGGCAGCAAATAGTTGTGAAATTTATAACCTTATTGTAAATTCCAAGCAAGACGAGAAGGTGACGCTGCAAACGTTGCGGCAGCCAGGGCCATAATAAATTTTATAAAAGTCATTAATCTTATTGCATTTGAGTGTTCTCAGCAACAGCAGCTCCTTCTGCCCGATTTCTAAGTTGGCAATAAAACAACGTAATAAGATGTCCCCCCACCCCCCCACGCCATTGCAATTTGATATATGTATGCAGCATCAAGATTTTTGTGCTTGCACTTGGAAAGTTTTTAATATGGCTTGTTAGTCGTGGATTTGCCGGCATGTGGGGGGCTACAACAGAGCCGTCAACATATTCCTGACTTCCATAAAGTGCAGACGATTCATCAACGTTAAAGTTCAAAAGAAGAAGTTGTTGGGTCCAAAGGTATGGATGGATTGATTATTAGAAATAATCAGCTAGCCAGAGCTGGTGGTGAAAAGGAAACATATTCAATTTTTAATCGATTATATAAATTCATTCTCATATTTCCAGTTTGTTTAAATCAGGGACCGAAAATAAGTTATGGAAGTGAAAAAAATTACCACGAAATATGGATCCCTGATAAAATGGAATACACGAATCTTCATAATTTTTAATGGCGAGTCATTAAATGGGATAAATTTTTATTTGCAATTTTTATCACAAAAAAATTTTGAAATTGTTATATTATAATTTTTAAATAAAAATTTTGTTTTAACTGTTAAATGGTAATTTTTATATAAAAATTTTTGAATAACAGTTAAAACTAATTTTATTATAAAAATTTAAATTAATTTTTATTTTGTAATTTTTATAATAAAAATTACTTTTTAATTGTTATGAAAAAATTTTTATTATAAAAATTTTTATAAAAATACTTATCTAGTAGGTGTTTGTAAATCATAGATTGTCTTTGATAGAAGGAAACAAGATTTACCTAAACCTACTAGATTAGTAATTTTATAAAAATTTTATAATAAAAATTTTTTCATAACAATTAAAAAGTAATTTTTATTATAAAAATTACAAAATAAAAATTAATTTAAATTTTTATAATAAAAATTAGTTTTAACTGTTATTCAAAAATTTTTATTTAAAAATTACCATTTAACTGTTAAAACAAAATTTTTTTAAAAATCATAGAATAACGATTATTTTTTAAATTTTTATTTAAAAATTAGAAAATAATTGTTATTTCAAAATTTTTATCCAAAAAGTTATAACAGTTACGGTCCCTGGTTTAAATTAACTGACGTCTGGATTTGCAAATGCATTAAATAGTAAAAAGGTGCTTCCCTCTATCGATCTGGCATCTACCAGTAACCATTCGATGGCCTCGTTTGTAGCTAACTTTTTGGCTGTGGCCAGGGTTCAACGGTTTTCAGTTAAAAAGCAGTCGAGTGGATGAACAATATTTATTGGTTTTCATGTGGCACGTATGTGGGTGGAGGCAGTTGAGGGCGTGTGTGTGTGTGTGTGTAAGGTCCAAGCTTATTGCCTTCCAACCCTTTTGTGCTGAACTGTATCATAAATACAGGCTCTCAGAATATCTGTCATTTCACACTTCGGCTTAAATCTGAACAAAGTGCAGGTCTTTATTTTTTTGGTTTAAACTTTTAGAAAGATTGACGTACAGCTAGGGTTAGGTCGAAATAAAGCAATTGAATACTTGATCTAAGTATAAAAGTTCTTATTTCAAGTCAAAAATAGCTTGACAGGCTCTAAATCAAGATTATCTCATTCTTCAATTTAAAGCCGAATATTCTTAATACCAAGAATATGTAATTTTTTTTAATTAAGAGCCGAACATACTCAAGTTTAAGAATTCTGAATTAAGAGTATACTCAAATTGAAGAATTTAGCATTCTTGAATTAAGAGCTGAACATGCTCAAATCCAAGAATTTACCTTTTCTTGAATTTAGAGCTGAACTGTACTTAAATCCTTGAATTTTTCCTTCTTGAACTGTAAGTATGTAAAATACTTATTTCAAGTAGAAAACAAGATATTCTCATTCTTGAATCAATAGCGGTATATTCTTAAATCCAATAATCTCTCATTCTTGAATTAAGAGCTGCAATTTATAAGTTCAAAGTCTCCCATTCTTGAATTAAGGGCCGAGTATAATCAAATCCAGGAATTTCCCATTCTTGAATTATGAGCTGAACATGCTCAAATCCAAAAAGTATACAATTTTTCATGAATTTGGAGCTGAATATATTTAAATTCAAGAATTTTTCATTCGTGAACTGTAAGTACGAAAAATACTTAATTTAAGAAGAAAATTCTTGAATCAATAGCGCGACAGACTTAAAAACAAGATTCTCTCTTTCTTAAAACCAGAAATCTCTCATTCTTAAATTAAGAGCTGTAAAGAATTTTCCATTTTTGAACGTACTTAAATTCAAGAATATCCTTTTCTTGAATTAAGAGCCGAGTATAATCAAATCCAAGAATTTTCCATTCTTGAACTGTAACTATGAAAAATACTTATTTCAAGTAGAAAATTCTTGACTCAAAAAAACTCAAAAACAAGATTCTCTCATTCTTGTATTAATAAATGTACATTCTTAAAACCAATAACCTTCCATTTTTGAATTAGGAGCTATAATTCTCAAGTTCAAGAGTCTTCCATTCTTGAATTAAGAGCCGAGTATAATTAAATCCCAGAATTACCCATTCTTGAACTGTAAGTATGAAAATCCGTATTTCAAGTAGAAAATTCCTGTATCAATAGCGCGACAGACTCAAAAACAAGATTCTCTCATTCTTGAATTAATAGCGGCACGTTCTTAAAACCAATAATCTCTTATTCTTGTATTAAGAGCTGTATATTCTCAAGTTCAAGAGTCTCCCATTCTTCAACTAAGAGCAGAGTATAATCAAATCCAAGAATATTTCATTCTTGAATTAAGAGCCGAGTAAAAGCAAATCCAAGAATATTTCATTCTTGAATTTAGAACTGAACGTACTAAAATCCAAGATGTTTCCAGTCTTAAACTAAGAGCTGAACTCATATATAAGAATTCCCGACGACGAAAAATTCTCGATTTCAATAACAAAATTCTTAGAAAATTCAAGAACGAATAAATTTTTGTTCCAGAGCATTCGTACACAGAAAAAAATGGGAAGCTATATTCTACTTCGAAAAAAATTGATTTGATCCCGACCTTCGGATTGAAGTTTCAAGTACGAAAGACTTGAAACAATCCCAGAATTCTTGTGTCGATCCGAAAAGGCTTATATTAAGTTGGGATTCTACTGGAAAATCAAGTTCCAGATTTTCGGTTATGATTAATTGGAACTCAAGTCAATTCTTTCAAACTTGGTTTGAAAAATTCAGGGATCGACCTACTTCTGACATTGGCCGTGTTCAGCAGAAAGATGGAGCGCTGAGCATGTATCAGAAAAAAATGATAGATCGGAAAGTTTCTGCTGAACGAAGTGCTACATTTTTGGCAAACGCCTTTAGAAGAAAATTATAATACGGAACTACGTATTACTGGCGCTGCAGACACGCTAGCATTCTGTGGTACACTGGAAATTGCATAGAAATTGGCCAAATGAGGTTTTATTATATTTGATTATTTTTATAATTATTTACAGCAGACTGAAAATCTCATAATTGCCATCAGTGCACAAGATATGGCTAATGCTATCGATAGCATGCCTATCGATATGCAATTACAGCTGGTGGTATCAGTATCACTTCAAAGGAGCATACTATTTCTTTGATACATGCTCCGCTATCATGATACCTCAAATTGGCTATCATGATACCGGATCAGTCGCGTTCAGCAGAAAGATCATTAAAAATGTTTGATTGATCAGGGAGCAAGTTCTTCTGCTGAACACGGCCATTGTTTAGGATTGATTTTCATCAAATTATGTTGGATATTTTTTTCTGTGTATGTAAAGTACTTTGTACACTTTAAGGGGGTATTCTACCTTTGACGAGTGTTTTATGAGTGTTTTTTACAAAAAATTCTGGAGGGAAAACCATAAGAGTTTTTTCAATTTGGTTTTTGTTTTGTGTTATTAATTAATTAAATAGTAAAATAAAAAAAAATTTTTGGAATTCGAGGGCTGTTCAAAAGTTATCGGCCTGCCAATTAAGGCCTCAAAAAAAAAGGTAGAGGTAGTGGCCATGATTCCGGGACTCCAGGTTATCGGAATTGAAAACGCTAAATGAGGTTATGATCAGAATTGATGTAATTCTGGCCCGTACCTCGATCATAAAAAAAAAATTTTTTTTTCTAAAATTTACAAACATTTAAAAAAAAAAATTAGATTTTCGACGTTTTTTTTGTTGTTTAGTAAAAAAATAGTAAAAAATTTTTTATCTTCATGATTGAGAGCAGAATTACATCAATTCTGCGTCGATTGCAACATGGCTCATCAAAATCGGTTCAGTAGAACTGGCCCAATCGTGGCTACCAGGTCAAAAAACGTGGTTTAGAGAAAACGCGGTTAAAGTTTTCAGCAACGTTGAAAATACTCACATTGGCAAGAACATTGCTCTACAAAAACGGATATATCTGCTAAACTCTTTCGAATAATTGAAAATGGTTTAAAGGAGATGAAAGGGAATGTTCAAGCTGTAATAATAAGGCAAAACAAAAAAATCGAAAAAAAAATATTTTCAAAGGTAGAAGACCCCCCTTAAGGAGAATGTTTAGGTCATATTTTTTACAAGCTTATTTAAAGCGATTTGGTGAAAAAAGCAATTATAATTGGCTAAGCGGGTCAGCCAAATGAAGTTAAAGTTTATCACGCATAAATAAATTTTACATTTTTTCTAAACTCTAATTAGAAATGTAGAATTATTTTAAAAAGGCATCAATTGGCATGTTGAAAGTTCAGTTTTCTCCCATGTACACATTCTGTAATTAAATTAATGACAAACACAACCAAATCAAGAGGTACAGGGTATTATTATTCATAGTTAGGCCTTTGATTACCCTTACCCGAAATAAGCTGTTAATTTTACAAAATATTTGGGTAATCTACAAATCTGGCATTGTATTTGTAATTAATTGACACACACACATATGCATTTGTCAGTTAGTGGGGCTGTGCAACATGATAATAAAATTGTGTTGAATTGAACACACACACACAAATTCAATCAATCAAACTGAAAAACTGCTGATTTTGGTTTAGCTTTTACACCAAAAAACCGCCGCGCAGCCATTATGTTGACACGCCCCTATGACGGCGTGTCATCAAGTTATTAGCCTCCGACTCTGGCATTTTCATTTAAATATGTAAATCAAGGGCCAAGTAATTAAATAAATTAAATGTATTGTGTGGCAGTTGCCTAACCTCGCCTTTGCATGTGCTAATTTTTGCATGTTGATTTAAATTAACACAAATAAACGCACACAGAGAGAGAGAGAGGGACAAACTGGACATATATGCAAACATATTTGAGTAGATACACAGACGCCCACAGTTTCGGGGCTAAACTCGTAACTAATCTGCATAATTTTAATTGCCAACAATTTATGAAAAGGAAAAAGAAATAATAATAATTACAATTACTGAGGGGGAGAGCCACAAATACATTTGTTGACATGCTCATTAACCATGTAAATTCCCATTTCAAATTAAATGGTGGTTTTTTATGCCGAAAAGTAGGCAACACAATTTAATAAATGATTTATTGATGAATTTTTGAATGAATTTCTCGATCTAATTTAAGCACACACACACACACACATCTGTCAGCGCCTGCCACTTCCTTAATTGCCATTTAAGTTGCTCTCTTTTCCCTCTCTCTTTCCCTACCGATTAGCCCGTTGCGATAAGGGGCTGGATTTATGCAGGAACCGCCGGAGTGTCGGTGTCGCTGCTGGTGCTGGTGCCGGGCCTGCCTTCACGGCTAAGCAGATTAAATGCTTTGTGCTTCGGCAGGTTGGCCCGGCAACCAGGATCAGCCACAAATGATAAAAATAGCAACTAAATGGTTGCCTCTGTCAGAGTCACCACCAGGTTAACCTCAACTCACTAGCATGACGCATACAACTCCAACTCCTCTACTCGTCATTGTGTGTGTGTGGCCTGGTGAAACTTGCTTCTGACATGCGAACAAACAAGTGCCATAAATAAATTTAAATTGCGCCAAAAAACCGCACATATTATTATTTTATTATGTAAGCAATTGCTGGCATTCCACTTTGCGGTGAACAAAGTTTATTAGAACTTTGTCATAAAGTCAAAGTTCGACAGCTTTAAGAGCCCGAAATGATGCCAAATAGCAGCCCACCTACCGCCCAATTAACCGATTAACAAACGTACCTTAAAATACGAGTTTCTGCCTAGTTAAAGTTTAAAGTAAGCAGAACTTAAGCGGTACACCATTCAGGGCATACGTGAGTTGCTATTTAGGTCACTTCTAGGACCATTTTAGGACCCATTGGCCTTTTTATCGATAAAAGCTCCATACAACTCTTTCATGTGTGACCACGTTTGATATCGATTAACGATTAATCAAAACTTAACTCGGCAGAAAAATGGTATAAACTCGTGAACATTTTCGTGCAATCATTTTTTCACAACTTGACGAGTGCAACGATGAACTTAAATCTTTGTATGGCGATAAAGCACCATCCTAAAGCACTGTGAAACATTGGTTTAATGAATTCAAACGCGGGCGATGCTCGCTCGAAGACAAGCTGGTGAAGGTCGTCCAAAAACAGTCGTTGTGCCAGAAAACATTGATGCCGTGCGTGAACTGTTAATGAAAGATCGTCATGTGACATACCGTGAGATAGAGGCATACTTGGGCATTTCTTTTACCAGCATACATTCGATATTGAGCGTCAAAAAGGTTTGTTCTCGTTGGAATCGCTTAAAAAAGGCTCGTGTGGATTGGTGCAAAGAAATTTTGAAAAATATAATCGTGGTGTTTCAAAGACGTTTATAAGATCGTCTCACAGGTGACAAATCATGGCTCTACAGCAATCGACCGTGTGGGTCTTCCAAGACGAGCAAAATTCAACGAAAGTCGTTCTTGGAAGAAGCACTTCGAAGCAAATGGTCGCCTGTTTCTTCGGTTTTGTGGCGACTGTTCACGCTTGAGCAACGTAGGACGGTCAATTCTGAGTGGTACACCACAATTTGTTTACCTGAAGTCTTCTGTGAAATTCGAAAAACCAACAAGAGAAGACAAATCATTGTGCACCATGACAAAATGCAAGCTCTCACACATCAGCTCACACCAGCGCCTTTTTGACCGCCCAAAACGTCGAATTGAATTGAATTGGCACCCAACGACTTCTTTTATTCCCCGCAATCGAAGGAAAAATGCCTGGTCTACGATTTTCGTCAGAAAGATGCTGTTGAAGAGTTCAAAAACCATGTTTTGGAGGGTGTCTCAATCGGAGTGGAAAAAGTGCTTCGACAATTGTTTTGAGCGCATGCAAAAGTGTTTAAATCTTCTGCTGGAGAATACTTTGAAAAACAATGAAAACATTTTTGATCATAAATATTCGCGTTTTCATTATTAGGCCAGATATATTTATATATATAAACCAAGTAATGCAGCCTTGTTTGATACCTTTAATGGTTTCAAACCACTCAGCATCCGAGCATAAAAATGCTATTAAAGTTATCGATCAGTCGTGGAAGAAACTTAGAGTCAGAAACATTGAACAAGTTCTGGAAGCAACGCCTGATTGCGAAAGTATCTCTTCATTATCACAGATTAATTACCTCGTTTATTCAATAAAATTTATCATGATAAATGCCCATTAAGTATGCTAAATTTTGTGGGTTTGCAAACCTTCATTTGTTTATATGACTGATCAGAATGTTGCTTTGGCTACTAATACAGTATTAAAATACTAAACCTTAGATGATGTGGACCATGTGAATTTAGATAGATAGCCACTTACAAACGAAGAACTTATGCAGATGAGCGAAGAAAAAGACACACATATGGATGAGGAGGGAATTTTGAAAAACCACGAGACGATTAAAAATCAATTGAATTTATAATGCAATTACTTAGGCGCGCGCACACAGTCTGCTGAAAGATGAACTGACTGTTGAGCCGAAAGCTCGGATGACAACAAAGCTGAATTCAGCAAACGAAAATTTTTCAGGTGCGCACACAGATTGCTGAGCTGAACTGTTGGCTTATTCTGGTGCCAACACCAATTGCGAGAATTCTCAAAAAACGGTTTACTGATATGAGAATGCAAATCGAAATCTCTCTTATATAAGGGAAAATGGAATTTACCAAATAACCGAAACTATTCAGTTCACCATTTCCAAAATATAACAGTAAAAAACATAATTAGGTTATTCACGACAACTTGCTTAAAAGATAACCTGGTAAAAAATGAAATCTCCAACAACAAAATGTACTACCGAAAGTAGCTGACATCACCAGCCCAGAGCTGGGTCATGTGGTTGCCTGGTTAATTTAATTTTAGTGTTGGTAAACACTTCAAACAGTGTGTACCCATTAGGTGTCAGAATTTTAATATTTTGTTGATAAAGCGCCACTATTTTATAAGGCACATGTTAGCACTTCCACCTTGGTGGCAATGGTGTAGAGGTTAAGATGTGGACTGAAAGTCAACAAGAGCCTGAGTTCAAATTACGGTAAGGTCGGTCTTCAACTAATTTCTTTTTTTTTTGTTCTTCAAGAACCTTTAACGATTGCAATTACATAAAATGCAATCACATATTATTTTAAGCCATTATCTTTAAATATATGTTAAAAATACCTACTTTAAAACTTTGCAATATAGTTGGCTCTGATTTACTAAGTCTTAATAATCAAAATATTTACACAGGTATGTTCACGACAGATGAAAATTAATTATTATTTTCGACTTGTTATCAAATAAGCAAGTTGTCGTGAATACCTAAGTGATTCATAAAAAAATTTGCTGCCTTTGCATTTTTGTTAGCAAAATGAAAATTTTTTTAAGTGTAAGTCACTTAAAAGTTTCAGATCGAATGTACAATTACATTTTCTCTTGTATTTTTATAACAAAAAGGATTTAAATAGCAAACTACTAAAAATATACAGAATTGATGACCATTATGGCCCGTTTTATGACATTTCAATCACTTTCCGATGCTATGTTATCGCATTTATTTTACATTTTATCTAGAATATCTAGTGTTAACTTCAGAACATTTATAAATATTAGTGTACACAATTATGTTTTTTAGGTGCATCAAGAGTCTGTGACTTCAAATCAAATGGCCAATCAAAATAAGAATGAAAAATGCATTCTTCAGCAATTA
Organism: Lordiphosa mommai; assembly: GCA_018904225.1. NCBI lineage: Eukaryota > Metazoa > Arthropoda > Insecta > Diptera > Drosophilidae > Lordiphosa > Lordiphosa mommai. The sequence goes on along the minus strand of JAEIFT010000547.1, from coordinate 28,912 downwards.
TTCCGTAAGCGTTCCGAGGGACTTATCGACCTGAATTTGCATCGGTTTACTTCACAAATGTAAAAGCACAATTGAGATTTGGCGCCAATTGCTAAATTAGTGAATAGTGATAGTGATTAACTGATTTTGTTCAGTCGATGCAATCGATCCAAAATTGATGGAATTCTGGCTCGTACCTCAATAAAAAACTATTTAATACACTAAAAATTAAAGTCAAAAATAGGTTTTTAATAAATGAACTCAATTTTTTATAAAATTTATGTTTTTATGATTGAGGTACAGGTCAGTAATGCATCACTTTTGGTCATAACTTTATCTTCCACCTAACTTTTTGACCCACCCTCAAATTCAAAAAATCTTTTATGTTTTTATATAAATTTTAAATAACACAATACAAAAAACCAATTGGAAAAACCTTTATTAGTTTCCTCCCCAGAATTGAAAAATAAAAGCACCCTCAAAATTATACGCATCATCGCGAGCTGAAAAAAACAAACATGCTTGATCGATCAAACAAAGCTGAACTTACGGCTGAACTGAGAGATGAATTAAGCACCTGGTCTGCAAACTTGCATGAGCGTAGTGTGTTTGTTTTTCAAGCACCTCAGCCTAATGTTCTGCCGTTTCATTTCAGCTGATTGATAACAATTCTCATATAATATAAGCTTTTCTTTGAGCTGTAAGGTTAAAAATTTGCTTCACTTGGGGAAAACTTTTATTTTCCGGTCACAATTGAAGTCGTAGTTGACTGCTAAGCGCCTTGCTTTTGGGAATACAGTATTAAGGATCGGAGTAAGAGTTTGACAAATTTCGAATATACTTTAAAAAGACTGGAATTCACAGGGAAACAAATTTCCTAAATTGCCAATCATAGTTTCATTTTTTCAGCCTTTGCAATAATGTCACGAATTTAAAGTTTTATGAAAAGAAAAATGACAATACTGGACAATACAGCATGTTGGTCAGGCAGCTTGGTGTGGCAGCAGCATTCCACAGGGTGCCACAACTTGTGCCATTAAATTTACGTTTTACAGTCTTAAAAACACACACAAATTACCTGCTACATAAAACCGAAAGAGTTAGGCAAAAAGGATTTCAAGTAGGATAAGTGACGGGTTGGGCTGTGGCAAGGGTGGTGAGGGGGAAGGGGAGGGGGGGGTGTTGTGGTACAAACAACTTTATTGCAGTAAACTTGCCAAAGTTTTGTATTTGAAAATGAAATGTGCGGCCATTGAGAAGGGTGTGGAGGGGTGTGGAGGGGGGGTGGTTGATGCGTGCGATATGCCGCAAAACTTTGTTGCCAAATAGCACACAACAACAACAAGAACAGCAATAACAATGCCAGCAACAAATTAAACAAATCGAAACTTTTGGATGCACGTAACAAGGGGAGGGGAGGGGGAGTGGGAGAACACAACAAATCGAATTCCCTCACGCGAGTGTACAAAATCGAATCTAATTGTTTTTAATGAATTTTGTACAACAAATTTTGTTCAATTAGTTGGCAAAAGTTTTTTTTAAATCCTCAGGCCAATTCTTTTTTGCATAGTTTTTTTTTTTTTTTTGTGACCCGTATTAATCACTTAAGGCAACCCAAAGACCCCGAGACAAGCTCACATGTCGCACCATTACTTCCAATAACAAATCGCCAAGAATCGAATTTTAAAAGCGTATTACAATCAAATGTGTTTAAGCAGTAAGCCTACCCAAAAAAAAAACCCAAAAGAAAGTCACACAGTTGTGTGTGTGTGCGACTCGATTGAACTTTAGTTGGGGCACAGCGGCGGGGTTATGTGGCTATGTGGGTGTCGGTTGTCGCCGCCGGAAGCCGTTAAATCGCACCAGGGAGCCCCAAACAGGTCACATACCCAACCAACAAAAAAAAAAAAAATAACACACAAAAAAACGCAGCCACAAAGTCGACATTGCATTGCCAACCCACCTGGAGGGTTGGGGAGGGTCCTAAATAAATGTTGAGACATTTTTAAGGTTTGCTGTAAATGACCTCGATTATCATTAGATCTGGCTAACACACTAAACTTGTGCATATACTTGACTTGAACTAAGGCTTTTTTTTGTGATCAACCAATGGCTTCAATATGGGCATTTCCATGATGTCGACAATAAAAAGAAAAAAAAATTTTATATTATAAAAAAAAAAAAAAAAAATAAAAAATATAAAAAAAAAAAAAAATTAAAAAAAAATATTTTTAAAAAAATATTAAAAAAACGACGATTTAAAAACCCAAAATTTTAAATTTATGCTTGAATTACTATTACTTTAAAATGGTTTTTAGTTTGGTTCAAAAAATCTTCAGTTCTTTTTTTAAATAAATAATGATCTGATTCGTAACGGGACATTACGGAACATTTTTATCCAATATGATTTACATGGGTATATTTTTATATATATTTTTATATTTTAAAAATAAAAAAAATAAAAAGCAATTTTCCGATGTTGCTCGAGTCTCTACAATTCCATTGAAATGTTTTTTGCAAACAAAAAAAAAAAAATAAAAAAAAGAATGAATTTTTAACCACTAAACTTTACCCTTACGGACGCGAACGGGACCAACTTTGAACGACATTAAAATATAACAAAAAAATTTTTTAGCAATAGGGATTTTTTTATTAAATTGCTTATCAAAAAATCTGTTTGTGCTAAACTTTCCATGCATTCACTTCTTCAATTTGTGACATACTAACTAATGTTCTTTTTCGGTATCGAACGGGACATTGAAAAATAAAAGAAAAACCAAAATTTGCAGTTAATCGCGATTGCATTGGTCCCTTTGCTTTTTTTTAGATAATTTATGATGTAAGAGACATTTTGAAGAATACTCTTTATCATGTATAGATCTTTCTTAAAGAAGATAATAACAAATAAAGCATGCAATTTAAAATGGCAAAAAAAAAGAATATGCACTTTGCAACTTTGTCGATATACTCATTGAGGTTAATGACCATATGTTCACTTTAATTAAATTAGTTAAATTTGAATGATTCTTTACCATAATATGAATAAACAGAGAAATTTCAAGAACTTTTTAGTTTTAGCCTCGGACATTTTGGTGGAAATGCCTATATGTATATTTGGAGTTAGTGGAGCGGTTTATTAAGTGAGGGTCTGGCGAAGTCAAAGTTTCAACTAAAATTTAACAAAACAAGAAGGCAAAAGCACTTGAAAAACTTTACTCCAACTGATTTAACCGGTAAAATATATATAGGATATAGATATCAGATATTTAAAATTTTTAAATCATTGCTAATAAAAATTTGATACCATAAAATAAAAACTTTTCTCAGTAAAACACATTTTCCGACCGATCGGTCCTATGGCAGCTATAGGCTATAGTCATCCGATTTTAATAAATTTTTCAAAATTATGTGAAAGCATATAAAACTAATATATATCAAGATTGGGAACGCTACGAATAGAAAACAAAAAAGTTTTTCTCACTAGAAGTTGTTTTTTGACCGACCGTTTCTATGGGAGCTATATAATATAGTTATCCGATTTTGATAAATTTTTTCAAAATTATGGAAAACATACTAAAACTTATATAAACCAAGATTGGTGACTTTACGATGGAAAACAAAAGTTTTTCTCACTAAAGACTTATTTTTCGACCGATAGTTCCTATGGCAGCTATATGCTATAGTGATCCGATTTTTGATAAATTTTTTCAAAATTATGTGAAAGCATATACAACTAACATATACCAAGATAGTTGACGCTACGATGGAAAACAAAAAAGTTTTTCCCACTAGAACTAGTTTTTTGACCTACCGTTTCTATGGGAGCTATATAATATAGTCATCCGATATTGATAAAAATTTTCCAGAATTATGTGAAAGCATATAAAACTATTATATGTCAAGATTGGGAACGCTACGATAGAAAACAAAAAGTTTTTCTCACTAGAACTAGTTTTTTGACCGACCGTTTCTATGGCAGCTATATAATTAGACATCGGATTTTATGCACTTTTTTAAATGAAGTCGGATTGATGTGAAATTTTGGATTTATACTAATAAAATATCTACTTTTTTTTAAAAACTGCATATCAATATATGTTTTTTTTGCATATTTGCATATGCAAAATAAAATATTGCATATGCAAAATATGCAAAAAATAAATGCAAAAAATGTTTTTAATAGTATAACTTTGTATTTGGGCATAAAATTTTGACTTATGTTGATTTTACACACTTGTAAAGAGTGTATATATTTTGCCAGAAGTTTGAAAGGCATAAAAATGCCCATTTCCGATCCCATAAACTAAACATTTTCTTCATCAGAAGACGACTGAGAATACCTAAAAGAACCGATTAAAATTGAGAACCGAGACTAATATTTTAATTTTCTTACTTACTTGGTATTCGAGAAGCGATATTTTTGGGACCGAAGAGAACACAACCATAGTATCGGAACAGTTCCGCTTCTTAGTTTTCTTTCGTTTAATACTCTGTATTAAAGGTGAGTATATTAGATTTGTGCAAATGAATGTAACAGCCAGAAGCATATATATATCGAGCCCTTACCGCAACAATAAAATGTAAAGCGATATTTTTAATAAAAAATCAGTTAATATAAATATAATCAGCAACGTCATTTACATCTAAAAGAAGCTCTTCTGAAAAATATTATTTGGGCGCTTACGTTTTTCGCGGTTAGGGCTTGATATGTTCTTGACAGCATCACCAGCCGATTCGACATAGCCATGTTTGTCTCCCTATGAACGCTGAAATCTCAGAGTTGATAAGAGCTAGAGGTTTGAAGTGTATGGAACACAAACTATTTCAGGATTTTTGCATCTTTGCACCCTCGCAATTTTATAAAAGTAATTACTTTCGCAATTTTGAAGATGTTTGTTTTAACCTTCAGGACATATATTCTACTTCTCAATATTTATCGATCCACCATAGACCATTTCCATTTATGTTGCTTTAATCAAGGCTTTCTTTTGGGTTAATTGTTTACAAAAGTGAAATAATATTCCGTCATGTTGGTCGGTAAAGTTCTCAACATAAATATTCAAATAAATATCAATAGTTCTTCCTAATTAAAACCTTACCTTAACCTAACCCATCCGAAATCTGACTTGTTTGCACTTGTAGAAATAGAAGTAGAGCGAAAAGCATTGGCAAAGAAGTATAGTGTAACAGGAAGGCAGATTGGTGGCATTAAGTTTAAATAATTGTTTCCCAGTGTACAAATTTTTTCTTATTTTTTGCTGATGGCGAGATAAAAAAAAAAAAAAAAATTTGGTGTAGTTGTTGTATATATTATTGCATTTCCTGCCCTTCTGTTAGAATTTGTTGCCCACCAATGGTCTAAAATATATTATTTCATAAAAAATATTTTTCATAAAAAAATATTTAAATATGCAAAAATGTTTTAGCGGAATTCGATCGTTTTCCAATAAAAATAAGATGTGTGCAATCAGAACTTAAATCGGACAAGCGGTTCAAAATATGCAAATATGCAAAATCCGATGTCTATATATAATATAGTCATCCGATTTTGATAAATTTTTTCGAAATTATGTGAAAACATATAAAACTAATAAATACCAAGATTGGTGACTCTACGATAGAAAACAAAAAAGTTTTCTCACTAGAACTAGTCTTAGTCCGTCGTTCCTATGGCAGCTATATGCTATAGTGATCCGATTTTGATACATTTTTCCAGAATTATTTAAAACATAAAAAACTAACATATACCAAGATAGGGACGCTAAAATAGAAAACAAAAAAGTTTTTTCACTAGAACTAGTTTTTGAACGACCTTTGTTCTATGGCAGATGGGCTATTATAGTGATCCGATTTTGATACTTTTTCCAAATTTGGAAAATATAAAACTAACATATACCAAGATTAGTGACGCTACAATGGAAAACAAAAAAGTTTTTCTCACTAGAACTATTTTAGACCGATTTCGTTTGGTATAAATTTTTTTATTTACTCCCCAACCGGCCGGTTCCCGGAAATAAGTGGCGTGCAAAAAAAAAAGCCTTTTGGGAAAAATATCAAAAAGATTGTTTGTAGTGAACTATATATTCCAACTACAATTAGTAACTAGTTTCCTCCAGGGTAATCCTCCATTTTATTTTTTTCTTATATTTTTATATTTTTATTTATTTTTAATTTTATTTGTCTAGTATTTTTTGGTAAGTTTTCTTTACTTAAGTCGCCCGTGGCTAGTCGAATTATTTCATTATTTCTTGTTTGAAATTTTGGCACAAACTTTTGGTCTCCTTGTTGCATATTTACTTTAGTTGTTTGAGCCAGTTCAGGTTCAGGCAAGCAAATGCAAATAAAATTTGTGGTATTCAGTAATTAAATTTAGCAAAAATTATATGCACAACATATGCATGCAATAGAGAGGGCAGGTTGTTAAATTAGTGAGTGTTTGAATGAAAGAAATTGTTAAAGGCAAAATAAATTTAATTTCTTAAAATAGACTTTGCTTTGACTGATCCTACGTCTCAGGTTTGTTGTATTTGATTCATGTTTCGTTCTCGATTTGTTCATACTGAGTCTGATTATAAACGAGTGTGAGCAATTGCAGCATCCATTGGGTAGATAAGTTCTTCAAATGAAAGCCATTTTATGTACTCATATTCAAGTCCCGACTTCCTGCAAAATAGTGAAATTATTTATAAAAAAAAATCACAAGAATGTCTCACTGAAGCAGTTTGCCGTATGACAGTATTTCATAAGCAGTTAATAGAGTAAACAGCAACATATCGACCTACCCTCGCCTACTCACTGCCAACTGGTTAAAACTGGGCAAAAGATTTGCATATGTAAGCTTATGTGTGTTTCTATGTGTGTGTGTGTATCGAAGACAAAGCTGCCTGCAAAGTTTCTTAGGGACTTCCCATTGAGAAATGAGTATAAAATAAATTTTTGTATTTTTTTTTTTTTGTAGTTGAAAGTTTTTGGGATATTTTGTTTGTTGATTTTATTACACAAAAATTAATATGGCGTAGACGTATAATGTAATAAAATGAAATTGAGCTGAAGCACACACAAAACTGAAACTGGATTTGAACCAAAAAGGTTCTTGGTCCACGTGTCCCATAAAATGCTCCGACCAATTATTTGGGGATTAAAGTTGGGTGAGTGTCTGTGTGTGTTTTTTCACTAATTCATGTGGACACGAGCACTTCAAAGTCACAGCTGGAATTGCTTAAGGTAAGCCATGAAATAAAAATGTGCACACTTTATTAGGCAGCTCATGGAACGAAGGTTGGGTTCAGGCATAACCAATAGAATCAATTTTTTTAACTAACAGATAACAAGGCCACTAAAAATTCACCCTAAAGTGGGCAGGTGGAAGAACTTACTGGAAAAAGCCGGCTATGCTGCCGCCTCATTTGTGTGCATTCAAAAAAATTTTTTTATTTTTGCCAAGTGTATTTATATAGAAGAAACCATCTCTGATCAGCATCAATATTCGAGACGATCTAGCCTTGACCTTCCGTCCTCCTTTAGCATATTTAAAAGCTTGCCGAAATTATTATACAATCTATATATATAAAAAAAGAGTTCAACCTCACTGACTGACTGACCGATTGGTGACCGTCTCACAGCCCAAACTGTTAGGATACAGCTGGTTTTTTTGCTTTAGTTTCATTTTATTCCGAAAGTAAGTACTAAGAAAATTCCTAGAAAACTGTTTTATGAAATTTTTTTTTATCATCCAATCAGCTTCAAATTAATTTTTTTTATTTTTTTTTAATCTAAATAAAACCGAGTCGAAGGTCTATCAATATACTGTATACCAGTTTTTTTAAAATTTATAAACGGAAATTTTCAAATTAACCCACTACACCCCCCTGAGTGGAAAATGGTTTGGAATGGCCGAAAGTTTCCGAACGAATTGCTCCAAACTCATTTTCAAAGCACAAATAGGACTTTTAAATTTTTGAAAAACCTACCGGAAAATTGCAGGAAAATGGTCGGAAAACTGTTTCATAAAAATCTTGTGTTTTTCTTCCGATTAGCTCCAAACTTCTTTTCAAAGCTCTACATGACAAAATACACTGTGATAGTTTTTTTCAAAAAATTAAAAGGCATGACCGAACTCGACGGTTTCTCCCTATTTCGAGTCCTAGGAATCGAACTGCATCATTACTTTTTTGAGTTCTAATGATGGTTTCATACGAAAATTTTTTTTTAAGTTTTTTACGAAGTTACCATTTTTTGGTAAATTCCAATGATATGATAGATTATTCTTGAAAAATCTAAATAAATAGTTTTAAAAGTCCTCTAATTTACTGCATTCACAGTTTTTCGATATCATTGCAAATTCAAAAGTTATAGATCAAAATCTTAACTTTTTTTACATAATTTTTATTACCAAAATTTCATTAAATTAGGAAATACTTAATTAAAAATCAAGTTATTGTTGGAGAACAAAAGGGAAGACATTATAAAATGATTTTATTGTAATTTTACTTAATATTTGAAAATTTTAAATAATTTGTTGTAAAAAATTGTATGTAAAAAATGTTGCAATTATTTTAGTTTTTGGACCATAACTTTTGAAAGCGCAATAATAACGAAAATCTGTAAATGTAGTAAATTAGAGCACATTTAAATCTACTTATTCAGATTTCACAAGAATCAGATATCATTTTTTTACAATTTAGAAAAAAATTTAACTTGATGAAAAACTAAAAAAAAAAATTTGTATGAAGCCATTGTTATAACTCATAAAACTAAAGATGCAGTTCGATGCCCAGGGCCCAAAATAGTGGAAAACCGTTAAAGTTGACCATGTTTTTTTTTCGACTTGCACAGTGATATTAATAACTCGATTTGGTGGAAAATAGTTTTAGCGATTAGTTCCAAACATATTTTCTAAGCTAAACATACAAAAATAAGATGTAAGTGACTTTCAAATTTTAAATAATCTTCCCCAAAAATGGGAAAATGGTCGGAAAAAACTCTTTTGTTTTTCATCCAACAACATTAACATTAACATCGCGTTTTCATATTTTGGAAAATCCTAAGCTCCATATAGAATTTTATAAAAATTGTATACACTTTAGATGGAAAATCCTTGATTTTCAATTATTGTCCGATTTGCTTCAAACTCATATTTCAAGCTGCACATACAGAAATATTAAATACATTTTGGAAAATATTCCACGAAAGTCAAAAAAATGGGCGGGAAAACTGTTGCATGAAACTCTTTTCGCTTTGATTGATTTCTAAAGCTCTAAACGAAATGTTACCAACGGGATTTTAAAATTTTCAAAAAATTCGGAAAACTGTAGAAAAATGGTTAGAAAAAATGTAATGTTCATGTCCGAGTTCGCAACAATTTTCCGGCTTTGCAGACGGATTTTCCATAATTGTAAAACGCCTTGTTTATAGTTGGTTCCTTATTGGGTTGCTTTATACAAGTGCAAGCATTAAATATATAGAAATAAATACCTATAATTGTTTTAAATAATTTTTGACCACCTTTCACACCTCCAAAAATGCTGCAATAAATTCCTCAAATTTTATTTTGATATGACAATTAACCATGTTAAATACAGGGGGGTGGCAGGGTGTTCTAAGGAATGCCAAACTATAAATTTTTATTGCCTACTTATATGGTCCAGATGGCATATGGCATTTTTGAACTATGATTTGCATTGCCTACTTTTTGGGGCAACAGTGTGTAATACAACAGCACAGGGAAGAGAGAATTATGTGGCTTAAGTTATTAATATGTCATCATAGTTGGTAAAATAATTGATGTTCAAAAATTTTGAGGAAAATTAAAAACAATTGAGCTCCTTCTACATCTAATGCCCAGCACAGAACAAAGAGAAAAACACTTTTAAAAATTGTGGAATGTTACAAAAAAATAAGAAAAAAAAAAAAAATAAAATAAATTACTTTCATACTTGAAATATGAATAGTAAAACCGGCTATGCCCTTTTAGCAATAAAATAAAAAGAAAACTTTTTTTGAACCCATTATAAAGCGATGGCCAATAAAAAAAAAAAAAAGAAGATTTTGTTTTGGAGCCTACTTATTAAGCGATGGCCAAATAAAAAAAAAAAAAAAAAAAAAAAAAAGAGACGTTTAACACAGAGAATTACAACTGCTTCAATAGTTATAAATAAATAAAAATAAATTAAAAACAATTGAGCCCGTTCTACATCTAATGCCCTGCACAGAGCAAAGAGAACAACGCTTTTAAAAATTGAGGAATGTTACAAAAAAAATAAGAAAAAAAATAAAATAAATTACTTTCATACTTGAAATATGAATAGGATTGTAGGCCGATACGCCTAGTAAAACCGGTTATGCCCTTTAGCAATAAAAAAAGATAACTTTTTTGAACCCATTATAAAGCGATGGCCAATAAAAAGTAAAAAAAAAAAGAAGATTTTGTTTTGGAGCCTACTTATTAAGCGATGGCCAAATAAAAAAAAAAGAAAAAAATAGCTTGACGTTTAACACGGAGAATTACAACTGCTTCAATAGTTATAAATAAATAAAAATAAATTAAAAACAATTGAGCCCGTTCTACATCTAATGCCCTGCACAGAGCAAAGAGAACAACGCTTTTAAAAATTGAGGAATGTTACAAAAAAAAGAAAAAAAAAATAAAATAAATTACTTTCATACTTGAAATATGAATAGGTTTGTAGGCCGATACGCCTAGTAAAACCGGTTATGCCCTTTAGCAATAAAAAAGAAGAAGACAACTTATTTTTTGAACCCATTATAAAGCGATGGCCAATAAAAAGTAAAAAAAGATTTTTTTTTGAACCCACTATAAAGCGATGACCAAAGAAAATATATGAATTAAGAAAACAGAACAACTGCTTCAATAGTAATAAATAAATAAAAATAAAAACAATTGAGCTCCTGTAGCTGAGCTCTTTCCAGCTGTGAAGCTAGAACTAGAATGAATACAAATGCCCAAACGAGCTGCCTTCCAATTGAAGTTTGAAAATTTCAAATAATTGTCAAAGCCTACTTTTCAGGCCAAATTTTGTTTTGACTAAACAAAATATTCTTTTTGTATAGAAATGAAAGTAATGAAATTAAATTAGATTTTTTTTAAATTTTTTTGCATGGACTGCACACTGGATCCGCTTGTATGGAGCAGCGGCCAAAAATACTTCAAATGAAGGTAGAGGGCTAAAATTTTGTCCAAGTTTCTAAAAAAATATTTTAAAAATATGGTAAGAAGATGAATATGATTGACCCTTCCCCTACCTCCTCCCACCCACCACTAGAGGGTCAAAATTTTGAAAATGGCTCTGAAAAATATTTTAAAAATATGGTATGAAGATAAATATGATTAAAACCTCCCTGCACACACTCCCACTCACGCTTACCCCCACTCCACCTACAAATATAATCTTACAAAAAAAAATCTACAATAATAAAAAATTTATGAAAAAAATTAATAATGCACAATTTTAGTAATTTTAGATTCAAAGATAAACATTAAAACTTTAATACTAACAAAAAACGGACACAGCTCAAAAACGAGTGGCTCTAAGCAAAAGAAACGTTTGGTCTATAGCTTCTAGCACAAAGCTCGGCGCAACTCGGCAGCTAAACTAAACTTTATTAGAATCTAAATTAGTTCATTAATACTACAAAAAAGTCCCATTGGAGGATTCAGGGGGAACACAACTAAAAGTTTACCTACAAATGATTTATGTGGACGAGAAAGTAATTTCGAAGGCGGTGACAAAATCAATCATTTTACTAAATAAGCACACAAACATAAATTTATTTGAATTATAAATAAATAAAGTAAATACCTCTGTTTTCAATATTCATTTTGGTTTTAATGAAATTCGCAGCCTTTTTCTTATAATGTCCAATTATATGCTACATATGATTTGACGCTCATTACAAAAATTAATCAATTTGTCGCTCTTTTGGCGCTGATTGTAGTGATTGAAACAATTGGAATGGAGCAAAATAAACCAGGGACCGTCTGTTATACTTTTTGGATAAAAATTTGAAATAACAATATTTCAATTTTTAAATAAAAATTCGTATTAGATTTTTAAATAAAAATTGTTTTAAAAAATTTTTATTAAAATTTGAATAACAGTTAAAATAAATTTATTATAAAAATAAATTATTTTGTAATAATAAAAATACTTTTTTTGTTATGAAAAAAATTTTTATTATAAATTAAAAATTACTAAAGTAGGTTTAAGTAAATCTTGTTTCTTTTATAAAGACAACAGATTTACAAACAAAATTTTTATAAAAAAAAAATTTTTATTATAAAAATTCAAAAAAAAATTAATTATAAAAAAATAGTTAACGTATTCAAATTATATAAAATTACATTTAGTTAAAACAAAATTTATTAAAAATTATAAAAACAATCAAAATTTTTTGTGATAAAAATGCAAATAAAAATTTATCCCATTAAGACTGCATCAAAATTATGAAGATCGATTCCATTTTATAGGGGATCCATATCGTAATTTTTTTCATTGTACCGAATAATTTGATATATTGAAAAATGGAAATGATTAATTTAGTTCAGATATTTTGACTTTCATATTTTGATTTTTGGCCTCTAGCGGATCCAGTGTGGACTGGGGGACTGTTGTTTTTTTTTTGTAGTAAGGGAAATCCTTCCTTTTTAGCTGTGCATTGAGAATTACTTGAAAAAAAAAGATTTATTTCAAATGTATTGCTCATTAAGGTCTTAGGAGGCTTTGGAAAGAAAAAAAATGCACACCCTTTTTATTTCCCGCCCCTCCCCAGACCTAAGCCGATCTGCCTAACCCTATTAGTTGCCACATATAGCCATTTTCGTTGTCTCTTAGTTTGACAGCTTCAAGTAAACGCAATTTGGTGGTATTTGTTTTATGTCAACTCCTAAACAAACCTCCCCCTTATGGTCGATTTTATGACGCTGCAGCTGACACAAAAACGGCCAAACAATATTTTTGTTGCTGTCAAACTTTGTTGCAATTTTAGCAGCCAACAAAAGTTAGCTCACTTGCTCGAGGTCAACAAATGTAATATTGTCTGGGGGTTTTACATGACACAATTTTTTTGTTGACGCAGCGCTAAACAGCGAGAAAAAAAAAGTTACTTTTCAAAGTTAAAAGTTTTCTTCGGAAACCACAAAAATAAAAGGGGGGGATATGGAGCAATGGTAGTGGTATTTATTTAATTCACAATATTATTTACCTAAAGTGTTTTTTTTCCTTAAAAAAATTTTTTTTTTTTTTTTTTAAAAAAAAAATTTTTTTCATCTCTCTCTTTCTCTTAATTTTTTTCCTTCTTTTTTTTTTTCCCTTTTTTTTTCTTTTTTAAATTTCTTTCTTTTTTTTTTTTTTTATTTTTTTTTCCTTTCCAACCTTTTTCTATTTTTTTTCTTTTTATTTTAAATTTTCTTCTTTAAATAAAAATTTTTAATTTTTTTAATTTTTTTTTTTATGATTAGAAAATTTTTATGGTTTCATAAGCCGCAAATTAAATTTTCCCGCACAGACAGCTGCCATACATAAGTATGTATGTGCTTGACGGAGCGGCAACATTCACAGTTCAACACTCGCGCATTGAAACAAATTTTTTGGGCTGGCAAAAAGCGAAGCCAAGTAAATATGTGTGTGTGTATGGGGTGACAACATTAATGAAGCTTGAAAAAAGGCAATCATGACTGGGGGGCCTCACCTGCTAAAAAGAGGCCCAAAGGCCGCCATTTTAACCTAGACCTTAGTGCAATAATAGTAAGTCCTACCACTGCAGCCTTTAGACTGGGAAAGGGGGTTTTCCGTACTTAGTAACTAAATAAAAACAGTCTAATGTATATCTCAAACGAGGTTCGATAAACTAAACTTTGCTTTGGGTTTATATCTTAGTTTTTGAGAAACAGCAAAAGAAAGCAAGTGTTTGTTCTTGTGACCCGTGTTCATATCCGTTTGCATTTCTTTGTTCAATTTGTGGTTTCTTTTCTTTGTGGTTCAAATAATAAATTGCCTTTTTCGAATTTTGTACAATTTTGCCAACCATCTAGTTTTTCCTGCTTGAACTTTCTGTTCTAGAATTTAGTTACCTTTTTTTTTTGGCCAAATTTTCTCCATCCATCAAAGTGCTGGGCCAATTTATTTCAAAATTCATTAATAGCATTTGCTCTCTCACTCTCTCGGGCAGTTGCCCAAAAAAAAAAAAGACGAGCCGAAAGCGAACTTAGTTGATATTCCAATCGTGTTTGGTTTAACTTTAATAACTTTTCAACTTTTTGCAGCTTTGCGTTCTTTTGTCTACTTGGTTGGCGACATGCCTTGATTACTTACTTACTACTATAGAGGGGCAATGGGGCAGGGGGCTGGGGTCAGGGGCAAGCTGTTGCTCCGCTGTGTTTGATTGCCGCTTGTGACGTTGATGACTGCCCAAAAACTTGTTGGGACAAGAACAAAGAAAATAAAAGTAGTCGAAGAACAACTTTTGGTTCTAATACACTGCAAGAAATGCACTTGTCCAGTCCACCTAGATGAGTTAAGGCTGCTGGACTTTTCTCTCAGTGCATTTGCGACTCTATGAACAAGTTTTTTTTTTGGTACAAGTATTAAGAGATAATGAAGATAAATAACTCAAAAGTAAAATACCTCAATTACGAACTTCAGGCGGTCACACTATTTTCCCGTAATGAAATGAGCGATTATCCAAACTTGGCCCAAGCAGAGGAAGGTAGGAAGGGATATTGATTTTGGAGCTGTGTATTTGTGAGTGGTCAACAATGAATTAATCCTTGAAAAAAAGTGACTGATGTAAGCAAATTGCAAATGTAACTTTAAGTCAGCGGTGGGCAGCTTAACGAGTGTTTTTTAAAAAATTTCTGTAGGGAAAACCCTAAAAGTTTTTTCAATTTGGTTTTTTGTTTTGTGTTATTAATTAATTAAATAAAAAAAAAAAAAAAAAATGTTGAAATTCGAGGGCTGTTCAAAAAGTTATGGGCCTGCCAATTAAGGCCTCAAAAAAAAAAAAAGGTGTAGAGGTGGTGGCCATGATTCCGGGACTCCAGGTTATTGGAATTGAAAACGGTAAATGAGGTTATGATCAGTATATGTTGTAATTCTGGCCTGTACTTCAATCAAATTTTTCAATATTTTTTTTAAAAATTGGCGGCTGTTTAAAAAAATATAGATATTTCAAGTTTTTTTTTTGTAGTTTGGTGTAAAAAAATAGTAAAAAATGTTTCTCATCTTGATTAAGGTAAGGGCCAGAAAAACATCAATTATGCGTCGATTGCAATATGGCTGATCAAAATCGGTTTAGTTTTTGTATTGATATTTCAATTTGAATAAAGAAGCTTATAGCGGACCCGAGCAACCTTTTTGTTTCGATTTTATTCGATCAGGTAAAAAACTATACAATTCTGATGAGGCTATCAACTTTTTTATTAGATCAGCACACACAACTTACATACCTTAACTATCCTTAACTGGGTCACTCTATTCCCCCTCTCAGAGCTGTTTATGCCCACGCTTAATTAGCTGCGCGTCAAGTAAAACCAAAACCTACATAATTTCTTTCGAGCAACACTAAAATACCAAGTGGAAGGAGAGGAATGCTGCAGACTGTTGCAATTTCATTCAATCAAACAGTCAATCAAATAAATTGCATTCGTTATGCTCCACATTCAATATGCTGGCGCAAGAGTGGAGGGGGGGAGCGGGGGAGGCTGCTCTCACATTCATATAACCGAGTTATGAGCAAACACGCGCTGTTGCAGTTTTCATGCTTCACAGCTGCCGCGCCACCCCTTTTCCCTTTGGCTGCTCCCCTGACACTGGCCGTGTAAATGACGCCATTTGTTTTTCAACGCCATTTTGTTTGAGTTTTTGCGGGTTGGCTGTGTGTGTGTGTGTGTGTTTCCTTTACGCTGCTGCAACTATCAAACGAAAATTGTTGGCAATAAAAATGTATACAAATGCGAATAGACAGGTGAGAGCTGGCAAGCAGCAGGCAGCGGGTGCTGGGAATTATATCTGCAAGTTTTTGCTACTCGTTTCGCCATTTTGCCACCTAACATTATTTATTGGCTTTGCTTGTGTGTGTGTGTGTGTGCGTGAATTGGAATTTATTTAAATATGTTTCTCTTGCCTCTTGCCTTTGGCTTTGTTTTGCCTGCTTTTTGCTCTTCATCTCCGCTCAGCAAAACATTTTTATGGCCTAGCACTTTGCATGCTCACCTGAAACCACCTCGCCTTTATTTCCCTCTCAACCCCCACCACTGGCTTCACCAACCTGGTTTCATCCCTTCATGCTGAGCATTTGTTTTTTTATTGTTGTTGTTAAACACCTGTAATACATTTATTTTTGGCCCACGCTGCAATTGTTAGCAAAATAGTTGTTAGTTTCCTAAACAGCGACTTGGGGAAAAAAGTGCTGGGTCACTGTTTAAAAGTATGTATAAGTAAATATGTTTGTAGACTACGCATTAGTGGTAAACTGTAGAGACATACCAAATGTCTACTTTGTAATAGAGCAAAAGCGGAACAAAAAAAGACACTTAAAACGCGTAAGTGAACAAAGGAGTAGCATAATAAAGGCTTGCCGTTATAGAATCGGTCTGGTTCCTGCTTTATTCGGAACCCTTCAACCAATACCTACCTTGTGAGAAAAAAACGACAGCAAAGCGTTAACTTCGACTGTGCCGAAAGTTTTAATACAATTCTGAAAAACTTTCCTTAACTGATTTAACCGGTAAAAAAATATATATAGAAAGATAATTTTTACGTACTTTAAATTTATTAAATCATTGATAATAAAAATTTGATACCACAAAAAACTTTTCTTAGTAAAAAACATTTTCCGACCGATCAATCCTATGGCAGCTATATGCTATAGTCATCCGATTTTCGATCAATTTTTTCAAAATTATGTGGAATTATATAAAACTAATATATACCAAGATTGGGGACGCTACGATAAAAAAACAAAAAGTTTTTCTCACTAGAAGTAGTTTTGACCGTCCGTTTATATGGCAGCTATATGCTATAGTCATCCGATTTTGATAAATTTTTTCAGAATTGTGTGAAACATATAAAACTAATATATACTAAGACGCTACGATGGAAAACAAAAGTTTTTCTCATTAGAACTAATTTTTTGACCGATCGTAATGGCAGCTATATGCTATAGTGATCCGATTTTGATAAATTTTTCCAGAATTGTGAAGGACATATAAAACTAATATATACCAAGATTGGTGACGCTACGATGGAAAACAAAAAAAGTTTTTCTCACTAGGAACTAGTTTTATGACCGTTTATATGGCAGCTATATGCTATAGTCATCCGATTTTGATAAATTTTTTCCAGAATTGTGTGAAGGGGTATAAAACTAATATATACCAAGATTGGTGACGCTACGATGGAAAACAAAAAGTTTTTCTCACTAGAACTAGTTTTTTGACTGACCGTTTATATGGCAGCTATATGCTATAGTCATCCGATTTTGATAAATTTTTCCAGAATTGTGTGAAGGGTATAAAACTAATATATACCAAGTTTGGTGACGATTCAATAGAAAACAAAAAGTTTTTCTCACTAGAACTAGTTTATGGACCGATCGTTCCTATGGCAGCTATATGATATAGTCATCCGATCCGGCCGATTCCGACAAATGTAGCTGCGTATGTGTATTTAAAGACTTCTTGCAAAGTTTGGTCAAGATAGCTTTAAAACTGAGGGAGGAGATAGCATAGAAACAGACGGACAGACGGAAATAAACTCAGCTCGTCATGCTGATCAAGAATATATATACTTTATATGGTCGGAAATGCTTCCTTCTATGCGTTACAAACATCGTGACAATTTTAATATACCCTCAGCAAGGGTATAAAATCACTTAAAAATCCCTGTTTAAAGGTAGAACACCCCCTGAGTTAATTTATGTAGCAACATTCATTAGCCACCCCAAATTAGTGATGTGTTTTCTTACTTAGGCAACAAAATATTATTTTTTCGTTTATTGCTGTAAAAGATAGTTCTGGTAGGTCCTTGTTTCGTATCTTTTGTTAATTATCTCTCCAGCTTGTGCAAATAGTGTTGCCCACCCTACTCTAACTTGGTCTTGGTAACATGTTACACATTGCCAGAATCCACTCAATGTTCCAGTTGCGTTCATTTCGAATGCATCGACCACTTGCCAAAAACAAAGTTTCCGTATTCTTTCAATGCATTTGGTGCCATTTCTATCTGTCTTCTTCTGTGCATGTGTGAGTATGCAATTCAATCAAAAACTTTTTTTAAAGTTTCGATTGTCAGCAACAAGTTCTCAGCAACCCAGCTCTCAACTTGGATAATTCCCAGTCCAGATAATTGGCCTCGTTTTAAATTTCAACCGCAATTGCACAGCAAATTGTTGTTCAATTTGGTTGCATCTTTGGTCGGTTGCGGGAGGGGGGAGGGAGGGGGCAAGGCAATTTAAACATTTTATTTTGAATAAATATTTAATGGGGGGCCAAGTGTTTTGCGGGGGGGAGAACGGCGGCGCACACTTTACGCATCTGTCGACGCTGCTTTTGCCCTGAATCAGCGATAAGCGTTCGCCCGAAATGACAATGCTCCAAAATGTCAACAACTCGACGAGGCGAGAGGCATAACAAGGGAACAGAAGAAGAAGCGTAAAAATGTCAGAGTTTGCTTGGCAGTTGAAATAAGGGTTAGACACCTAATTCGATGCGATAAGACAATCTTGAGGGCTTAGCTTATTTGTTGCATGCGGCGGTGGCAGCCTGGCCCTTTGCTGACTTCTTGTTGCCTAGGGTTCCGGGGCTTCCGTTTTCGAGTTGGGTCTTGGGTTTAGGGGGGGGGGGGGGGGTTAACGCTTGAGCATGTCTGATGCCAAATTCATGTAGACACACAATTTTTATTTGCTGCAAGCATTTCTTTTTAATGGCGCCTCCTTTTAACGATGTATCTTCTGTATCTGCCCCTCGCCCTGTTTAGCCCTGTGTTTTTCCTTCAATAAATTTGTTAAATTGTTTGCGCTAACATAAATTTGTTAAATTTCTAAAAGCAAAGGAAATTTCTCTACTTTTTTGATTAAATGACCAGCACATGAAGAAAGCACCTAGCTGACTGATATGAAAATGGAAATTTTTCTAAATTTTAGGGCGATTTTCTAAAATATAGAACAAAAAATTTTCTGAGTGTATTTTCAAGCAATTCCTCTGATTTCTCTGGCTATGTTCCACCAGTCTTTGCTACATTTATCGAAATAATTCTAATCATATTCGCAGTTACTTTTTATACACAATATTTTGTACTCCTGTTGCTTCTCAATTAAGTCAGTTTATCCTCTGCCAAGCTGTTTAATGCCGCGAAAACAGTCTGTGTTTTAGTATAGCAATTCCAGAGACATTGTTTGCTGCTTTCTTGATTGCCATTTGTAACATCCGTAATAGTTTATACCGGCTTTTCAACTTCAGGTCCCTAACTCGTCTGTGAATCATTTTTTCTATGCTCTTTCTCATTTTGAATGCTCGTATAATTTCGGCAATAATTTAAGTTTTTTCTCAGAGGTTGTAAAACCCAAGACCCTTCAAAATTGTCTGTGTCAATTACTGAGCTGCCGTTCTTGTGTATAAATGAAAATTTCCATTCAAGTCTCCCTTTGTTCTGCCATTCAAAATAGTCAGTTCTCTGTTGTTTGCGAATTTCAAGAATTCAAGACGTTTTAAATACCCTTGCAGTTTTTGAAAGGCGCTACCATTGATAACAAAAGTTTTCTCATAGAATTAGTTTTTAGACCGATCGTTCCTTTGGCAGCTATATGCTATAGTCATCAGATTTTTGATAAATTTTTCCAGAATTGTGTGGAAGCATATAAAACTAATATATACCTCGATTGGTGACGCTACGATGGAAAAAACAAAAAGTTTTTCTCACAAGAATTGGTTTTGGACCGACCGTTTATATGACAGCTATATGCTATAGTCATCGGATTTTGATAAATTTTTTTCAGAATTGTGTGGACATATAAAACTTATATATTACTTGGTGACGCTACGATGAAAAAAAATTTTCTCACTTAGAACTAGTTTTTAGACGACCGTTTATATGGTAGTTATAGTTATCCGATTTTGATAAATTTTTCAGAATTGTGGAAATTTATAAAACTAATATGTTCTACGATTGGGACGCTACGATGGAAAACAAAAAAGTTTTTCTCTATTGGAACTGGATTTTGACCGACTTCCTATGGAAGCTATATGATATAGTCATCCGATTTCCTGATAAAATTTTTCAGGATTGTGTGGAATCATAAAAAAAAAATTGGTGACGCTACGATGGGAAAACAAAAAGTTTTCTCAGTAGTTTTTGAACCGACCGTTTCTATGGCAGCTATAAGATATAGTCAACCGATTTTGATAAAGTTCCATATTATGTAGAAGCATATAAAACTTATATGTACCACGATTGGTGAAGCTACGCTGGAAAACAAGATAGTTTTTCTCACTAGAACTAGTTTTGGACCGATCGTTCCTATGGCAGCTATATGATATAGTCAACCGATCCGGCCGATTTCGACAAATGTGCAGCGTATTTGTATTTAAAGACTTTTTGAAAGTTTGGTTAAGATAGCTTCAAAACTGAGGGAGGAGATAGCATAGAAACAGACGGACAGACGGACGGACAGACGAGACAGACGACAACGGAAATGAACTCAGCTCGTCATGCTGATCAAGAATATATATACTTTATGTGGTCGGAAATGTTCCTCTATGCGTTACAAACATCGTGACAATTTAATATACCCTCTGCAAGGGTATAAAAAATTTCTAGCGTTAGGGCGCAGCAACAACATCTTACACTTGCTTTATTTTCTTTTCCTACAATCGTGTAGCCCTTGCCCTTGCTGTCACCGCTCCAGGCACTTCATTTCGTTCATCAAATAAAAACAGTTTCGTTTTTAAACCTGGGAAATAGGCTTAAAATTTACAGTTGATCCATAAGCTGTACAACAATATACATTATATATATATATACCTATATATATATACAATCCATTATGCGAAGTTCATTCCAATTTATTAACACAAAAAAAGACAAACAAACTAAAGTCTTCAGCCAATTTACTGAAATGGTTGAATTCAATTTCGATATAAAACCGCTGTTCCCACGCCCATTATACGCGTGCAAGCGCATCATTTGCCGCCTCTAAGCCTGAAATCGGAATCGTTCGCCCCAGAACGATGTGAGTGCCAAATTGGCAGCAATTGTCGATCACATGGGTCAGTTGTCCGCTGTGGCGCAGGGCCGCATCGGCCTGTGACAAGTGCCGAACGTCTGGTGAACACACATTCCATCTATTTGCTGGCGGACACCTCGAGCAGCAAATCGCGGCTGTGTCACCGGTATGCTTAAGGTGGGCACCAAGGATCTGTATTTGTTCGATGGCGCGGCGAGCGGCGCAAACTGGAGCATACGCCGGCCATACTTGATTTCTATGTACACGAGTCGCGCCAGCGCACCGGCCAGGGTAAGCGGCTGTTCGAATCGATGCTGGCCGGACAGCATTGGGAGCCGCACAAATGCTCCGTAGATCGGCCTCCAGAAGCTGTTGGCCTTTCTCAGCAAACACTATGGCCTGTCGCGCACCATACCGCAGGCCAACAACTTTGTACTCTACGAGGGCTTCTTTGGCGATGGCCACACGCCCAGTATAAGCAGCACGCAGCTGATACGCAGCAATCATGGCAGCGGCAGTCGCGGTTACTTTGGCAGTGCCACGTTTATTGGCCACCATCATACTGGACCAAATTGGGCCCACGGGACGGTATGGAGCACCGCGTCCAGTTTGCAGCATGGCCGAAATTATGCGCTCCGGCACCGGACGTTGTCCCCAATCGCACGATGCCAGGCGTTTAAGATGAGTTTGTCACTTTATAACTCACTCACCCCCAGAAAATAACTTAACATTTGTGTTTCATTACTTGAACATTTGATTCATTTTCCAAATTGAAATGTTAGTTAAATTATCAAATTTTCATTATTTTTAATTGTGTGTGCCAAAATAAATTGAAAATCAACCTCCTTAGGAAAGGGGGGGTACCCAATAAAGTAGGCAACACTTTTTTTGAAAGCTCAAGGGAATGCACCATTTGGGAGCCTTGATTCCGCCAGTTCTTCTAAACCGATTTTGATCAGCTATGTTGCAATCGACGCATGTAAATCTGGCCCGTAGCTCAATTAAGAGGAAAAACAATTTTTACTATTTTTTTTTGACTAAACTACAAAAAAAAAAAACTTGAAAAATCTAAATTTTTTTTTAAATGGCTGCCAATTTATATTAAAAAAATATGACTGAGGGTACGGGCCAGCATGACATCAATACTGATCATAACCTCATTTACCGTTTTTAGTTTTGATAACCTGAGTCCCGGAATCATGGATAAATCAAAAATTTTGAGGCCTAAAAAATTTTTTCCTACAGTGGATGCCAATTTAATAAAAAAAATATTAAAAATATGATTGAGTTAAGGGCCAGAATTTCATTAATACTGATTAACACCTCATTTACCGTTTTTAGTTTTGATAACCTGGAGTCCCGGAATCATGGCTGCCAACTCGACACCTTTTGTTTTTTTTGAGGCCTTAATTGGCGAGCCGATAACTTTTTGAACAGCCTTCGAATTCCCACATTTTTATTAATTAATTTATTTTTTTTATATAATTAATTAATAACACAAAACAAAAAACCAAATTGGAAAAAACTTTTATGGTTTCTCTCAGAATTTTTGTAAAAACACTCATAAAACTCGCGTCAAAGGTAGAAATTAAAATTATATCAAGAAATTATTTTTTTTGGCAGCATTTGTACAGAATTGCTGGATCATTGTTTGACTAGACTTTAGTTTGCTTTAAAAAACCAACCAAGTTGACTAACTTACCTGTTTCTCTAGAATAACTCGCCGCAATGCAGTTAAAGCTAGGTCCCAAACCACTTTCAGTCTATATTTCAGCGCCCTGCTCTTGCCTTCAACAAGTGTAACAAAGGTGGCGTTTAAGAATAGAATCAAACGAATGAATATTAAATTACAATAAATAAAAAAGAGAACCCAAAATCTGACAGCGAGTGTTGCCAAAAATATTTTACCCATCTGCCTCAGCTTTTTGCTCCTGCTCCTGCTCCTGCTCCAGCCCCATAAAAAACACAACTTTTGGTGTATTGTGTGGTGGGTCGTCGTCGTTGTCTTTTTTTTTTTTTTATTGCATTTCCGCAAAGTAAGCCATGTAAATCACTTAAGAGTTTCGCTTCTACGTCATCTGCCTTGAGCCACGTCGACGTGGAAGAAAAAACGCGCACATAAAGCAAAAATGCTGTGAAAATCATTTTGTTACACTACGCGTATGGATAACTGTAAAGTGCCCTTCTTCAGACGGTGTGGGGGGGAAGTGCGTTTTCTCTCTTCTTACAATAATGTGCACTTATTTTTTATGGCAATCATTTAAGACAAAAATGTAGCAAAAGCAAAACGAAGTAAAAAGTAAAACAAAAACAAAAAAATACATCCAACATAAGTATATTTTATTAAAGTCCAACAACAACAACAACAACACGAGCAACTGGAACAACAACAAAGTAGCACAAGTAGTGAAATGGCGCCGGAAATGTTTGCCCAAGTTGAAGTTAAGGGAGCTTCTGTTCAACCATCTATGTATGTAAGAAGGCAAAGAGCGCAACGGCCACTCAATCGTTCGTGCTCTCTCCTCTCTCTATCGCACCGTTGATGAGCGTCAATCAAAAATTTGCTACTTTTTCAACAATTTTGTACCCGTTTTTGTGCGTAAAAAAAAACGCTTTACCTTAAAGTCAAAAGTTGAAGCGGTTTCTTCAGGGAGTTGTACCCGAAGTCAAATGAATAAATACCAACCATTTTTTTTTTTTTTTTTGAGCCTTTAACCTAAAAGATAAAAAATAACAGCTGAACCATTAGTTATGTGTTAAATCTGACATTAGTTAGCTAAAGTTCAAAACATATTGTCTTTGGCTTAATCTAACAACACTTTGAGTTTTGCTGATAAAGCTTTGACATACTTCAGAAAAGTAGAAAAAAACCTATTACATACTTACTTATTTGCATATAAGGCAAAATTCGGATGTTCTGTGAAAGCTTATTAGCTTCATTGACCAAATTGCCTGTGGCGACCGTGCTCGGACTTTAAAGAATTATAGGCAAGTGTACCCCATTTGGTATACATTTGACATGTCATTGTGTTTCACGTAAAAAACCAAAATTTTATAAATTTTTATAAATTTTAAAATTAAATTTTTTTTTAAATCAAAATTTCAGCTTGATATATACTCCATTTAAGTTGAAATATTGGAAACAAAGAATTTTCCGTTTTGATACACTTGAAAAGTGTATACTAATTTTGCCCAGTTTACTAGAAATATTAATTTCCAACCCCATAAACTATATATGTTCTTGATCAGGAGGACGAGCTGAGTTCATTTCCGCTTGTCCGTCCGTCCGTCTGTCTGTCCGTCTGTCCGTTTGTCGGTTTCTACGCGAACTAGTCTCTCAGTTTTAAAGCTATCGAGCTGAAATTTTTGCACAGAGTCTTCTTTTTACTGCACAAAATATGTCGGAACCGGCTGAGTGATGACTATATCATAGCTGACATTGGAAACGATCGGTCGTAGAAAATTGGATAACTATATCAAATTTTATCGGATGACTAAAGCATATAGCTTTGGATAGGACCGATTGGTCGGAAAATGTGGTTTTTAAGAAACGTTTTAAAATTTTATCGGTATCAATTTTTTTTAACAATTTTTTTAAAAATTTTAAATATTTGATATCATTTGGAAGTAAAGTTATTTAAGTGTATTAAAACTTATTAACTGCAGTGGTCTTTTTTTTTTGCTTCTTATTTTTCTCGCTGTATGCAAATCAACTGAAAATTATGGAGTTCAAACCCAAAATTGGCTACCTCAGTTAAATCATCATGTCGTAAATAATGTTAATAATAATAATAATAATAACTATGACAATAACCAAAAAACTAGTTGTCAAAGTGTGTGTCGCTTTTATTTTTCGGTTGCTGTTTTTTGTGTTCCAGGCAGGCAAAATAAATTAAACAGTCAACAGTTTATAATTTATTCATTTGTTTCTACAAATTCTGCCAATTTGATTTAAATTTTCCAGGAGCTTCATTTTTAAAGCAATGTTTTTGCCAACAAATTTCCAATTACTTAATGTCCGTGTGTGTGTGTGTCCAAGGCAATAAAACTGTCGAAAAAAATCAAATGGAATTACAGAGTACACATTATTAAAAAGTAACGGGAGCAAATTACTTGCAGCACGTCCCGCCGCCAGAATAACTCTGTAACCATTTGGCCATATTTAGTGTAAAGTTTGCCAGGCGGACGTGGAAGTTAACAAAGCAATAAATTGCCACTAAATCTAATTTTGTGGCAGCAGCCAAAAACACAGCAAAAAAAAAAAAAAATAACCCCGGCTGGTCTGACGGGGCCACCAAGTTGATTGCATTAAAAACAGCCGAGAACGTGATGAGTGCAGCGGATGGGTTTGAGGCTGGGATTTAAAAAAAAAAAAAAAAAAGGAAAAGGAAAGGCAAACGGCAACTGATGAGCACTCACTACGTACACTTTGTTGACTTCCGGCGGAAGCGAGCGCACAAAAACGTTCCAGCTGGTCCCAAGTTGTTTTTTTTTTTTTCTCCGATTTGTGTTGAAACTTCAGGAGAAACTTTGGTTTAGGGCTTGACGGTTGTAAACCAAAAAGATTTTATTGGCTTTGGCCTAAACGTTCGTTATGGGGCACAGAGTTTGCATGCATATGTAAGGAATACATGTCATGTCACCTACAATCAATCGCTGCAATGTTTAGAATTTTTATAAATATCATTATTTTAAAAGATCAGTTCGATAAAACATTGGCCTAAGTGAAAAACGCTTTTCTATTTAGTCAAATTCTTAGTTTACCCTCAGCTGATTAAGGGTTAAGTTATAAAAGGTACGGTCACACTGTAAGTCTTAGTTTTCCCTCAGCTGATTGCTACTTAAGTTTAAAAATGTACGGTCACACTGTTTGTCTTTGTTTTCCTCAGCTGATTGCTGCTTAAGTTTCAAAATGTGCGGTCACACTGGTTTGTCTTTGTTTTCCCTCAGCTGATTGCTGCTTTTAAGTTTCAAAATGTACGGTCATACTGTTAGTCTTAGTTTTCCCTCAGCTGATTGCTACTTGTTTCCAAAAATGTTTTCTCCTAGCTGATTGCTTTAGTTTTAAAAGGTACGGTCACACTGTTTGTCTTTGTTTTCCTCTCAGCTGATTGTTGCTTAAGTTTCAAATGTACGGTCACACTGTTTATCTTTGTTTTCCCTCAGCTGATTTCTCGTAAGTTTCAAAATGTACGG
>JAEIFT010000546.1:0-172248 GCA_018904225.1 Lordiphosa mommai | reverse complement strand
CAACTAATATGTCGGAACCGGCCGGATCGAATGACTATATCATATAGCTGCCATAGGAACGATCGGTCTAAGAACTAGTTCTAGTTAGAAAAACTTTTTTTTTCCATCGTAGCGTCACTAATCTTGGTATATCTTAGTTTTATATGCTTCCACATAATTCTGGAAAAATGTATCAAAATCGGATCACTATAGCATATAGCTGCTATAGGAACGATCGGTCGAAAAATAAGTCTTTGTGAGAAAAACTTTTTTGATTTCCATCGTAGCGTCTCCAAACGTAGTATGTATTTGGTTTATATGTTTCCACACAATTCTAATAAAATTTATCAAAATCGGATGACTATAGCATATAGCTGCCATATAAACGGTCGGTCAAAAAACTACTTCTAGTGAGAAAAACTTTTTTGTTTTTTATCGTAGCGTCCCAAATCTTGGTATATATTAGTTTTATATGCTTTCACATAATTTAAAAAAAATTATAAAAATCCGATGACTATAGCATATAGCTGCCATAGGACCGATCGGTCGGAAAATGTGTTTTACTAAGAAAAGTTTTTTTTATGGTATCCAATTTTTATTAGCAATGATTTAAAAATGTTTAATATCTGATATCTATATCCTATATATATTTTTGCAGTTAAATCAGTTGGAGTAAAGTTTTTCAAGTGTGTTAAAACTTCGGCACAGTCGAAGTTAGCTTTGCCTTCTTGTTTGTTTTCCATCGTATCATCACTAATCTTGGTATATGTTAGTTGTATATGCTTCCACATAATTCTGGAAAAATGTATCAAAATCGGATCACTATAGCATATAGCTGCCATAGGACCGATCAGTCGGAAAATGTGTTTTACTAAGAAAAGTTTTTTTATGGTATCAAATTTTTATTATCAATGATTTAAAAATTTTAAATATCTTATATCTATATCGTATATATATTTTTCCAGTTAAATCTGTTGGAGTAAAGTTTTTCAAGTGTATTAAAACTTCGGCACAGTCGAAGTTAGCTTTGCCTTCTCGTTTTTTTGTATTTTAATCAGTTTGATTTTTAAATAATGTAACCCTAATAGTATTAGGCTAATCCAAAACGACCTAAAAAGCTTAATCTGAAAAAAGTTGTATTGATGAAATAAACTAATTGGAATACAATAAATGACAGACAATAGTTTTTGAATTATATTTAAAAAAAAATGCGATTTCCGTTGTACAATCCTTGTTTATATCACTAAATTGCTATTTCATTCATCTATTAACATTTAAAAGCATTAACTGCATTCTTTGGCACCCCGTCTCCCCCGAGCCGTCATTGCGCTTCTTTTTTTTTTGCATACAATTTTAAGGCCATTGTTGTTATTGTTATTTCTGGTTTTTGTGGTTTCTATTTTGGAGTGCGTGCACAAAAACGATTAAAATTTTATATTTACACGCAATTGTGCAGTTTGAGGGGGCTGAAGTTGGAAGAGGAACGGGGTACTGACCATGCGGAAGTGGCGTTTATGATTTGGAACTAATTGCAGCATTGCACGGACCAATAAAAATGGAGCAACCCATTCTGGGTGCGGAAGCCATTCGGGTAATTACAATTGCATTGCGGTTAAGGGGCATGGCACACGCTAAATCACTCACCCAGCAGCGGTTTTGCATGCGTAGCGGGAAGGGGGAATGCATTTTGAATAATGCAACTGCAGAGCCCCAGGCGATGGCACTGGTGGCGGAGGCGGAATCTGCATCTGCAGGTAGCCAAGATGGCGTTGCATAAATCAATGAACACAAATAACCTGGCGGGCAACTGGCGTTTCCACATTTTGGCTTGGATACACTAGAAAATCCAAAGCCTGCCAGCTGCTACCTCCCCGCCGCATAAGGCAAAGGAACTATGGTCATTAGATGTAGGCTTTTGGGTCCCCCATGAGAAGAGAGGGAGAAGTGAGCGCTCCCTCCCTCTGTGTTTGAGCATTATGGAAATGTTGTTGACTTCCACAAATGAGCAAATGCCGAAAATGTTCGTTGACCAGAGCCAGACATATGCAATTTGTGTATAAATATTTACGCGGATTTGCGCAAATTAATGGCCACTTTTGGGTAGGAAAAGGAATGGGTGGGGGAAGTTGTGTGATCAATGTTTGACAAATATTGTGTTTAGCTAACAAATTTATTTCTTATTTAATGCACTAGCAAATAAATTTGTCTTGTTTGCCTAGTGAGAAATGTGAGAGAACTAATTGAATTTAAGCAACTTTTGGCCTGGAAAAACAATGAATGAACACTCAGTGAAACAAAACTAAAATTTTAGAATTTAGATTAGGAACTTACGATGCCAGAAGTACGGTGAGAGTGAAAATATAAATGAAGTATCAAAACTTGATCTAAGTACCAAGGCCATTCCGGATTTTCAAATCTAAAAAACCAGTTTTTATTTCAAGTTCGTTTATGGAACTCAAAATCTCTACAGCTTGAAATACAATATTTTCGGCATACTGTGCCTTTTGTATGGAGCAGCTGCGAACAGCCGTTTCACGAAATCAAAAGCAAATCAAACACTTTTAGGAATCCCACTATTATCTGCTACAACACAATTTTGTAGAGTTTGATCAAAGTTGGATGAAAATTTCGTATTTATTTAACGTGTAATGACTTGGCCAGATAAATGGTCATAAAATGCCGCCATCCTTTGGTAAGCTTAAGACATCCCTCAAAAAGCATTGTTCTAAGCGAAAATTAAATTATTGTAGGAAATTAGGAATTACATATATTTATATTTTTAAATTTGATATTTTCTCGATTATTAGTCGAGTGAATCAAAAGACATGATCGTCTGGAGCCAATGTGTTAAAGTTCATTGCTTGTGTGTTGAACCCATGCTCTTTATTGAGCTAGGATAGGGTCAGTTTTCAAATATGTAAAAAAAGAGAGTGCAGCGACTCAGGAGTAAGTTTATCAGTAGTGAATTAAGGCATGAACACTAAAATTAGCACCATTTCATGAGGGAATTCAGTGCTGTTTCAATACTACCCACATAAATTTATTACTGAAATGTAAACGAGAAGGAAAAGCCAACTTCGACTGCGCCAAACTTTTAATACACTTGCCAAAAGTCGCTCCAACTGATCAAACCGAGAGAATAAATATGATATATAGATGTTTCATATTTATAATTTCAATGTCATTAAGAATCCGATTGTTGACTTCAAAATTTAATTTCGCTACCATCAAAATAAAATAACTTTTCTTATTACGAATTCCGATAACGATCACATCTTTTAAATCTCTTTAAAATCGTAATTATACGAAAAACGAGAGCGTAAATTGAAGTCGGCCCTGTTTGACTTCGATATCCTAGTTTTTGGACCGATCTCTTTGATATCATACCTTTTCAATGTAGCATTAGTTGGCATAGTAGACTGGTTTACTCACAACATGATTATTTTTATGCAATCATTCGTGCAGATCTCTAATGTACATTTTAATATTTCGTTTCATTTAATTTATTAAATTAAAATTCTCCGTAAAATACAAATACAAATTCAATTCAATTTTTATTTAAACCACGAATGTTTGCGAATATTTTTAAGTTCGAAAATTTAATTTTGCATGGCCACGTTTTCACCTGGCTGCAGCAGTCCTGCCTGTCCGCCTGTCCAATGTCCTTTCCTCTCACACCTCGTGCTCATATGGTTGGCATGCGTATTGCGTATCTGGAGTGTATCTGTGTATTTATAATTTATATGCATTGTCAGCGAGCGCAGGTTGCCTGTCCTCCAGGGAAACCCTCTTATTTCCCCCCACCCACACTCCGGCCAGTGCATTCAGTCGTTACAGCCGATTGTTTTATGCGTTTGCACACCCGCAGAGCGGGAGGACGAGGCAAGCGATATTGCATTGTTGCATATTTAGCAATAATAAAATATTTAGTGCCATTTCCATAAATTTATTATCGCCAACCGAGCATATTCATTGAGTACACACAAGCGAAAAAGTTTTTTTTTGTACCCTGATTGCAGGTTAAATATTATAAATGAGCCATAAAAATGCACTGGCAGTTGCACTTTTTGGGGGCATATGATAAATTTCCATACGATGGCAGCTGGCTTAATCGTTGTATCCGAAAAATCTTGTCTTTGCTCCTTCTTCCTCCCTCCAAATGACAATCTGCATGCAAATGGCTTTGCTCACATGATAAATTACACACCTTGGCACTGGAATGGAGATTTTGGGGAAGTGCAATTTGTTGCATTCATGCATTGCGCAAATATTTCCCAGACATTTCAGATTTAGTTGAAGGGGAGGGGGGAGGGGACCAAAACAAAAGCCCAGGCTAAAACGAATTTATTGCCTTGCTCTTGGATTTAAGTGTGAGTGACCCACAAACAGTGAAGTCCATCATAAATAAATATAATAAATACATAATTCAATAGCTGGCGATTTGGGTATCCTATTTTTTAAAGGTATATGCGACCAGGAGGAAATAAAAAAAAAACTTCCGAATCGGGAAGGAACTATATCAAAAGAGAATAGTGAATCATAAATCTTAGGTCAAAATACGGCCTTTCCAGATAAAGCCTGTGAATCACAAAACTATTGTAGATGTGGAATTGAGATCAATCCCACTAATTTACATTTCCTTTACTTCTTAGAACAAATTATTGGGAATTGGATTTCAACATACTTAAGCCAGTGGTCGGCAAACAATTCAATTACATTTGAAAATTGACAGCTGCGCAACGTGCTTACACAAATTCCAGAATTACAAATTTCTTTCGACCTAACATAGTTACCGCTGATACGATGGTCCCTGCCCATATAACCTTAAACAATTTTTGTATGAAATGGATTCGTTTATACTGAAAACGTCGTCGTTATGTGGAACACACTCCAATAATAATAACTTTTGCATTAGGCTTAGTGTTATTTTATTTTTAAAACATTATTTTGGAAAACATCTCACAGTGACCTTTTGTTTTGACAGCTGATTGTTGTTGACGTGTTTGGCATCATGTTGAGTATAGAAATATAACGATTTTCAATTACAATCAGCTTTCAAAACAGAACTAAGGGCTGCATCGCGCTGGAATTTTATATGTTTGCCTAAATATGAATGGACTATAATGCTTAGTACTCAGACCAGATAAGTTCCGCTTAGCGAAATTGTCTATGTCGCAAACGGTCACACTGCTCTGCCAGCTCTTTGTGACATTTAAAGTGGGACGGTAACAGTTATAACTTATATTATAAAAATCCACACATTATTAGAGTTTCAATTAATACAGCTTCAAATAACAGTTATTAAGGACTTTTATTTTTTTACTCCACACTGAACTGTTATTCAAAACTTGGTCGGGATTTACACCATAAAGCAAACTTCATTCTTTCAGACCTTTAAAACGAATATAAATCTCTCGCCTACTTAGAAAACCTCATGAAGTTTGCTTCATGGTGTACATCCCGACTTATATTTTTCGACTTCGAGTATTCCAGTTACTGAAGATAATAATAAGCAGTAAATAACAGTTGTAGGAAGACTTTTATTGAAAAGTCAATAAATAAAAGTACTAATGACTTTTGTTTAATTACAATTATTAAAGATTTTTATTTTATTACTCAGAAAATAATCAAAAGTAATCAAAAGAATTTTATTTTTTAACTAGGAAATAAAACTCAGTCACTGACTTATATTTTTAAATCACAATATAAAAGCTTTCTTTATTTATCGCAGTTAATGATATGTATGGATCATTTAAGCAAAGAGCAAGCCGCTGAAGCTTTTAATAAATTAAAAGACTTTTATTAAAAAATTAAAGTCTTTGAATGAGTTTTATTTACTGAATTTCATAATAAAAGTCTTTCGAGAACTATTTTTTTGTATACCCTTGCAGAGGGTATATTAAAATTGTCACAATGTTTGTAACGCAGTGAAGGAAGCATTTCCGACCACATAAAGTATATATATTCTTGATCAGCATGACGAGCTGAGTTCATTTCCGTATGTCCGTCTGTCTGTCTGTCCGTCCGTCCGTCTGTCCGTCTGTTTCTATGCTATCTCCTCCCTCAGTTTTGAAGCTATCTTAACCAAACTTTGCCAAAGGTCTTTAAATACAAATACGCAGCACATTTGTCGGAATCGGCCGGATCGGATGAATATATCATATAGCTGCCATAGGAACGATCGGTCCAAAAACTAGTTCTAGTGAGAAAAAATTTTTTGTTTTCCATCGTAGCGTCACGGATCGTGGTACATATAAGTTTTATATGCTTCCACATAATTCTGGAAAAATTTATCGAAATCGGATTACTATAGCATATAGCTGCCATATAAACGGTCGGTCCAAAAACTAGTTCTAGTGTGAAAAACTTTTTTGTTTTCCATCGTAGCGTCATTAATTAATAATAATAATTAACATATTAACTGTGAACTTAAAAATAGTTTTTAATAAATATTATTAACTGAGTATTATTATAACGATAAAAAATAACTCTTATTTTTCACCATTACAATAAAAGTCAGCAAAAAATAGTTTATTGTGAATATCGAAAGTGGAAAAGAAAATACACGCTTTGGTGTATTTCGAAGAATTTTCCCAATTGAGCTTCATTTTTTTATTTTTATAAGAGTTTTATGAAAATAACTATTATATTCCGTTCCTGGTTATAAATGTCTTTTTTTAATAAAAAGGACAGTGCAGGCATATTTGGATGAAATGCAGAAGTGGTGGGCTATGCAAATTTAGATCGTTGGTTCTCCCTGTTTGTAAATCGCTACTCGACTTGAGCCTCGCTTATAAGGGTTTGTTTGTTTTCTGTTCTTATTGTTGGGCTTCTCTAAAACTCAAATTTCGTGGCCAGAGCTGCTAAAATACAAGTTTTTTATTAGAGGCTCCATTTATTTAGTTTTCTTTGCAATATGTGAAATGCTATCCTAGTTCAGCTAAAAGTCGTTCCTTTGAAACCTGTTCTTTACTTTGACATTTATTTGAGGGTATTCATCTATTTCCATGACTTGCTTGCAAAAAGTTGTTCACTTTTTTTGTTCTTTGGTTATCGATAAACGACAGATAAAGTAAATACTCGATGATGTGCACGTAAAATATACGAAAATAATATTGCATTTATTTATTTATTTATTTCAGCTTCTTTTTTGTTTTGATTTCAGTTTTTTGTTTTGTTGTGTCGGTTCTCCATAAATTGTCGCTAAATGATAATCATAAACAATTTTGTCGCTTTATGGAGGGGGTGAGTGGAGGAGTGGTCAAAGGCTATGTGGGATATTGAATGATAAATGTGCTGAGGGTCGCGCCGAGTGTCAATTGTGTTTGTGTGTGTCTGTGTTAATGCTGCACAGATTTTCCATATTTATGGTTAGTTCTGCTTCTGTAAATATCCGCACATTTACAGCTTATTGTAGAGAGTTTCATGCGGGAAGAGGGTAAAAAGTTAAAACAAATTAGAAAGCACTTAATTTCCTCAAACCCATCCAGGCGACGTTAAATAAGAATTATTTTAAATTGTGTTTCCACTTTTCATAAGTGATTTTTCGATTCTAGCCATTTACATTCTCTAATTCAAGGCTTATGAATTTCGTACAGTTTTTACCTAACTAAAAATTTACCATTTTCGACTGAACATAAAAACTTCTACCATCTGCCAAAGGGCGTGGCCTTTGCTTGACCTGGCTGGCCATATTATAACATCGGCCAAAAACTTTCAGCAGCAATAATTCGGGCGTGCGAACTTTTAAAGTTTTCATTCTCATCAATTGCTGTACAGAAGGATGAAGAGTACTCTCTGGGTTACCACCAAAGCAGCTCAAGTTTCATCCGGCCGAGTGAGGTAGTTGGAGAGGGGGGGGTGGCGCTCTTGGTCAGCTGCAGCATGCAGTTCCTTTTGTTAATGATACTCTTGCCAAACATCAGCCAAAGTCCCGGGCAGGAGTAGCGGCAGCATCATCATCATCAACAGAAGGACTGCCACAACAGCAGCAGGAACAGGAGCCGCAACGATGGCCAACCATTTTGTGGATTTATTGACATTCTGTGATGTTATTAAAGTTGATTGCCAGAGACTGTGCACGTTTCTGGCTTAGACCAAGTGCCTCATATCTGGCTTGTGGCCATCACCTCCTGCCATTGCTGCAGCTTTTGCTGCTGTTTGTTCGGTGGCATCAAAATGCAGCTCAGCTTGCACAAAAATGAAACGGAACAGAGAGCTCAGTGCGGTCAATTCGAAAGAAACAATGGCCAGGACAACACGAATTTCCCCTGTGAAAAGAGGAGTGTGGATTGGGACAGGGGCGCATCATTGTCATCATCATCATCAGGTCTAATATGCGCATTATTGGTTTTGTCCTGTTCTGTTCTGTGCTCCTCTCTGCAGTTATCCTTAATACGCCTTGCATGTTAATATGCTTATCCTGTTGTGTCCTTACACAAAAGCACTCAACAAACTCGTCATGCAAATATGAAATGCAAATTCTATGACAGAATATTAAAAAATGAAATAAAATAAAATAATGCCCTTTCCTTCTCTGTTGTCTCCTGTCCCCCCTACCCTCCTTTTCGGCCTAAGTAAATGTAATAAGAATTTTGCTCAGCCACACACAGACACAAAATCCTTTTGATCCTTGGTTTTTTAATTTACCATTTAATTTCGTTTCTTTCATTTTTGTGTGCGTTTTTGTGGGTAACACATGGCGTATACTTAATACGCAAGTGAACAAAATTGAGTTTGGCAAAATTTATTAAAAAGCATTTTGATTATTGTGTGTGCCAAATTTCATTAAATGCGCATATTATATATTTGAATATTAACAAAAAGTTTTTGTTTGGAAAAGGAAATGTACGGATTTACTTGGCTAATCTTTGTTCATTTCCTTGTTTTTCACTTATATTTGAATTTATTACACACTTGGTGTGTGCATATATTTATTTAGCCCAGAAGCTTGCATTACTTACAAACATATATTCTGCCTTTATGTTTTATATGAATGCTTAAAACACAGTCTTTCTTCTTACTGATCGCTGCTCATATTTCGAAATCACATTGGATGACTATAATATAAAGCTGCCCTAGGAATTATCAGTCTGAACAGGAATTTGAGAGTGTGAGTGAGAAAAACACATTTAAATTTTTTTTTTTTAAGTTTTTTGGCTGAGTCACCTCCTTAGGTTGGGGGATAACAAACACCCAACTTTGCAGATTCTGTGAAAAACGAACCGCGAGCATATAATATCACAACGTGCTTTGACGTAGACTTAACAGTCTTGGGAACACAGCCTATCCTGTTTGAAACCTAGACCCGCTAAAATCCTGCATCGTCAGGAAAGGGCTGCTGGCGCACTGGTCGCGTGCTATTCCCATCGAAAAAAATTTTTTGGCTTAACTAATTTTGTGGTAGAACAGAATCTCCGTTGGAGTACGTGTGCAAATACCCACCACTAGTTATAGTTAGGTTCTGAAAATCAACAAATTATAGACAGAGATGCGATCTCGCAACTCTTTGGAGGAAATCGATTTTAGCGCCGAAATAGCGCTTTCCACCATCGCGCACGCTTGTTGCTTCACACCAAAAAAATACTCTTATATTTAATTAAGTTGATTTGAATTTTGCTTTTTATTATTTAAACTCAACGTTTTTAGAAAACCGCACAAAAGCTTAATTTAAAATCTTAAAAAAGAGGTAACATATCTTTGCGACGCGACGCATCTAAAAAAGATATTATAGTTCAAGTATAACGTCTGCACTATTCTCGCAACCTTCGAAAAATGTATTGAGAGAAATTAATCAGATCGGAGTGTGCCGACTCAGATCTGGGGTGGCTGATAATATTATTGGTTTAAATCATTTAAATAATAAATTCTCATCCAACAGTACCTAAAAATCTAGATACTTCGTACCTGAAGTCCCCGAAATATAAAATATAAAAGAATATAAAACGTACGTTTATGCTATGCTCATTGTAGTGTCCCCCAATCGTATGAAAAATTCGTCCTATCTCTATGTAAAGTTAAGGTTTGCGTCATCGCTAAGAACCAATAATATAATTAACTTGAATTATAAACTCTCTGAATCTAATTGGTAGTTCTTTTAGCATGCTATTCGACTCTGGAATAAACTGCCACATTACCTTACAGACATGTAGGGGAAAACTCAATAACCACATACCACAACAAAACTCAAACATATAAAATCAAATAAAACTTAATTAATATAATTTCAAATCAATAAAATCACGAGAGCGTAAGTTGAAGTCGGCCATGCTCGACTTCGATATACCCGTTACTCAGGGAAAGGTTTATTTAAAAATATATTACGAAATCACAAAATAACCAACATAATTATTTGTTTTGCTTAGAACTCGACTAAAGTTCATCTGATCGTGAAACGGTGTATGGTGGATGGTTTCTTTTCAATTTTCGGGGGTGGCAACTCTACGATTGTTCATCTGAACGGGGAAATGATGTACAGTGGATCGATATGTAATAATGATTAAAATATATGTATAGAAGGTTTGAACGATTCCAAATTGCGTGGACGTCAACTCTGCTATCGTTCATCTGATCGAGAAATGATATATGGCGGATCGATAGGTAATGATGAGTGGAATAATTGTCTAGAAGGTCCCAACTAGCTTGCTCCAAAATTGTTGGTGATATGAGGTTTTTTTATATTGCGGGGGCGTGGCAAAAAATTTTAAACAAACTTGATCTGCGTGCAGACGATACAAGTCTACACTGACAAATTGGTAGCTCTAGCTCTTATAGTCTCCGAGATCTAGGTGTTCATACAGACGGACAGACGGATGAACAGACGGACATGTCTATATCGACTCGGCTATTAATGCTGATCAAGAATATATATACTTTATGGGATCGGAGATGTTTCCTTCTGCCTGTTACCTACATTTGCACGAACTAAGTATACCATTTCTATTCTACGAGTAACTGGTATAAAAACTTTTCTTAGTAAAACACATTTTCCGTCCTCACAATCTCACAAAGACTTATTTTACGGCCGATCGTTCCTTTGGCAGCTATAAGATATAGTTATCCGTTCCAGCCGGTTCCGATATATAAGTTGCATGCAGTAAACAGAATTAGTTCGCGTACAAACAGACAGACATGCGGTCGGAAAGACGGAAATGAGTCATCTTTTTATGTAATACAACTGCTTAGTCTATTTTTCATAATTCAATTGTTTGTAACTGTGCTGCTAGAAAAAAAAACTTTTTCTATATTTATTGTCGAACTAGTTAAAGGTATACAAAAATAATTTGTGTTAAGGCTAATAAACAAAAAATATTTTCCTAAATTATTCATATTCATAAACATAGCATACTTGGAAGGGCAATAATTCTGATTTTTTATTTGTTTATAAACTTAATATATTTGTCATTGTGATTTGTGTTATAAAAATAAATATTTTGGTGGTAATAAACCAAATTTAAACCATGCATTTTTGGCATGAACAGTTTTAAGTTTCTTAACAAATCTTTTAGCTCAGTGTTTAACTAAATTATCAAATATCTGGACTAGAAATAGTCAAGTACGAATTCAGCAAAGTTAACATAAGCGATTGCTGATGAGAGGACCCTAAAACAGCTATACAGACGACAAACTGTTTACTAGTGAATTTCATATCAGAAACATGAAATGAAAATTAAGCTTTGTTTTCGCCTGTCGCCTCTATTTTTCAGTATTTGAACAAATCCCATGCCTCAATTTCTATCTTATCCCACAAACACTGTAAACAATTGCCTTTCACTTGAAACAAATTTTCACAGCTTTCCACTTTTCATATCGAGCCGAGCAGTTTGTCAACATGAAAAGGTTAACAAGGTAAATAATAAAAAAAAACCCCATGCTAAAGGACAAGGTGACAGCAAGAAATGGAAGGGAGAAAATCTGAATAAAAGTATCAAGAATCAGCGAGGCCGATACAAAGGCGCAAACAATGTTGCAACATAAGTGAGGAAGGGAACAAGAACGGGGCAAATCTGGGCTAACGCCGGGGGGAAGGGAGACGGTGTTCTGTGTGTGTGTGAATAACAACATTTTAAACATGTTTACTTTTCGTTTTGTGTGCGCCTTCGTTTATGCAATTTATTTCTGCACGTTTTTGGCGTCTTTTCTCTCTCGTTATCTTCAGCTTGTTCTGAGTTTCAACCTTTGCCTGCGTTTTTTTTTTCTGACCTGCTATGTTACAAAGTATGCCTGGCGGCTGGGCAATGTATAATCTTTTGCTTGTCTTTCACTTCTGAGGCAGAGCCGCATGCTGGCTTAAAAACTGTGAAATGGTCAGGTATAGTCACTTTTTGAATACGCTTTGGCTTTACACCGAACCGAACCGAATCGTACCGCTAACAAATCCATTGTTTTTTTTTTTCAAATACTTACCCGAACCGAAAACCACGACAAAAATCATTATATTAGTCTTATTCTTATCCCTAATTTATACGCATATTTTCTTTTATTTGATCGTCCTTTTACTCTTGCTTTGTCGCGTAATAATTGTACAATTATTTGTTTATGTGTTTGCTTTATACGCCAATACGCAAAACGGTGAATGCCTGCTCCTTCGCGCATGTACAAAGGAGACCATCCTTCTATTTATAATAAATCCATTTTCTAAACAACAATTCTTTTAATCAAGAGTATCTAGGAGATTCAGTCCTGTCCCATCTTCATTGTCGTTTCCTTTTTACACTTTTTTTTTTAATAAAGAATTTCTTGCTTAAAAGGTGAAAAGTCGGACAGCTCGCGGCGATCCGTGCTTTAACTTCCATCTGAACTTTAACATAGTTCAAAACAACAAATAAAGCTTAAAGTAAAGAGAACAAAATCTGAGATACTGGGCAAAGTTTAAGGCTACATTTTTGTAAAAACAAAAAAAAAACAATGGCAACTTAATGTGAAGCCAGAAATAGTTGGCCATTCTCACACCTCTTCCACTTTCGGTAACTCCCCTTACCCCTTACCCAGCAAGTCCAAGTCCTGCTTGCTTATGCAGCTCAAGTCGCCACGCTTGACACATTTCTCTAGAGACGCCCGCACGTCCTTGTCAGCGTTCAACCGGAGGAGCAGGAGCAACTTGTCAACGCAGTCATCAATGTCGGCGTGACAGCATCAGCGCCTGTAAGTATGCCATGCTTTTGCAATGTTCGCACATTTACTTCCTACTCCACCACCGCCGACGTGTTGCATGCCACTGCCTCTGACAGTGGGTTTCTGTGCCAATGACCAGCACTGGCTAAAGGGGCCTTGCAGCGACTGCTAACAAATATTAATGAGCAAATTCTGCAAAACGTGAGCAACATTTTGCGAAAATTGAAAATAATATGCGTCAATAATGCGATGCTCATAAAAAATGATGGCAAAATAGCACAACTTTAACCTATCGATGGTATGATATTCTAGAGCCAAGCGATTATGAGCATTTATGGGGAACGCGAACACAAGTTGACAAGGCTGAGATGAGGGAGAGTGATAAGTTGAAAAATGAGATTATTCTGCGGCTTGGTACTTCAAAAATAGCATTAATGTAAGTTATGGATTACCCACATTCAGAAAAAATAGGAATAGAATTTACACCACTTTGTTTTTCAATAAACTTAAATTAAGTAGGAAACACTCTTAAATCAAGAAATTTTCCAAACGCGTGCACAATTCAAGTGCAACATTTCTTGGATTGAGTACAAAATAGAATAAGTCTAAGAAAATCGGTGAAGACCGACTGTAATATACTATGTACCTGTCAAAGTTTATCTTTATTACCATAAAGGTACAAAATACAAAAAGTGTGCAAAGAAAAATGAGAATTATTTAAACAGAAATCTTTTCTTAAAATTCCCAACTGGTTCTATAACTTTTCTTATAGAGCGATGGTTGCTATCTAACTTACAGATATACCTTCTTGTTCTATGGTTAATTCATGTCCTTTGCACCACGTACACAGTGTACTTATTTTAAGTTTGCAAATTATTATTTCAGAGTTAAACGGTATTGACTTAAGACTATTTTGACTAAAAACTATTATGAGATTAAAAAGAGTTTGTAAAAATTTTAAATGTTTTTTACATATCCCGAAACGGTCTAAGATCGAGAATTTTGTAATAAAAAAAATGTTTAAACGTGAAGGCAAAGCTAACTTCGAATGTGCCGAAGTTTTAATATACTTGCAAAAATTTGCACCAACTGATTTAAATATATATATTTTATAATATATGTTAGCTTCTATAAAAAAAGGATATTTTTTTGATGATCCTATTGGAGATTTTTCATCCATTTGACTACATATCATTTTTACATCATTTGATAAAGTTTTTCTTCATATGAGCTGAAAAATATCCAAAGGATGTGAATGGAGCTGAAAAATATCAAAAGGATGATTATGATAAGATCTGCCTGTTGATCCAAAAATATATTTATGATATGTCAAAATTAAAAAAATCATTATGATTCTGCCTGTTGACTTCAAAATTTGAGAATACTACCTTCAAAAACATTTTAGTTTTCTCAGTATGACACATTTTCCGACTGATCGGTTGTATCGCAGCTATATGATATAGTCATCCGATTTTAGCCAATTTTTACAGAACAGTTTGAAAGCAATTAGTATTCACAATTCCTGAGTATAAGCGAGAATATATTAAAAACAAAAAAGTTTTTCCTTTCTTTTTTATTGTGTTCCCAATGATACAAAAGTACCCGTAGAACGCGAACCTAGGCTTTATTTAAAAAACTGGGTATGAGGTGATGCTAACAATAGTCTCAAGATTCAGAATTTATGGGTCTAGTACCGGGCTAATTTTTAGTGTTGTACTGTGTAATTGCAGAGATTAAGAAGTTAGAGTTTATCTTAAAGGGTCAAGCCCAAGGATTCTATTTAATTCTTGGTTCATAGCCTAATTATAATGAAACCAACCGAAATAGCTGAATCTAAGCAATTTCAGTCAATTAGTGAAAATTCGGATACGAAACAATTTCCATATTTTTTCTTGTTTATAAATACAACAAGTAAGAAAATCGGTCAAGCCCGACTGTAATATACTCTGTACCTGTTTGTACGAAACTAATAACTTTAAAGTGTGTGGTTTTTTTCAAAATCTGGGGGTGGCAACTCTTTCGACTATAGTTCATCTGGTTGAAAAACGATGTATGGGGGCTCGATAAGTAATGATGAATTACCTAGTACATAACTCGTAAAATTATAAAATTTGTATATAATTTCCTATTAACATTAACGTATCTATATTAGTCACGCGGGAATCACGCGTGATTTCTGACCGCAGGCCATCTTAATTACATCGCTCCTCTCATAGCAAGGTCCAATTGGGAAATTACCAGTTAGTTATTGCCTTCTCGCTCTCTCTTTCTCGTAAGTTCTACCAATCGCTAAGGTGTTGTTGTTGTCGTTGGTTTTTATTTTCTTTTACGGATAGCTCTAATATCGTTCATCTGATCGAAAAACGATGTATGACGGGTCGATTCAAAATAAGTAGTAGAATATATGTCTAGAATGATCGAACTATCTGTATTGAAAATTGTGGGAGTTATTTCGTTTTTTTTTAATTTGCGGGGGAGGCAGGGGGCGTTGCAAAAATTAAAACTAAACTTGATCTGCCTGCAAGTATAAGAAATATATGTTCCATACACCTCAAACCTCTATCTCTTACCATCTCTGAGATCTCTTCGTTCATACGGACAGACGGACATGGCTATGACGACTCGGCTGTTGATGCTGATCAAGAATATATATACTTTATAGGGTCGGAGATGCCTCCTTCTGGCTGTTACATACATTTGCACAAACCCAATATACTCTGTGTACCTTCGGTACAGAGTATAAAAATATAGGACTATGGCCAGCATTCGTATAATCTTCCCTAACCGCCAAAATAATGGAAATGAAGTATTTTCCAAATCGTCGACTGGTGAGCAAGTATGCCTAATGGGGACCATTTTGCGTGTGTGCATAATGTGACAAATCAGTAAGAGCTTGAACATGCTCAAAGGTGTAAGCGATTGTAAAAAAAAAAAAATCATTAAAAAGCGACTTCAA
Organism: Lordiphosa mommai; assembly: GCA_018904225.1. Classification (NCBI taxonomy): domain Eukaryota; kingdom Metazoa; phylum Arthropoda; class Insecta; order Diptera; family Drosophilidae; genus Lordiphosa; species Lordiphosa mommai. Next base: position 156,200 of record JAEIFT010000546.1, on the reverse strand, counting down.
AAAAACGACCAGCTTTTTGACAAGTGGCCTCTGCTGGCATCGTACTTGTTCCTTCTTAGCCACTAGACTACCCCATGCAGTTAGAGATGTTCGTAGCTCATAGACGGAAGCATCTCCGACCCCATAAAGTAAATACATATATATACATTTGATATGGACATATCCACCGAATTATCGCATATTTCGATGTCCCGTGCGACATTGAAAAATAACATTTGTTTTCAGTGCGACGAAAGATCATGAAGAAAGCTTATTCAAAATTGAGTACAAATAGAGATTTTTTATACAATTCAAATAAAAATAAAACCTTCCTGAAAACTTAGTAGATTTGTAATCTTGGTAATAATATAAAGTTGGTCCAGTGCGACATCGTAAGTGTAAAGTTTAATAAATCAGTTATTTTTTGCCAAATCATACTTTTCATTTATTTAAATTTAAAGGAGCAAAAACGGCGGCGAAAAAAATAAAGAAAGTTGCAAATGGTGGAGAGATAAGTTGAAGGACGATACAATTTTTTTGAATTTTTGTTGTATTTTTATACCCGTTACTCGTAGAGTAAAAAGGGTAAACTAAGTTCGTGCAAATGTATGTAAAAGGCAGAAAGAAGCATTTCCGACCACATAAAGTATATATATTCTTGATCAGCATCAATAGCCGAGTCGATATAGACATTTCCGTCAGTCCGTCAGTCTGTCCGTCCTTCTGTATGAACACCTAGATCTCAGGGACTGTAAGAGCTAGAGCTACCATTTTTTCAGTGCAGACTTGTATCGTGTGCAAATTTTTGCCACGCCCCCGCAATATGAAAAAAACCTCATATCTCCCACAATTTTGAAAATAGATTGTTCGAACCTTCTAGACATATATTATGATCATCATTACCTATCTATCCGCCATACATCATTGTCCGATCAGATGAGCTATAGTAAAGTTGCCGCCCCCGCAATTTGGAAAAAACCTCATATCTCCAACAATTTGGGCATGTTGTGATCTAATAAAATATTCTTAAATAAACCTTACCCTGAGTAACGGGTATATCGAAGTCGAGCAGGGCCGACTTCAACTTACGTTCTCGTTTTATTTTGTGAAAATTAATACATACATTGAAAACGTCTGATGAATAAAAAACATTCTTACTAAGCTTGTTCATATATATTTTCGTTTAAAAATGTCCCGTGCGACATGTCCCGTGCGAAAGTGCCTTAGTTACATTTTTAAAAATAGTTTAAAGTTTTTTTTAGTAAAATCAAAACCATTTTGAAGTTACATCAATGCAGAATATTCTAAAATTAAACACATTGAAATATTGAATCCGGATTTGATGAAAGCGGCTTTTAAATTGAATTGAATGACAGGACTGAAAAGGAGTTATCGGTTAAGCTTTCTAACAAAATAAAAATCCGTTTTATTTTGACTAGGTTTCACTTCAAATGTTCTAGATCTAACGATATGAAATTTTTCACAGACCGCCAGAATTGGATGACTATATCTTATAACTGCCATCGGACAAATCATAAAAAATTAGTGAGTTTCGTATCGCTTAGTCTCTCGTCGATGCGATGAAAGATGAGCAAAGAATGACACTAGAAATCATTCCTAAAATAATATTTAAATTTCATTTGAATTAAAAAATAATCAACCTGAAAAATACTTGCATTTTTTTTTTTGGTTAACTTCAATGCATAAGCGTGATTCCTATGATTATTGTCATTTTGATTGCCCTGGTGTCACCCCGCCAACAAAAAGTTTTTTTTCCCATGGCAGCACGTGCTGCCCTTAGTATTTTGCCCTGCCACCAGTCCCAAAAAAAAAGTCACGTGCAAAAACTTTCTTAATTTAAAAGAAATTTTCAAACAAACTCAATTAAATAATTTCAGGCACAAATAAAGATGAAACTGTGTAGAGGGTGGGGGATGCACTTTTTACAGTTTTTACACGCTATTCTTCCGGCTCGCATTCTTGTTCTCCTCTCTGGCCAAGACAATTTTAATGCCAGAAAATTTTAATTGAGTTAATCCTAAAAACCACATGCTGGCTAACGAGCCAGATGCCTGTTCTTCCCTGTCCAACTAATTTGCTGCACAGCAACGTGATTTGAGTGGGAAGCGGGAGGGGGGTGAATTGAATAGAGCACACATGTTGCTTGTGGCAGAAACCTGCAGCTGAGCATAATGATTATTACTTTTTATCAAGTTGGCTGGGGAAAAGCAGTTGAAAAAAGAAAACAGAACATTTTCACACAAAATGGCAGCCAATGAGGCATTTTTATTGGAGAGATCAAAGTTGTTGGATGTCATTAAACTATTGGAAGATATTGCAAATGCCAATAAAATGGAGTAAGTTGGATTTAAATTGATCAGATATAGTTTAATGAATGCACCTTTTATGAAAAGCTCGGCCCAGGGCAAGGACGAGAAGGAGCCGGAAAAGGATATGACGCCTGAATTAACGGCTGACATGTTTTTGGTGCTTCGTCGATCTGAGAGAGGAAAAAAAAGTTCTGGCAGGATGTCAAAAAAAATGGCTAAGACTGTGAATTCAAATCAAATGTCAATTATGCAACAGATCGGTGTTAGTAGCAAGCAGCGCCTAGAGGCTCGAATTGAACGCGAACGTGTGGCGGACAATTTTCGCAGGTTTGTAAAAACTGTTGCTTCTTCTAATAGTTTGATGCCAACATTTCAAAGCAGATTGGGCAACGATGAATATCGCAAGAATAACTTTGATGATTCCATTTCGTACTACAGCAAAGGTTTGCAATACATCAAGGATACACCAGTTTTATATTGCAATCGTGCTCTGTGCTACATCAAGTAAGTGTTTCGCAATTGTCCAAAGATAAACTTAATCCTCTTTAAAAGAAAACGCGAATACAAAACGGCGCAGCTGGATTTAGATTATGTGATCAATAAGTTGGATGAAAAATGTTTAAGGGCCTGGCTATATCGTGCTGGGGTCTTGAAACGCTTAAATAACGAATCTGGCTTTGAGGATAGCATAAACATGGCACGTAGATTTAATAGGACACCTAAGGATGACGCTTATATTAAATTGTTTTTGGAAAAATTGCGCACTGATTTTTAAAGGTTGCAAATTAGTTTATGTATATTTAATAATGGTGAATAAAATTTGTTGATTAAAATATTTGATACTCACTTTTAACAAATATACACAAAGAAAATATGAATAATTTTATACTTGAACTAAGTAGAATAGGTTTCAATATTACGGGAACGATAATACTAATCCAATTTGTTTAGTACGAAAATATTTGAGTTTGGCAAAAAAAATCTAAGAAAAGGTCGTTGCGGCAACAATTATGTTGTCTTTATTTTTTAAACGCGCTATCAGCACTCACATCAGAATTGAGTTGGGGCGCAACGGGCCACTACGTACCCATCGCTTTAGAATTGCACTTAGATCCAAATGGCTCTAAACCCATAACAATTTTATTTTGAATAAATTATTTGGCCACCTAAAATACGTATAAAATATGTTCATACAATTCATGGGTCCCAACCGATAAATATTTAAAATCAAGCACGATTTGTTCTTGATATGCGGCAACTGTATTATAGCCTATTTCCACTGGCACATATATGTACATTCGAAATTTTTACATTTTCGATTTTTAACCATTAAATTCGCTTTTTTTTCAACAAGTGCGACGTCAATGCAAACATAGTTGCTAAACTTACCCAAAGATTGGTCAACTTTCACTTATCGGCTTAGAATGTATATTTGCTTTGGATTTTTAATATTTTCAAATGTACATATATGTACCAGTGGAAATAGGCTATTAAACTCAAACTTTTTGAAAAGGCTTGAAATCAACTCAATACAGACTCTTTTCAAACAATGGACAAGCAGGCCCTTTGCAGAGTTGGATATTTGACCCCTCAAGTGTCGATTAATTAAACAAATTATTTTCAGATATGATGTACCAATTAGTTTAGATTTATTATTTTCTTGCAGGTTAAAAATTTAACTTTTTGGGCAAATCAAAAGTATAGAAAGAATTTTCTTAATTTGTGTTCAAAATGTTTACCAATTTTTTGAAGCCAATGAAAACTTTTTGACGTCATATAAGTTATGTTACTACATAGAAACAGTATACACACAATAACACTAAGGGGGCTGGATGAATATACAGCTGTTTCAAAAGGTTCCCATCTTCATCTGCAGTAGACTTTGCCCAACGAACTGCAGAACACCAACTGACTTCTCATGATGCCATAACTGGTTGGGAAGCACAAGACCAGCAAAGTGCAAAACCCGTCACAAGCAGGGTTCGTAAAATGTACAAAAATTATTTTCATGCCATGATAAATAACTTCAATGCTAAAAATAATTCTTTTCACACATGAAAATAAAAAATTTACATAAATAAAAAAATTATTTTTTCATGTTACTAACACGAACATTTTTTCCACGCCTGTAATTTACTTCTGTGTAAATTATCTCAGCTGCCTGGTGTAAGCAAAAAGTGAGAAAAGATATTTGCCCCAACATTTTGGTCACACATGTAAATTTTTTTTTAATTTTTGTATTTTTTTTTTCATTTTATTTGCATTAGTGTGTATGTGAGAATCGCTTGTGAGCGGCCAAGCTGCCTACAACGGGGGTGGAAAAAATAGAAGACGTCACGACGAGTCGCGATCGTCGTCCGTTTTATATGAGGGTCATAAAATTTCACTATCTGCGGGTTTCGCAATAACCTGCTGACCAATGAAGAATCTGCAAATCAAAGTAGGTAAGAGTTAACCCCATTAATTAAGGATAAATGTGTATTCTACAGGTACATATGCGTATTTATGGGGGCGTATTTTCCATTGACCTGCCGTATATTTTAATGCCCTGGTGTTTTGCTATTGACCTATCTGAATAAATACACATTTAAACTAATTTTTTTTGCTGGCTCGAGTTCATATAATTAAGTTGGGTTTCGATGGGAGATGAGATTTTAGCAAGGATCACTGAAATCGATTTTATTTGAATTAAAAAATGTCATGCATGTGTGCAGTCATAAAGGGAATACAGCAATATTTACGTCATTCGCTCAAGAAACAGCATAATATTTTTCATATATACATCCGTGATACAATTTGCCACCAATATTGTACAAATTTGTAATGGGAAGGGGTGGGTGGGGGAAGAGGGGGGTGGGGTGGGGGGAAGGGGAAAGGAAAAAAAGAAAAAAAAAAAAAAAAAAAAAAAACACACAAAAACAAAAAAAAAAAAAAAAAAAAAAAACAAAAAAAAAAATTTTTTTATTTTTACCCCAAACAAAAAAAATTCCTTTGGGGGGGATATTTTTTTATTTTTTTTTATTTTATCCCTTTTCATTTTTTATAAAGGGCTTCCTCAATTGCAAGACGCCATTTGGTTTCATGTACAGGCTGTTTCAAGGTAACAATTTCTATCATTGGACTTCCTCCTATCGATGTTGAAAACAACCAACTGGACTAATACTAAAAGTCCTTGAAATAGCTTTATATTCCCTTAGTGTGCTGTAAGTAAGTTGTATGAGCTCATTCTTATTTTATGTCATTATTGTACTTAAGAAAATGATCTTACATAATAGTTGAAAACTTTCTACGGCCAGGCAAGCTTACGTACATACGTTTTTACCTGTACATGGCAATAACCATTTACACTCTCATATAAACAGCATTAAAGACTACTTACAAAAAACCCCATTCTTCTATCTGAATCTGTACCACAAAACCATCTTACAGTTTGCCATTTCGGCCACACCTATAAAAAGCCGCAATGTTGCAACAATCCAATCCAAAATCCTAAAGCTAAAGCTAGCTCCTGATTGCAAAAAGCTGACAGAGAGAAAGGGAAAGGGGTAGGTAGGTGAACTCTAGAAACCAGAACAATGCTGGGAGACAGGACAACAACAAAACTTTCAACTCTGGCACAAATGGCAAAGCCAAAAGGCGATTGTTCTTTCAACTTGTTCTTGTTGTTGTTGTCGTGGCAGGAACATCGTGACAACCACAAAAATAAGTGTTTACAGCATTGATTACACACAGAGATGGGCGTGGGCGTGGGCAGGAGTGGCAAGGCCTGTGACTGTTGATTAGAGTCGCAGCCACAATACACGTTTTTGCATTTCTTAAGGTTTGGCGTGCACATTTTGGCCCAATAGCCAGAGCCAGAGTGGATGAATGACTCATTCCCGTCTGCCTGCCAGGTTATCGGGTCAGTAGTGTCAAGGGAATTGTTGTCGTTGGGCTTCTGATTAGAGATGACCCAGTGATAAGATAAGCAATTAGCTGATTCTTAAAGTTTTTAGATCTAATATTGAAATATGAGCCTAACCTAGATCAAGCTATATGCAAAAGCTCGTTCAGCTAGTGTTCGTATCTACACAGAGGAAAAAAATTACATTTTTGTAATTTTGGATTTTCTCATTGAAAGTTGAATTATTTCATTTAGAACAAATTTTTTTGAGTACCCAAAAACTCAAATCGAGTTAATTGTGTTTTAATAACATTTAATACTTAAGTCTAAGAAAAAGTTGCTCAATTGAAATTGCAGCAAACTATTTTGATCACTTGTAAGTAAATTTTGCTCTATCCAAATCTATTAGTGTATCTTCAGGGGTTCCGCAGGGCACTCACTTGAGACCTGTACTTTTTAATCTTTTTATTATTGACATCCCACATATTTTGCATCACTCGCATGCGTTGATATATGCGGATGACTTAAAACTCTGATTGACTTATAATGATCCGGTGTCTCTTAACTTAAATGCTCTTCATACATGGTGTTTGGTTAATGGTCTCCCTCAAATGCAGAAAATATAAACTGGAATCAGGTGAAATTGACTTTGGTGCTCTGCTTAACCAAACGAATCTTGTTTATCCTTTCCGTCTAACCAGGAATTTCTTCCGATCTATCTACAGCCAAGCCTTACAAATTGTGCTTATTATGAACCATTTCGGAACATTTTGGTGTAGCTAATAAAACCCTAAATGGTCAATATTGATCTAAGGCAATTGCTAGTACAAAAATGGTCATGGTCAGGAAACCAAGGCTTCTTTGTTAATACTGAATTCGCTGTTCGCACTATTTTTATACTCTGTACAAAGAAGGTACAAAGAGTATATTGAGTTTGCGCAAATGAATGTATCAGCCAGAAGGAAGCATCTCCGATCCTATAAACTATATAGCATCAACAGCCAAGTCGATATAGCCATGTCCGTCTGTCCGTATCAACGCTAGATCTCAGAGATGGTAAGAGCTAGAGGTTTGAAGTGTACGGAACATATAATTTTTATACCTGCAGGCAGATCAAGTTTAGTTTTGATTTTTGCCACTCCCCCTGCCGCCCCCCGCAATATAAAACGAGAGCTTAAGTTGAAGTCGGCCCTGCTCGACTTCGATATACCCGTTACTCAGGGTAAGGTTTATTTCAGAATATTTTATTAGATCACAACATGCCCAAATTGTGTTTTTTTCCCAAATTGCGGGGGTGGCAACTCTACTATAACTCATCTGATCGGGAAATTATGTATGACGGATCGATAAGTAATGATGATTAAAATATATGTCTAGAAGGTTCGAACAATATATTTTCAAAATTGTGGGAGATATGAGGATTTTTTTGAAATTGCGGGGCGGGAACTTTTCTATCGTTCATCTGATCAGGAAATGATGTATGGCGGATCGATAGGTAATGATGATTAAAATATATGTCTAGAAGGTTCGAACAATATATTTTCAAAATTGTGGGAGAAATGAGGATTTTTTAAAATTGCGGGGGCGGGAACTTTAATATCGTTCATCTGATGAAGAAATTATGTACGGCGGATCGATAGGTAATGATGATTAAAGTATATGTCTAGAAGGACTTAACAATGTATTTTCAAAAATTGTGGGAGATATGAGGTATTTTTCAAATTGCGGGGGCGGGAGGGGGCGTGGCAAAAATTTGAAACAAACTTGATCTGCGTGCAGACAAAACAAGTCTACACTGAAAAAATGGTAGCTCTAGCTTTTATACTTCCTGAGATCTAGGTGTTCATACGGACGGACAGACGGACAGCTATTATATTATATTATATACGATTATATACGGCATTTTGTCAAGTCTTTATGGGGTCGGAAAAGCTTACTTCTGCCTGTTACATTTTTACTTTTTACGAGTAACGGGTATAAAAATCGTCATATCTTCTAAAATTTCCAAGAAAGATTGTTCAAACCATTTAGGCATACATTTTAGTCGTCATTTCATATTGATCCACCATAAATCTTTTCCAGATCAGATGAACGATAGTAGAGTTCTAAGCAAAAGAAATAATTACGCCGGGCAGCACTGGCTGATATCGTTTTGGGCAGCACCTTCACAGTTTGTGTGACCCTTAAAGTTTTCAATTATGTATCTTTGACAAGTACAGAGTATGTTACAGTTGGGCTTGACCGACTTTCTTACTTGTCAGGTCTGGTTTATGGCCTATATGGAGAGGTTCGGGGGTTCCATCTCTTTAGTACATATTAAAGCTAATTGCACCATCATCAATTTGGAGTCCTATTAAAATCTGTCCTACGCTTTCGAAGATATTTTATAATTTGTTCAAATAAAGTGAATTTGTGTTATTCTGTTCCCAATGTCCGTATATGCTGAATTTCGATGAATTTTATCCTGAACCGCTTACAAACTAGTTAAAATTGTTGTTGCAGTGTGTTGTTAGTAAATCGTAATAAAAACCAGAAGGCAAAGCTAACTTCGACTGTGCCGAAGCTTTAATACACTTGAAAACTTTACTCCAACTGATTTAACCTGTAAAATATATATAGGATATAGATATCAGATATTAAAAAATTTTAAGTCATTGATAATATAAATTTGATACCCTAAAAAAAAACTTTTCTTAGTAAAACACATTTTCCGATCGATCGGTCCTATAGAAGCTATATGCTATAGTCATCCGATTTTGATAAATTTTTTCAAAAATTTTTAAAAGCATATAAAACTAATATCTACCAAGATTGGTGACGATACGATGGAAAACAAAAAAGTTTTCCTCACTAGAACTTGTTTTTTGACCGACCGTTCGTATGACAGCATCCGATTTTGATAAATTTTTCCTGAATTGTTTGGAAGCATATAAAACTAAACTTTTGACCAATCGTTCCTATGGCAGCTATATGATGTAGACATACGATTTCGATAAATTTGTTCAGTATTATGTGGAAGCATGTAAAACAAATATATACAAAGATTGGTGACGCTACAATGGAAAACAAAAAAGTTTTTCTCACTAAGACTTATTTTCCGACCGATCGTTCCTATGGCGTTTCTATCATTTGTCTACCGTTAGTGCGGCCATAGTTGTGCACCAAGCATAAAACGAAAATGATGCCGCTCGTACGTTACTTAAATGGAAAGTCGTACTTGAAATCAACGTACAACACAATAAATGGCATAAAGAAAAGAGGAATATTCCACCATTATAAGAAAGTCTTGGTCAGCTCCGTAGAGTTGTTCATTCGATCAAAATGTTTGATTACATTTGCTTGTACGTTTCGTTATGTACGATACATTTTTTTCCCTACTACAAATTTAGCAAACAGTGTTAGGGTAGGGAACCTTGTCCACCTTATTGACTTCACTGTGAAACTTAGAAGCTGACGATCCTAATTTCACTAATGAAACTGTTATGGCGCAAAGCAGGGGCTCGTACCTGTGTCTAGGGTAAAAATCTGTGTTTTGACAGTTTTCCAAATCTGAAATAAACTAGATTAGCGTTTGGTATACACCTACTTACTCTCTCTCTACTCTCTCGCTCTATCTTATATAACTTCACAGAAGAGTAAGTTTTACGGAAAGTCGCGTAATGCGAGTTCGCATCCCCAGAGACGGAAACGTACAAACATACAAAAGTTACATCAACAAAGCGCTCAGTTTTTCGTACATGACACCTGTCGCTTTTGGACTTGGAGCTTTTCATTTAAATATTTTATACATATTTCATTTTTCAAGTCGGTTTCTTGACAGAGCCGAGCCCACTCTAAAGATGAGGTTGCCTTTTCAATTGGTCTTCAAGACCAATTGGGTAACTAGCTTGATCTAAAAATTCTGCATGTGTTTGAACTTCATATATGTACCTGTAAGTGCTTTATATTTTCTCTCATACACGAACCTAAAATCACGCTCTTATCTCTATCACGATAGCAAATTGTGTTAGGTGTCAACTCTTGCGGCCGCACACAATTGACAAACAGTGAAACCCTTTTTGTGGCACTTCCGTTGCGTTTGTTTGCTAGTTTACAACCCGATGATGCCCACAATGTCCCCCAAGTCCACCGTCTCTGTGTTCTTGTTCTCGTCGCCTGTTGTGACAAAAGTTTATACCCCAAGCATTTGAACTGCATTTCATTATAGGAGCAAGGGCTGTGGAATGGTGGGGATCTGAGACCTGGTGCTGGTTCCTGGACTGGCGGCACACAGTCAGAGAAATGCAAATGCAAATGGTGTTGGCGCCATATTGAAAGCTCTGCAAACGCTACTTCACCCCCTGAAGTCTCTGCTCCCCGCACATCTTCTCGCTTGCCCGCATTTTTAGCCGCAGCGTCAGTCTTTTGTGGTCTAGGGTTTTGGTTCCGCTCGGTGAACGAGGGGGAAAGGAGAGTGTGTATTCCAAACGAAGCGTATAAGTGGCCCTTATCGTTGGCCGGAGTTTGGCAGGAGGGGGTTGGAAGCCATTCCCACCGTCCGCTCCCCTTACCAGGCTGTATATTGTATTGGCAAATATTCTCATGACAATAGGAATTTTTATTGAATTTATGCAAAAATTGCAAATTTCATTTGCCACTCACATAGCTGCTGCTGCTGTTGTTGTTGTTGTTGTTGTTGGTGCTGTTATGGCTCTTACTTGTTGTGCAGTTGGAAATGTTTTTTCGAAAAATTCTATTCCAATTTTGCATTTTTTTATGAATAGTTTTTTCTTTTTAAGAGCTAATATTTGAGAGTCGATTGCATGTGACAGTCAATGAATTAAAATTAATGAAATGTTGGCAAAAGGTAATAAACATAAAGATTGGAAATTGTGGGGGAATAACTAGATATTGGGTGTAAAATGGGGCGTACTTTTTTTTCAAAATATGAAATTTTCTGCTGCACTTGGCTCAAAAATGCAGTATATTTAATAAAGAATTTATTGGAAAGCCAAAATCAGATATTTCCTCTTCATTTTTGCTTGCTCTACAATTTAAGAAATTATTTTAACAAAAATGTGTTTGACTCTTTTGAAAATGTCTGTTCCAATTTCACGAATTGCTTTTACTTCAAGTAAAGTTATTGAATAGATATAAAAAACTCCACATACTTCTCTCAGAGAATTCCAAATGAATTCATTAACCTATGAGGAAGTGTACTTCAAAATATATCATCAAAAAAGGTAAAAGATACCTATAGTTTACTGGTCGAGATATATAGTCGTGATGTTTCAGAAAAGTATAACTTCCGATTGGTATTCGATTCTATGATCTGAAGAAATATATATTTATGAAGAATTCATAGGAAATTGCAAAGAAGCAATGGCTTTCATCACAGATGCAGGACTTGATCCATTTTAACTGAAGGGACAAGGAAATGATGGTTGTTTGGCCATGTCGGAAATGGATAATCGTGTGCAATTTTGAGTGGAAAATCCCCTCAGCTTATTCTTACAAAAATTATTTTATTTTATTAAATCACACTTTTTATAATGTATATCTAAACAGGCAAAAGCGGCAGCGAACATGTACCGTGCGAAAGTGCTTAAAATTGAATTTTAAAAAAGAATTTCGTTTTTTTTGGTCAATATAAAAACCATTTTTAAGTGACATGAATGTAGGATTGCTATAATATCCCTAACGCAAAGTTGCATGAGTATCGCTATCACGTCTGTTTAAGCAGAGGGAGCGATCGAGCAGAACAGCGAGGAGTAGGGTTTGAGCTGCTGGAGTGTGCGGCTGTGTGTTCTCGCGTAAACTAAATATGATGATAGAAAGTAAAACTAAACTATATATATCAAGGCTGCAAACCGGTCCGGAACCGAACCCTTTAGAACCGGTTCGGTTCAGGTTCTGGTGATCCCTGAACCGAACCGGGAACCGAACCCCATTAGAAATAATCACGAGAACCCGAACCCGAACCTAACCCTGTTTTCTTATTGATGGGGATCGGTTCTAAAAATAAATTGGCAAGCATAGAATTTATTTTTGCACTTTGATCGTAAAAAATATTTCATTATGAAGAAAAATGTATCTATTCATATGCCCATGTATGGACGGCGACACTTTTTCCCATCCGCAACAAAAGTCTGGACAAAATAACACAACCTCAAGCAAGGGAATTTAATTTGCATCTGAAATCGTATTTTTGTGTATTATTTTGTTCGTATGGAGATACAATGGCACTGTGAATACAAGGAAAAGTTGCACTTTATTTAAATTTCTTCATTTTTTTAACCAAATCACAAATAAAGTTCTTTTATCATTTCACTCTCACAATATGCCAGTCAAAGCCGTGCTGTAGCGGTCCCATTTGTAGAAAAAATAATTCTGACTGAATTCTCGGAAATGTATGTACGTGTTCAGCCACACTATACGTTAGGGATGAGACAACCCGGCGTGTCTGTGATTAAGGCACGGTCACTGGCAATCATCAAATCACACAGTGACTGCATATTTGAAGTAACAGTGTGATTTGATGACTGCCAGTCACTGTGACTAAATCACAGTAACGCCGATATGGTCAATCACAGTTACTAAATCACGGGTACGCAGATAAAGCTCATCTCTTATTTTTAGGCCAAAAGTGGTCGTGTTTTTTGCAGGTTTCATAGCCACAAAAATCACATCAGATTCAGCAATCCCACTACTGTGAAGGAGAAATGACTTTCGCTGTGAGTGCAAGTTGGCAGAATCGTTTTAGTCTACTAAACATGCATACAATCAATCAATCAAGACTGATCACTTATGTGCTTGACTTCCAAGCCATCAGGCAGCAGATTATAAGGCATCTCGTCTTCAAATTCTATTAAATTACTTATTATGTACTTAAATTTATAAAATGCTATCTGGAACCCGAACCCGAACCGGAACCCCGGTTCTCAATTTAAAGGGAACCGGTTGTGGAACCGAACCCCTAGAGTAGGGTAAGGGTTCGAACCCCGAACCGAATCCCGGTCAAAATTAGAGGGGTTTGCAGCCGAGATATATATAACTAATATTAAGTTATAACACAGTTACTTAATAAAGAATAATCATTATTTGTAAGAAGACCATAGAAGAAGTGTGTGATATTTGGGAAAAGAGATTCCAGTGACCCAACGCCCTACATGATTATAAATTTTTTTTGTGTAAGATAAAAACCATTTTTAAGTGACATGAATGTAGGATTGCTATAATATCTATAATGTACAACATTCTTAAATTTAAGCAATTGCAATATTACCTCAGTTTTCGCTTAAATTGGCATTTGAATTGTTGGTCGTGAAAACCACTTCTGTTTTTGTGCCGTGCGAATGCCTTGGTTTTTTGCAATTATTATTTTGAAAAGTAAAAATTGCCCAAAATCAACCTTAGCACCAATTATAGGGAACCAATAAATTTTTAAAAGGTCCCGTTCGACATAATGGAAACGACCCAATGTATTTCAGTCTGCAACTAAGGATGGCACATAAATTTATGCCGTTTTTTAACGATCTATCTCTTAAATATTTTACATATCATAAACCAATAGTATTTAATATTCTATTTCAACTTTTTTGCGGAAAGAGGCGGTGGGCAAACCTGTTATCTTCATCAATAGGCTACTGATGATAGAACCGGGAGGTTCTTGAAAACCTACACTTTTTGGTGTAAAATGTTTATATTATTTTATAGGCAGAACTTGTTCGTTAATATTGTAGAATAGTTTTGATATAAAATAGGTGTCTTAAACCACTGCTTGCTGTCATCAGCTGTTCTCCTAGACCTAAACACCGTTGTATAAAATCTTTTGTAAGTTTTAATTGGTTTGGTTTAGTTCAAAAGTTCCTTTCATCTGATGTTTGCTTCTAAATATTCAAGCTGCTTATTTTTCACACCCCCTAAAGGCTTCCTTTTCATCAATACAACTAATTTCTATGTACTCCAAGTTGGACCCTCGAAACTGCAACGAATTTCAATCCCTCAGGTATTCAAGACAACTTCACAGTGGATCTTCATAAATCACAGCTCATTTCACATTGACTGATCCCAAAATAGCTTTCATCCCTTTCGAAAACAAGTTTTCCCTAAAGGATCCTTTTCATAAACTCATTTTCCCCAACTTGATGGCTTGTTGGTGTTGTCGTCATTCTTAAGGGCAGTTCAGCGTTTGTTGCTCTTGTTGTTGTTGTTGTGTTTAGTTTTTCAAGTTGCGGTTCGTGGTTAAGCAACGTGGCAGCTTCTTGGCCAAAAAGTAATTTTGGCCTTTATCTGTATTGCGGTTTGAGCAGCCAAGGCTTTGCTTTTTCGTTGTTGTAATATTTGTTGGTTTAGCATTTTAGTTTTGTTGTTGTTTTGCCACTTCCGGGACTCATTTCGGGTTTTTGTTTCTGGTTCGCATATTTTTTTTTTTTTTGAAGGGCAGGGGCAAATTGCATTTTGGCTGCCTTGACATCGTCTTGGTTGGTGCGTAGCTTCTTGGAAAACTTTTCATTTCTGGCTGTTGTTGTTGCTGTTTTTGCTAGCTGACATTTGCCCGAATTGGTAAGTTTTTTTTTCGGTTTGTTTGTGGTGGAGTGGGGCAAGTTTTTCATTAAACGGGAAGCATATTTTTACATCGCCCCCTCCTCCACTCAATGCCTGTCATTTAACTGGCAGTTCATTTAAAGTTTTTCTTTTTTAATTAGCCTTGACTTGGGGGGACTTTAGGGAAGTTTATCTATTGACATTTGTGTTTTTTTTTTCGCAGCTTTATTGAATGTTTATTTGCTTTGTTGATTTCGATTTTCCCTTCGAATGGACAACGAATATTTGAAATGCAAACAGCAAACGAAGGGACAGGGCACGGACACTGGCTTAAGGCAACTGCCACACACTTGAACCTAAAGAAAGATACAGCGGGGAAAAAAGCAAAAGAGAAAACTATGAGCACGCCTGCCGGCAGTGAACGTTAAATAAGAGAATATATATACACGGGGATGGGAACACAAATTTCCTCCCCCCACTCTCCCGCCACTCTAATGGTTTGGCATGGATGACGATGACTTGGCAGGGAAGGACTTGCAGACAAAGGAAATGTCGCCAGAGACAGCATCGAGAAGTGTGACTACTTCGACTGTTGGTGAATTAGCAATTGGTATTCGGATAGCTGGTGTTTCGTATACCTGTTGGCGGAGTTCCTGAGGATGTTATACACTTAAAGAAATTGTATGCAAAAGTTTAAAAAAAGCAGTGCAATAACCGATGTAGCACTGGATAAGAGTCGGATAAGTCGATGCTAAACCAAGTCGAAATAAGCCCGTTTACTTTATTTTTAGTTAAACAATTTTAAATTCAAAACAATATGTTCTTATGTTAAGGCAATTAAAACTAAAAAATTTAAACACTTCTGCTACTTAGTCCTTATATCTATAAATTCTATTCACGAATCGATTTTGTTTGCTCTTTCAGCAAGGCGCTGAGAGAGGCTAAATGCTACGTAAGCATTCGTATGAAAGCAAATCAATGAAAGCACACAGAATCAAGGGTACAGGGTATTTGGTGGTCAGCAACGCTCTTACTTGTTATAAAATACGCGTGTAAAGTTTAGATTTGTTAATTATTACTACGTTTATGCACAAATAAAAAAAAATCATGATTTTTACCCTTCGAAGTATGCTATGTTTATGAATAGAAATCATTTAGGAAAATATTTATTTTTTAGTAGCCTTAACTCTTATTATGTTTTCCTCTGATAGAATGCACAATGTGGATTATGTAAAATGCTGCCATAACTGACTTTAAGCTATTTCGTTCAAAAAATAATAATTGAAGAAATTAAAGTTTTCATACGTGGGTTGCTATTTTTCTGGCCTAGGTCACTTCTTGCCATTTTAGGACCAATTGGCCTTTTCCCAAAAAAAGTTTGGACTTTTATCGATAAAAGCTTCATACAACTCTTTCATGTGTGACCACGTTTGATATCAATTAACGATTAATCAAAAACTTACCTCGGCAGAAAAATGGAATTAACTCGTAAAAAATTTTCGTGCAATCATTTTTCACAACTTTCGACGTGGACTATGACGATAAGAGTGCAACGATGAACTTAAATCTTTGTATGGCGATAAAGCACCATCCTATAGCACTTTGAAAAGTTGGTTTAATGAATCCAATCGCGGGCGACGCTCGCTCGAAGACGAAGGTCGTGAAGGTCGTCCAAAAACAGTAGTTGTGCCAGAAAACATTAATGCCGTGCGTGAACTGATAATACATGTGACATACCGTGAAATAGAAGCATCCTTGGGCATTTCTTCCACCAGTATACATTCGATATTGCCTGAACACCTGGGCGTAAAAAAGGTTTGTTCTCGTTGGAACCCGTACAATTTGACAATCGTTAAAAAAAAGGCTCGTGTGGATTGGTGCAAAGAAATTTAAAAAAAAAATGTTTTAAAAGACGTTTATAAGATCGTCACAGGAGACGAATCATGGATCTATGCTTATGAGCCCGAAACAAAACAGCAATCGACCGTGTGGGTCTTCGAAGACGAGCCAAATCCAACGAAAGTCGTTCGTGGAAGAACCACTTTGAAGCAAATGGTCGCCTGTTTCTTCTTCTTCGATAAAACTGGTCATGTGGCGACTGTTCCGCTTGAGCAACGTAGGACGGTCAATTCTGAGTGGTACACCACAATTTGTTTGCCTGAAGTCTTCGGAGAAATTCGAAAAACGAACAAGAGAAGACAGATCATTGTGCACCATGACAATGCGAGCTCTCACACATCAGCTCATAACAGCGCCTTTTTGACCGCCCAAAACGTCGAATTGATGGGTCATCCGCCGTACAGCCCTGACTTGGCACCCAATGACTTCTTTTTATTTCCGGACATCAAGGGAAAAATGCGTGGTCAACGATTTTCGTCGCCAGAAGATGCTGTTAAAGAGTTGTAAAACCATGTTTTGGAGGTGTCTCAATCGGAGTGGAAAAAGTGCTTTGACAATTGGTTTGAGCGCATGCAAAAATGTATAAATCTTGCTGGAGAATACTTTGAAAAACAATAAAACCATTTTTGATCATAAATATTCTCGTTTTCATTATTAGGCCAGAAATATATAAAGCAAACTACGTACTGTGAGGGGAAAAACCTTGATTTTTTTTTAAGCGCCAACTTCGTAAATAATACACAATATTGATGATAGAATCAACTTTAAATAAAATCTGGACGAAATCTTTTAGAAAACTGTGCGTAGAAAAAGTTTCACATAAAGTATCAAACTATTTTCCCCCTGTGTATTCAAGAATTGAGCGCCCATGGTGTCGCCACTACTTCTAAGGAAATGTATTCACGTTGCTTTTTCATTATTCATGACAACTTGCTCTTGGCCCAGAGCCTTAAAGGTAGGTAGCTGTGTAACTGAGTCAAGCCAAAAAACTAATACCAGAACACACACACCCACACACACAAGCGCACGTATGAAGGGGAGGCATCAGCAACAATAACAAATAACAAAGATGACAATAAAAAGCAGTAAAACAATTTCCCCATAGAAGAAATGCGAAAAAGGAAACTAATATTTTAAGGAAACAACACACGGCACGAGGGGAAGAATTGTCAGAGTCAGCGTCAGCGTGAAAGTGTGCGTGTGTGCCTGCCCAAAAGCAGGCAACAGTTTTTTGTTTCCTGTGCAAGTGGCCGTCGTCAAATTCAAGTGACATATTTAGACAGCTAAGCGACTGCGACTCCCAAGGTGAAGTGGCATCAAAAGCCTTTGGCAATTTTCAGTGTCTAGACCAAAGACGAAGCGCAAGCAGCAGCCAGCACGGACGGGGGTTGTTGTAAGACAACCCCCCCAAAAAAAAAGAGAGATTCCAACGACCCACGACAGTTGCTTTTAATAATAAAATCATTGAGCATCAAAGCATAAAACCCAGTCAAGTGCAACATAAGCTTAAAGACCAATTCGTGTGCTGCCAGGGTAGTAGAAAAGGTAGCAAGTCTGCTTCCCAACGGCTCCGGCGTGTGTGTGCGTTCAATTCGATTTTCGAATTTTTTCGCTTTATTGTTGAATGTGATTTAATGTTATTTTTACAGCCAAATTAGTTGGCTTTTGATGTGCGTTCAACTTTTGTGCTTTAACTTTATAAAGAGGCAAAGAATTTATTGCCCACGCACTTTTTTTTATGCATTGCCAGCTGCTGCCGTATACAAAACTCTTGCCGTGCCGCATGTGTATCTTTAAGATACTTTAATTGTAAGTGCATCTGTTACTGTGGTTGAGCATTTATTTTAGGCCTTATTTGATGGCCCCTGAAAGTACTGAAAGTCAAGTGCCATCATTTCAAGATGCTGCATTTGTAATTGCCAAAAAGTAACTAGAAGTGGCCGAATATACCTAATGTGGCAGATGTTGATTCCATTCGAGTGCTTCAAGCAGTTCATTGGTTACACAAAATGTTGTTTAGCTTTGATTGATGAATGCCTTCTGTGCAGTTTAATTGAAGTATGTGCTTAAAATGAAATTGATATATTTATTTGCATTCGGTTCGACTAAGTACGTGGTGAATGCGAATGTAAAAAATTAATTAATTTTATAGTTAAATGGAAATACAGATTGAGAGCGTTAAGAGGGAAAAAGCAGAAATTTAAATGAAATATGGATATGTAAGTGATTAAGTACAAATTCAATTGATCAATTTATTTAATTGGCAGGCTTATTCAATACGCAATTACAATTTCAAGAATTTTCTAGCTTAATTAAACTTGGAAATGCTTGTCTCATTTATTTTTAACAACAAATTAAATTCCAAAAGCATATTCGATCAAACACTTATTTTGTATGGGCAAAAATGCAAACTTTGAAATTGTATTAAACAAGAAAGAAATTGTATCTGCACGTAAATTCTTGATAATTTTGGAGTGGGTTAACGAATTGCAAAGACCGTTTCACTATATTTTTGTGGCATTTATTATTAACTCAAAAAGTTAGCTAAGTTTTTGAATCTTGGTTTAGGTTATACATATCATTGGGCAACATTTTTAGAAAAAATTGGAGTGGCAGCACTAGGCCATGGTTTCTGAAGATTGTTTAATATAGCATACTTTCAAGTGCTAAGGTACTTACAAGTAATGTATTAACACAAAGTCACTTTAAAGATGCTCCAAGGTCAGCTTGCTATCTTTTTCTGGCATAATAATTTTACCCCGGATAAAAACATTAATTTAAAAATATGTTTGTTGATTATTTTAAATTAAATTTATTATTTAAATCAGACAATAATCAAACACATATTTTTTCGACAGCAATATTAATGAAAATTGGGTTTCCTGCTAAACAAAAAACGAGAAGGCAAAGTTAACTTAGACTGTGCCGAAGTTTTAATACACCTGCAACTCATTGAGAATCAAAATCTGATCACTCTACTTTATAAAAAAAACTTTTCTAAGTAAAACTCATTTTCCGACCAATCGGTCCTATGGCAGCTATTTTCTATAGCAGCGATGGGCAAGCCCTTGCTCCCAACTGCTCCCATAGCTCCGACTTCTTTTTTGGCAATTGCCGCCAACTTGGCGAGATCGCTATTGCGACGTTCGCAATAGAATAAAAAAAAACAAAATGCATGTAATTCATGGCGCCAAGTCTCGAAAATAGAAGGAAACAAGAACAAAATATACGCAGTGTGTGTGCGATCGAGACTAGGGCAGCAGACGGCTTCTGGAGTCGAGGCTCGTTTTTTATTTATCTTGTTGTTGGAATGCTCCCAAACTGAAATATCGCGCCCACCGCTGTTCTATAGTCATCCGATTTTGATAAATTTTACCAGAATTATGTGGAAGCATATGAAACTTATATATGCTAAGTTTGGTGAAGCTACGATGGAAAACAAAAAAGTTTTTGTAACTAGAACTATTTTTTTGACTTATCGTTCCTATGACAGCTATATGATATAGTCATCCGATCCGGCCGGTTCCGATATATTAGTTGCGTGCAGTTAAAAGAAGACGTTGTGCAAAATCTCGATAGCTTAAAAACTGAGGGACTAGTTTGCTTATGAACTCAGCTAATCAAGAATATATATAGTTTATGGGGTCGAAAATGAATATTTCTATGCGTTAAAAACTTTTGGGCAAAATTAATATACACTTTGCAGTTGTGTAAAAATAAGATATATTTAGTTCAAAGAGTAAACAGTCCGCAAATAAACGTCAGGCAGAGAGTTTATCGAGTGCTTTCCTATTAATCCATGACTCTACTCAAATCTTTACACCAACTTTTTAAACCATTAAACCCTGTTTTTATGGCTTTAAAAAAAATGGACCACTCTCTTCATTATATCTGAAATCTTTACAACAATTCATTTATTGCTCACAGATCCATATCAGTGCAACGACCACAACAAAACCAAACATCATTCAAATTGCGGTGCATGCAATCAAATTCACAAAACAGAAATATAGAAAAAATCGACCGCTGTCAAAAGCGTAAAAATTTGCATTGCATACTTTGCGGCCAGTGTGTGGTCAAACAGAACGTGTTGACATACCGAAAAAAGCCAAAACAAGCCAAACCGCGTGGTTGCTGTTTATTGCTAAATATGCAATAATTTTCCATATTTCATGATGCCGACGAGTTGTGCCTAATAATATTTATTTCGCATGCGGTTAGAAACGTAAAAACCATTTCGTTTCGTTCACAAATTAAATTTTCATATGAATTACATTGCTGGTCACGTAGTGGAGAGCACGAGGTTGTCCATTGATACGTATGTTTGTATGTGACTGACCAAAGGAACAGGCAGGGAATTGGCATGGGGAATAGGTTTCATTGGCAGCCCCTGCCCACCCCTGCCACAAAAGCGACTTAATTGCGTTGCCCTTTAAATACGACAAACGGCAAAAGACATAATTAATACCAGCCGAGAGGTGGGGAGGCGGGAGTCTCCCTTATCGATTTTTGGCCTAGCCCCTTTAGGCCTGCGGACAGGCTTTAAGGACGCCGTCTCTCTCAAGTCTAAAGCAATACCAATTGGCCTTCGGTCATAAAGCGTTTTAATATGCGCCAAAGCAGTCAAAGCGAAAGGAGAGACGCTGCGACGTCTGTTTGCTTGTTTAAATTGTTTAAAATGTCAACTTGATTGCGCTTAATTAAATGCCAAAAATCCTTAAGGACAACACAAATGCGGGAAAACAAAGAGTGAGCGAGAGAGCGCGGGAAAAAGTTTCATAACAAGGACAATGAAAATAATTAACAATTTGTACAAAATAACAAGCAAATGAAAACGATGTCAATGAGCAGAAGAGAAAGGAAAAAACTACTGTATAGGGGTAGAACGGGGAGAATCCCCCTGAAGATGGCGGCCAGGCAGGAACGGGGAACTGCCATTAAAATGTCACGTTCTCAATGTCTTTGATTTTCCCACTGTAGAAGAGTGGGTGGAATGTGGCATACGAAACTGCTTAAAGGGTTTCATTCTCTTGTTGCATAGTTATTTAAGTGGCTTGTTTTTGGTTGACAGTTTGTGGGGTGGGCAGCGGGGTGGGATTGTGTTAAGGGCAGAAATGGTTAGGGAAGCATTTAATTTAAATTATAAATCAATTTGTTCTACGGAAATGGAAATTGACTTGTAATGGATATTAAAACTGATGCAAGTTTGTGGATGGGAGTGCTACCGTTTGACATTTGTTTGCAAAATGAAATGTAGTTTAGAAAATGGGTAAAGGGAAGATGCTGATTAAGCATTAGATACATACAAATATATGCAAAAGACATTACGTTTATATATTACATTAAAATTATGACATACTATGAAAAAAACGAGATGGCAAAACTAACTTCGACTGTGCCGAAGTTTTAATACACTTGAAAAACTTTACTCCAGCTGATTTAACCGGTAAAATATATAGAGGATATAGATATCAGATATTTTAAATTTTTAAATCATTGATAATAAAAGTTTGATACCATAAATAAAAACTATTCTTAGTAAAACACATTTTTCGACCGATCGGTCCCATGGCAGCTATATGCTATTGTCATCTGATTTGGATAAAATCTTCCAGAATTGTGTTGACGAATATAAAACTAATATATACCAAGATTGGTGACGCTACGATGGAAAATAAAAAAGTTTTTCCCTTAGAACTTGTTTTTAGACCGACCGTTTATATGGC
Source organism: Lordiphosa mommai (assembly GCA_018904225.1). NCBI lineage: Eukaryota > Metazoa > Arthropoda > Insecta > Diptera > Drosophilidae > Lordiphosa > Lordiphosa mommai. The sequence goes on along the minus strand of JAEIFT010000546.1, from coordinate 133,857 downwards.
AGCTATATGCTATATTCATCCGATTTTGATAAATTTTTCCACAAATATGTAAAATCATCTAAAACTAATATATACCAAGATTGGTGACTCTACAATGGAAAATGAAAAAGTTTTTCTCACTAAGACTTATTTTTCGACCGATCGTTCCTATGGCAGCTATAGGATATATTCATCCGATCCGGCCGGTTCCGACATATTAGTTGCGTGCAGTAAAAAGAAGACGCTGTGCAAAATTTCAGCTCGATAGCTTTTAAAGTGAGGGACTAGTTCGCGTAGAAACAGACAGCCAGACAGAAAGACAGACGGACAGACGGACGGACAAGCGGAAATGAACTTCGTCGTTGATAAGATATAGTTTATGGGGTCGAAATATGCGTTAAACTTGAAAATTAATATACTCTTTCAGTGTATAAAAAGAAGAAGCTTTTAAATACTTGTTTATTATATCTCAAAATTTCTCGAATGATATTTTTTTATACACTGGCAGAAAGTATGTTAAAATTGTCACGGTGTTTCGCATAGAAGAAAACATCTCCGAACGTATATATATTCTTGATTAGCATGACGATCTGAGTTCATTTCCGTTCGTCCGACTGCCCGTCTCTTTCTATGCTATCTCATCCCTCAGCTTTATGGCTATCTTGACGAAACTTTCCAAAAAATCTTTAAATACATATAGGCTGCACATTTGTAGGAATCGGCCGGATCGGATGACTATATCATATAACTGCCATAGGAACGATCGGTCCAAAAACTCGTTCTAGTAAAGAAAACTGTTTTGTTTGCTATCGTAGCGTCATCAATCGTGGTATATATTATTTTTATATGCTTTCAAATAATTCTGGAAAAATTTGTCAAAATCGAATGACAATAACATATAGCTGCCATAGAAACGATCGGTCAAAAAACTAGTTCTAGTGAGAAAAACTTTTTTGTTATCAATGGAAGCGTCTTTAAAAAACTGCAAAAGTATTGTTTGACTAACAAGCTTTTTTGTTAGTATAGTTTAACAAAATAATAAACAGAATTTTTCGATTAGCGAATTTTACAAAGTTTGTATTTTATTTAAAGAAATAATAAAGCGACGATTAGCGTGTGTTGATGCGAGATCTAGTTAGCGACAACTGACTTGCAAATGGCAGGCAAGGCCAATACAGATGCCGAAAGCGGCTGCCCAAATGCAAGCAAAGAAGAGATAAAGAGAGCGAGAGAGCAAGCGCAGTTAGAACGCTGCCTAAATGCAAAACAGTTAGCGATAGAGTGCGCGCAGCTTAGGCGCTGCCGCATACAAATTTACAAATGTGTGTATGTGTGAATATAAAGCGAGACCGTGGGCAACAACCAAATCAAAACAATTCAAATAATTTACGTTACGTTGCGCCACGGGATTAATAAATATAAGATCAATTGTCGGCTGCTGGACCCGACAAGTATTTTAAACATACGCGGAGCTGATATAAGCCTCATCTTAGTGCCATCTCATTTTTAATCGTTTCTCTTTTATGTACATATACGTAATCTTCCTCCTATACATGTGCACATATAAGATAACAGTTTTGATCATTGCTCATTCCCTTTTGTTATAACGGAATGCGGAATGAGTCTCCAAAGCGACTCAGACGAGATTTCGCTGTCCACTTCGAAACTTAATACACTCTCCAAAATTGCACTATCAACCGCACAAAAGCTTATTACTGAGCTGCCGTCCTTGTTTGAAAAGGAAAAAATGTTTCCCTATGTTCCCACATTTAGAATAGTCAGTCCTCTGTTGTCCCCGAATTCCAAGAAATTCCATCCATTTGCAATTACAATTGCATCTTTAGAGTACCTAGTAGCCACACTATTTCGCAGATTATAGATATTGAGCATGACCTAATAAATTTGTGACTTATGTTATAATTTATAAGTCTCTGTACTTGTAGCATTAGAAAAACTGAATAAAATAAAAAAAAAGATAAAAGAAAAGCTTGATATCTGAAAAATTGCTAGATTTATTCAACGTTTTCAATTGTGCGTGGCAAAAATTCGAAATAAACTTAATCTGCGTGCAGATAATTCGAGTCTTTACTTAAAAAATTATAGTTCTAGCACTTATAGGTTCTAAGATCTAGGCTAGTCTATTTGGACAGACAGACAGACGGGCAGACGGACAGGGTTTAATCGACTCGGCTGTTAATGCTGATCAAGAATATATATACTTTAGGGGGTTGGAAATGTTTTTTATTTTGCCTTTTAACTCTATGAGTTACCGGTATAAAAATCTCTAACAAATTGGACAGCATTTCAAATTCTTAAAAAAACCTTTCTTAAAAAAAGAAATGTTGAAAAATAGGCTAAAAATTTAAAAAATTAAATTTTAAAATAATACTCAATTTCGCCCTCAAATTTCGAAATATTATTTCAAATTTAAAAAAAGGTTTGGAGAAATGAAACGTTAGGAAAAGTTTTGTCACATCTTGTTTGTAATTGTATTAGATCGATTTTGGGGCTGTTATACTTCTTTGAGAGCCCAGTATTTTACGACCGTTATTAGCGCATTATTGAAACGTTCAGTCTGTCATTCACGTATCTCTATTTTTGGTAGATTTATATCAAATTATTGGTAAGTGATTGTTTCAGAGAGTTTTTAGATCTGGTATATCAATTAGAGATCCCGATTAGTCTTAAAGTAAGGGATCCAATCATTCCAGAACGCGAACAATCACTAATGATGCTCTGTTTTTGGTGGAGTACGCCAGAGTTTAGAACCAATTATTTATAACCAATAAAAACCATTTAGGTGAGCTTGTCTGGGCGAAAAATAAAATACATTTGTACCGGAATAACGAAATGAAAATCCGTGTACTGTAATGGAACCTTATGCCGAATTAAGTAAAAAACCGAAATATAACCTTTTACCGCAACCAGAACCGAAATTTCTTGCGTGATCAATCCCTATTTTGAATTTTCGGAGAAAACATTGGGCGCGTTCAGCAGAGACACTAGATCACTAATCAGCTCAATAAAACTTCTCTTATTATTAAGCCTACTTTTAGGGGGTCGTGTTAAATTGACATTTGGAAAATATGCATGTACATATCATATTAAACGCAAGAGAAAAAGTAAACTACGTTATATTCTAATAATTATTAATCAAGTAGCATGTTCTTCTGCTGAACACGGCCATTGACTAGATATAAATCTTTTAACTTTTGAAGTTAGAAAATTGTATCTATGACCGATTTCCCATCTTCTATATAGCTGATATGTGTCAGATAAACGTACATTTTATTGTGTTATTTTTGAACTTATGAGACAGATTGAAGATGAATAATCATCTTTTAGAGATTTCTAAAGCACACTCAATAAATTTTACTTTATCTTTATTTTTTTCATAATTTGGCATATTAGCATACTTACGAGCAACTATGGCATTTGCCGATATTTATATTTTGCTTTCTCTTTCTCTTTGCACTTTCATTTCCTTCTTGCTCTTTTCTCACATTTATACATTTATCAATCATCGGCAATAATTTCAACATTTCAATTGCAAATGTAAGCCAAGCGCTAAAGCTCATTAGCCCAACAACGCAGAAAATGCCAAGCACAATCCCCAAGCTCGAGACGAAGTCAGTTGAACTGCTTAGCAAATAAAGTCCATTGAAATAATTACCGAGGCACTTTCTACCCAGTTTTCAGTGAATTTGCATTCGGCTTTGGCTACCCACCACCTAGGGCACCATCTGCATTTGGACAACCGCAGGCCCTGTTACTGACTGCCACCTTTGAGCAACTTCTGGACAACGCTTTAAATTTCATTAAATCTGCTCACTTCGTTTGCCAATGCAATCAACAAAGCGCAAAACCAGGAGCTAAGTGACGTAGTCAGTGGTCAGAGGGGGGGAAAAGGGAATTCGCATTTTATTTACAACGCCTCAAGTAGTTCAAATCTACTTAGATCCCTCCTTCCTGGTACCTTAGCGGGATCTGGGTTTTCCAGAGACGACGACGGCGGCGGCGGCATCTCTTAACCTTACGTAATTAACTTGCTTTTGCTCTTGTTTTCGTTCTGCCTTTTTAATTCCCTTCATTAGACTGAGTATTTCAAATGTGGCTTGATGGTTGGAATACATAAATACAAAATAACTGCTGGTGTAAGAATTCGGTGTTTTTAAAGGGTCTTTCCTTATGGTGGACTACTCACTTGTGATATTTGCTAATAATTTCTCTCATAAAATAAAGCTAGAAAGAATTTAAGAATTATCAAACTATTTCCCTGGGAAAGTGTATTCATTTGTCACTTTGACCGCCGCCAACAATTCTCGGCTTGTTTTTTCTCTGGGTTTTTCTTAGTTTGATCCACTTTACGCGAGGATTTTAGTTTAATTTCTTGCAGTTCGCTTTAGTTTGGCCACCCACCACCCAGTTGAGCTTGTGTTGCGCTTTCGCTTTTCTCTAATTTCTTTGCGCTATTTTTCACAAGTTTTTCATTTTTTTTTTTGCGCTTGGCGCCCGCTCTAAGTGAAAAAGTAAACAGAAATCCATTAGCTTGGCAATCATTGACGGCGTCGCCAACGGCACCGCAGCTTTCGTTCTCCTTCCTTTTCCATCGGCGGAGAGGTCAGTGTGGCTTTTATAAATTGCTGCCAACACGGCATTTGTTCCACTTTTCTTCTCACTTTTATTTCCAATTTGCTCGGTGATTTTACCCCAACTAAACCTAAATAAATACAATAAATCGTTAAGCTAAATTTTCTACTCCGCCTGCTCAATATCAACTTTGTAGCCCAAATCAATGGAGGCGCGAATGTGTTCTTTCAGATCGATGACACCATTGCGCAACGATTCTTGTGTTAGAAATTCTTGAACTTTGGCTTCACTTTCGCAAAATACTAAATTATCCGTATGATCGATTAGTCTTTGCAATTCCATGGGAAATCTATATAATATCAAGAATCCGGAACTAGCCGCATCCGAGTGACGACACAGATCACTGGACAGCTTAGAGATACCCTGAGCAGCGGTATAATCCAGTCCTGTTATACGATGACCATCAATTACCACCGTAATCTTAAAGTCTGCTTGCGCGCAGGCCTTGAGTACTCTTTCTCGCAGAAAATTAATGGCCGGAAAGTAGATGCCATTGCCGGGAGTCACACAAATGTATTCCATATCGTCCAGCTGCTGTATCTTGACATGGATCTCGGGACGTGCCCAAAGGAAGAGCAGATGGAGAGCAGTGACAATGATGCTCACAACGAGGCCCACCTCAACGCCAAAGAACACGCACACACTGAAGCACAGCATCCAAATGCCAAAGTCCCGTTTCGATTCGCGCCACAAACGCAAAGGCAATTTCAAATCCAGCAGCGTGACAATCGAGCACATCAAAATTGCAGCCAATGTTGCCTCCGGGATGTAGTTAAAGTACGGACTCAGATAGCCCAGAGCCAGCAGTACAATGCCGCCTACAAGAGTGCAGATTGTAGTTAAATGGATGCTGGCTAATAGATTCAGTTTAAGCTGTCGTCACTTACCCACATACAAATTAGCCATGGGTGTCTTAAGGCCAGAGGCCGTACTAATTGCATAACGAACGAAAGCTCCTGACGAGGGCATGGCCTGGACGCAAGATCCAAATACGTTGCACAATCCAACGGTGAGCAGCTCATGATTGGTATCCACCAAACCCTTTGGTGCTGAAAGAAACAGTAAAATCAAATATAGTAAAGAAAAAGGAAGAAGAGAGCGAACAAAATTTCCACAAACTCTAAAGTTAAACAAACTTCTAGTTTGACATTCTTTTGAAATGTTTGGACCATTATTTTACATAAAACATTTAGTCAGTTTTGCACAATTTCGAATTTGGCAATTGTGTCTTACGAAAGACAGTCAACTTGGAATGTTAAACCATTTATTTTTCATAATTTTAAATAATTTTTTGAAAACCAAGCGTTCAACTCGAATCATACTTTACCGTGAGAGTTCTAGCTCCCACAATACCAAAAGTGTTTGGAACATTGGTAGAATGACAAATCGTTCTATGTATGATTACGTGGACAGCTACTTATATCTATTTTAGCCATGTGGGAACTATGTCTGATTGTCCACTTTTATTGAAAAGATTTATATTGTAAACCAAAAACATGCCCTGAATTTGTTTGTTCTACAGTTACTTTGTCTATTGTTTACATTGGACATGTGACATACCGTGAGAAATAGGATTCCTTTAGCATTAGTTTGACTTGCTTTTACTTGCACATTTGTCCGTCAATGAATTTCGGTCAATTTGGATACCGCATAGTTTGAAGATCACCCGAAAAAAATTTCGTGTCAATTGGTGCAACTTTTTTTTTTGGAAATACCGCCTCTCTGCTTCAAAATAAGTACGTGGGTTGCTATATATATATTTTTGGCCTAATAATGAAAACGCGAATATTTATGATCAAAAATGGTTTTATTGTTTTTCAAAGTTTTCTCCAGCAAGATTTATACACTTTTGCGTGCGCTCAAACCAATTGTCGAAGCACTTTTCCACTCCGATTGAGACACCTCCAAAACATGGTTTTTTAACTCTTCAACAGCATCTTCTGGCGACGAAAATCGTTGACCACGCATTTTTAATAATAATGGTAATAAAAAGTTGTCATTTGGTGCCAAGTCAGGGCTGTACGGCGGATGACCCATCAATTCGACTTTTGGGCGGTCCAAAAGGCGCTGGTGTGAGCTGATGTGTGAGAGCTTTGTCATGGTGCACATTGATCTGTCTTCTCTTGTTCGTTTTTCGAATTTCTCCGAAGACTTTAGCCAAACAAATTGTGGTGTACCACTCAGAATTGACAGTCCTACGTTGCTCAAGCGGAACAGTTGCCACATGAGTTTTACCGAAGAAACGGGCGACCATTTGCTTCGAAGTGCTTCTTCCACGAACGACTTTGGTTGGATTTGGCTCGTCTTCGATGACCCACACTGTCGATTGCTGTTTTGTTTTGGGCTCATAAGCATAGATCCATCTCCGATCTTATAAACGTCTTTTGAAACACCGCGATCATATTTTTCAAAATTTCTTTGCACCAATCCACACGAGCCTTTTTTAGAGCGATTGTCAAATTGTGCAGGATCCAACGAGAACAACCCCTTTTTACGCCCAGGTGTTCCAGGTGTTTAATGCCCAAGGATGACTCTATCTCACGGTATGTCACATGACGATCTTGCATTATCAGTTCACGCACGGCATCCATGTTCTCTGGCACAACGACTGTTTTTGGACGACCTTCGTCTGCACGTAAATTTTCACGAGTTAATTTCATTTTTCTGCCGAGGTAAGTTTTTGATTAATCGGTAATCGATATCAAACGTGGTCACATATTAAAGAGTTTTTTTTTTGGGAAAAGGCCAATTGGTCCTAAAATGGCTAGAAGTGACCTAGACCAGAAACTTAAATAGCTACCCACGTACATTTGCACGAACTTAGTATACCGTTTTTACTCTACGAGTAACTGGTATAATTAAGTTAAAAATTTTAAATTCGCTCTAACACCTTTAAACTTAAATAGATTTGCACATAAATTTCCATACTCACTCAGTTTTCCAATGGATATATTTGTCAATATGCCCACAATTGGTATAACAACAATACCAACATTCAATTCACTTAACACCTGCCAAAAGGTGTAGGTACGTTCAGGTGTTTCAATTGTAAAGCTGGGCACCGTAAAATTGGGTAAACTGGAAAATGCGTTTTTACTCAAGGCATAGGGCACTTGACCAGTCTGATCTATCCAAATATAGCTGATAATGCCAGCTATGAGTACAATTAATGTATTCCGAGATGTGGACATATAGCGGCAACAGATGCGGAAAGTCTTATTTAATTTCTCATTTGCAGCCACATGCTCCAAGCGCTAATATAGGAAGAGAAATATAGTATATATATATATATATATATATAGTATATATATAGTATAAAAGTATATATATCACAACTTACCTCGAATAGTAGTAGGAAAACTATGGCACTGGAACCCATTATAAAATCTGGCATATTGGCCTCATCAATGCGCGTGCTCAATGTGCTCATGGATCTGACGAGACCCGCAACTAAGTACTTAATGCCCAGTAAGACCTTCAGTTGAGATTCAATTACCAAAATTGCAGTGGCCGAGGAAAAGGCTTTGATAACCGGCATGGATATAAACTCAAAAATAAAACCTGCAATGTTGATACAAAAAGTTACACGAATAATGTAAATTTAATTAGGATACAATGTAAATTAAATGACCTCCACTTTGCAACTGAATCGAAACTGCCAACCTATATTTATTTTAAAATGTTTACCCAATTGATTAACAGCTGGATTATAATTTAAGGCACTCTTTAAATATGAACAGTAAATATTTTGATCTGTCTCGTTAAACGAATGCGCTAATTGATCGCTTGATCAGCACAGCTCATTCATGTTCCAGAAGCGTGTCCGGAAACAAATTACGGAATTAGATTTGGTTTTGCTTTAATTGAAACCGCCTCAAATTGGACCGATGTACACGGGTTACTATTTATAGTATAAAATAAATTGCGCTATCCCCTCCTGAAGCACAACCCCCCTCAGACTGACTATTCTAAAAAAAGTTACAAATATCAATTTTGTAAGCCATTGAAATCGAATTCAATGATAACATAAAAGACAGCGCTTGCCGTATTCGCCTCTCCCTCTTCGTGATAAATAACTATTTAACTTTGGGGTTTGGTCTATCATAAAAACATTTTACATCAGATGTACATTTTTTTAAGCATTGTCATTGCTTAATGTTTGATCATTTTTTTGCGCAAATCAATCCGAACTTGTAAAGCCATATCTCTTTGATTAGGTTGCGATAATTACTAGTTCTGATATGCTGCTCCACGGTTGCCACTTTTGGAGCAAACGCTTCAAAATGGATCTTTTTTTCTCATTGGAGCACTGGAGCCTTTTTCTGCAGAATGGAGCTTTTTGAGCAAGGCGAAACATTTTTTCATAAGTTCAAAATTTTAAATCTAACGCTTAACCAGTACTAAAAATAATCGAATATGTAAAACCACTGACAAATAAATGGCCTAAATAAAATACAGATAGTTTAAAAAATCGTAAAAATTGGATTTAGTTATGTTAAGTTTTAAAGAATTATAAATAAAGAAATATAAAACAATAATTCCATGTACTTTTTGACATAATGCAGTTTGGAATTTTTTATAAGGATTGGAGTTATTTTTGGAGCATTATTTTCTTCAATGGAGCCTTTTTAACATTTATTGGAGCATTTTAATTTTTTCAACGAAATTGCATCCAGCATATAAAACGAGAGCGTAAGTTAAAGTCGGCCCTGCTCGACTTCGATATACCCGTTACTCTGGATATCAACATGTCCAAATTGTGGGAGATATGAGTTTTTTCCAATAGCTCATCTGATCAGGAAATGATGTATTTTTTTTTTGGTTGGTTTGGTTTTTTTTTTTCAGGCGGGGAGGGTTTAAAATCAAAATTTGCGGGTTTTTGGTTTTTTTTTTTTTTTTGTGGGGGGGGGGATTTTCCCTCTTTTTCTTCTTTTGGAAACGATGTTTGGGGGGTCGATAGGTAGTTATGATTAAAATATATGTCTAGAGGGTTCGAATAATCTATCGTAAAAATTTTGGGGATATTGGTTTTTTTTAAATTTTGTGGGTGGCAACATTACTACCGTACATCTGATCGGGAATTGATGTATAGTGGATCGATAGGTAATGAGGATTAAAACATATGTCTAAACGGTTTGAACAGTCTATTTTCAAAATTGTGGGAGATATGAGGTTTTGTAATTGGGGGGGGGAAACTTTTCTATCGTTCATCTGATCAGGAAATGATGTATAGCTGATCGATAGGTAATAATTATTAAAATATATGTCTAGAAGGTTCAAACAATCTATTTTCAAAATTGTGGAAGATATAAGGTATTTTACAAATTGCGGGGGCGGCAACTCTACTATCGTTGATCTGATCGAAAAATGATGTATGGCGGATCGATAGGTAATGATGATTAAGATATATGTCTAGAAGGTTTGAACAGTCTATTTTCAAAATTGTGGGAGATATGAGGTATTTTTCAAATTGCGGGGGCGTGAGGGGGCGTGGCAAAAATTTGAAACAAACTTGATCTGCCTGCAGACAATACAAGTCTACGCTGAAAATTTGGTAGCTCTAGCTCTTATAGTCTCTGAGATCTAGGTGTTCATACGGACGGACGGACGGACGGACAGACGGACAGATCTATATCGACTCGGCTATTGATGCTGATCAAGAGTATATATACTTTATGGGGTCGGAAATGCTTCCTTCTGCCTGTTACATACATTTGCTCGAACTTAGTATACCCTTTTTACTCTACGAGTAACGGGAATAAAAATGATTATTTGAGTTTATTAATGTACCATCATTCAACAGCCACCCTATATCTATACATTTTCCCTTCTGATCCCAATAAAAACAGACTAAAAACACCCAAGTTATGCACAAACCGATATCGCTTGCTTTTCAAAATGGAGGAAGGAAAACAACGACCACAAGAACAGCAAGAACAACTACAGCATGTGCCTGTATAAGACAAAGTTTCACAACAATCCGACCCGGACAAACCTTGCCGCTCATATAAGGTCGAATTGCTAAATCATGATTTTCAAAAATCATGAACTATATTTTACCTGCATTGAGAATGTGAACATTATATATATAACTTACGTTTAAATTTTTGTGTTCATATTTCAAATTTTTAAATTATAAACGTTGTTTATTTATGTATTCATATTTTGTTGCTGCCATAGAAATTAATCAAATAGCAATCTCAAACAACTACATTTAACATACGGTAATTAAGTAACCTGTAAATAAGTTTATTCAAAAGAATATTTAAATTTAATTTATTTAAATTAATTTATATTAAGGATTCTATTATCTCTACATCTGATTCTAAAGCACCATCAGAGTCACTATTAATGTCAGCAATGCCAAAGCAATTTTGTTTCAAAACTTGGTTTCAAAATGTTTAGTTTATTTTTGAGCAAATCTTTTATTAAGAAAGAGGCTGGATAGATGAGGATCTGAGGAATCCATTACTTATTTTGAACACTTTGTAAGTACACGATGTGATTTTTCAACAGCATTTTTGCAAGTTTTTCTAATATTTAGTAAGTCTCGAAGATATTTATTTTTGAGTCAATTTCATTTCTGTTCTCTATTCACTCAGCTGCTCAAAAATTCAGCTTGAAACTTCGTATTTCGGTTGTTATCAATTCATATATTGAGCAGCGCTGCATAGCTGAACTCAAATTTAACTGTTTATATCATGAGAATGCGCAAAAACCCGCAAAACCCATTAATAACACGATTAGAAACACACTTTAATATTTAATTTCACATAATCACTTTTAGGCAGGCGATGGCCTTTTCACTCGATAATACACGGGCTCGTTGGTTAGGTTTTTTCTATTGTAGGACATAAGAAATCGTTTCACAGAAAAAACATTTAACATGTTCAGAACAAGTTCTCTTTCAGTATTTACATTATGCATACCCTTACCATAAATATCAATGATTAACATTAACACTTTAATAGCAGGTGGTAAATATGCAGAAATTCAAAGTTTGGTAAAAGTTTCCGGCTGTTTTTTATCACATTTAGCAGCTGACCGAACACTTGACTTTCCAACCCTACACAAATTTTAGGGCTGGCAAAATTTATAAATTCGACTTATTAAACCTGAAGTATGTTCTTTAAGAGTATTTAATTAAAAGCACGTTTTGTATTCATAAAAATTCCGAATTTATGCCGACAAATTTGAAATCTGGCCCAGTGTTCAGAGGATGAACAGAGAACTGTTGTAGACTTCAATGGGTATTTCTCGGATAATTCTCTACAGACTTATTTAAAACCTTATTGATGTACTACTACAATCAAAAAAGTAAATAACCGTTTTTTTTTATTTTTAATTTTTGTGAGTTTTCAAGTCATAATTTGGTTTAAAAATTATAAAAAATGTCCAGCTAAGTACCTCGGAAATATTTAAATTAAAGTTTAAAGTGACTTTGACTTATTTGTAGGCCCTTTTATTGGCAGTGATTTCGTATAATGCATTCTTAAATCGATGTAAGAGAAATGAATGAAATATGAAAAACTACTGAAAAAAACGGCCTAAATAAAGAAGGGCAAAAGTCTTTCAAAATCATTTTTTGCACAGAAAATCAAAGAAATCGAACTATTGAAAAAAATCGGTTCCCAAATTGTTGCCTAGTGTTATCAGCTGTAGAAAAAAGCGCATGTCAATATTGACTTACAATATTTCAAAATCCCTTCTAGTTAAAAACTTTTCAGTGGCGTCATTTTGGCCAATAAACCAGGGATTATGTGTATTAGAAGCAATATTTTCCATTTGTGCACAAAATAAGCGACACTATATTAAGCAACAAATAAAATTTAATTAACTATCTTTTATATAATATACTGATTAGTCCTTTCAGGCTGTTGAAAATATTCAGGTTTTATTTTACAATATTGACTGAACTATTTAGATTCTTATCATTAATTCAAATATCGTAATATGCATCCATAGCACAAAAATTGCATTTGGTATTCATTCATTTAAAAAATATAGTGACCCTCGTCGAACATCTAATCTGCTGAGCCAATTTAAAACCAACTACTTAATATAGCTCTACTCACCCAGTCCCAATGTGCCCATAATGATCTCCACAATGCCGCTGAGAAATGTAAGCAAAAACGCAAACTCAATGGGACGACCGACCGTAAATTGAACACTGACCAAGGCCACCAGACTGGTGGGCCCAATGATCACCTTATCGATGGAGCCAAATATCAAGTAGATAAAGGGTCCAATAAAGGCCGAACACAAGCCATAGCGTACAGGCAGACCAGCGAGCAGGGCACAGGCTATGCTCTCCGGTATAATGGTGAGTCCCAATGTGATGCCACTTATCAAATCATCGATACCCCATTCCAAATTGTAGGCGGGCAGCCACTGAAGAATGGGCACATGCCGCAGCAAGAGACGTTTCCATTTACTAGATGGTGGCGCAGTCTTTTCCTTCTTTTCCGCCTCATCGCCAGTGGGCAAGAGACGTACAATAGTTGCCTTTTGCAGCTGTTCATCTTCCGCCTCCAATTGCGGATACATGGCGCGACTTAAGATCTGTGCTCCACAAAACGCCACTTGCAAATGATGCTAAATTTACTCAAGCTGCTGATAATAGTCGCGGCTCAACGCGGCTTAGCTTGTCTGCTTAATATATCAGAGCAACAAAGAGTAAGCGCAATTGTGAACAGTTGTTGATACACGGCATTTCCCTCGGCTCTCACCTGTTTTATTCGGTACATTATCACAGTTAGCGCTGGTCTCGCCTGACACCACCGATCACACGGTCCCATTGTATCTAATTGAAGCTCAAGCTGATACTTTGGTACTGGTTGAGCCGATGACGACAACGACTAAGTAAATTGTCCAAAATTTCGTTAATTGCCTGTTAATTGGCAAAATGATAAGATATCAAGATTAAACCAAGTGTAAATTATAGCGCAAGTATGTGAATTTCCAAGTGACGAACTGGCATTCAGGGGGTGTATAATACTTACACGTCTGATGGACAATGTCTATGGAACTGTGATTTTCAATTTGAATTCATTTGCAGCCCCTTTTTTTATTACTGGCACACATGGCGTATGATGAATATTTATTTTCCGTGACTTTTACTTTTAATGTTATCGCTGCGTGTCTAGATTTTGAGTTATGCAAATGTGTCGCGCACCCCAAAAGAACAAAAAACAAATTGTAAACATTTTTGTATGCAAATTCCTTTCCTCAGTATTTTAATGTAAATTTAAATTAAAAAGTTTGATTAACTTTACGAGTAACTTGGCACATTTCGGTAACATGTTGGAATGTGGGGAATGATAATATTTGAAAAATGAAATCAAATTAATTTAAATGTGATTTTAATTAAAGAAAATTCAATAAAATGTCTATGTAACATTTGTGAATTACTTAGTTATTTGATGACAATTTAAGGCAGACCTTCGTTTTATAAGAATAATATAAATAAGTTTAAAAGTTACAGGCTAAAGTGTATCAAAATAAAACAAGTCTGTTGTAAAAGATTAGTTAAAGTTAAGCATAATAATAACACTAGTTAACAATGGTCTCAGCCTTAAACCGGTTTTTATTTTGAACCAAATGATAAACATATAAATTTAAAGAATTTTGCAAATTTAGATTTTTTTTTTACTTCTTTAAGGCCTATACTCAGATGAGATAAAACATAGTTTTTCATAATACTTCCAAAAAATAGAAACACTTTCAAGCTGCTTTGAAAGCTGAATACTTTTGAATAAGGAAGATATTTATATGTAATATTATGCCGAACTAAATTTTTATCTCATCTAAGTTCAGGCCTTTAAGTGGTGAGCTTATACATTGCATCATAACTTCCGAACAGCTAAGAAAATTTAAAAATTTAATTTTTTTAAAAGAAAACCAACTAATATGCCTAAACATACAGCTGCGACAAAATAAATTGGCCCACCCTCACAAGCAAATTTTCCAAAGACGTCATAACTAAACTCTTAAGTTTTTGAAACCTTTGAATACGTTTTTAAAATGAGATGACTCTTCAAAATAATGAAAAGAAACAAAATCATTGTTTTATTTACCGTTATTAAAAAATTAAAGGAGTTTTATGAAAAATTGAAGGAAATCAGGCGAAAATTTTATAGGACCACTTTTCAAAAATGCACTTAAATCTACAAAAATCACTTAAATGATTACTTAATGATAATTGTATATTAAAGTTAAGTTTATTCTATAAATTTAAAGTTAAGTTGCGATGCATTTATTGACTATAACGGCTGCGCAACGTATTGGAATCGATTCGACCAAGTCCTGGTACCGTTTTAGAGGAATCTTGCTTCAGGACTCTTAAAAGACTACCCATAGTGATCCGGTGCTGGTTGGCTTAAATATAGTAACTTCCTTTTGAGATAAGCCCCCAGAATTTCTTTGGGTTTAAGGTCTGGTGACTGCGCCTCTACAAAACTTTCACAGAATTTTTTCTGAACCACTCCTTGGCTTCCTCTTGGGGTCATTGTCTTGTTGGAAAACCTATAATAAAGGTATCTCAGATTCTGTGAAAGGAAGCATCAAATATCCAAAATATGGAAGTTTTTTTACATGTTGATCCATTAAGGTTATGATACAGTATAGTGGACCTACTCCATAGTAAGAAAAACATCCAAATATCTATACACTTGAGCCTTTCTGTTTAATTATATTTCCAGTGTATTTCGGATTGTTTTTGAGTTTAGAGGACTCCTAACGTACAAACGAGAACCTTTTCCTCGAAACATAATAACTTAACTGTAATCTTTCTTAAAAATATTCCAACATTTTAGGGATGTCCAATTTATATGTTCCTCTGCGAATTTCATGCGCTTACTAATATGTGTGACTTTTAAAAGAGGTATTTTTTCTGCGCCTCTTTGAATTCTGTTCTCTGGGTCGTGTGTGAACTTTTTGCACTGACGCAGATATATTTAGGTCCTTTTTAAGCTCATTTGCAGCCCTAAAATGATCCCTGTTGCCCTTGAGTATCAATCTTTTCTCGTGAAACTGGGCCACGAATCTCTTTTGTGCAATTGTATTAGACTTTTCTTTGTAGTTTATTGCGTTCCGTATTATTTTATTTAAATACCCAATCAATTGAACAACTTCTCAAAAGGATTTTCCAATCAATATCGATGTTTTTGACGATATCGCAATTTTCCGAACTACAGTGTTTTCTATTAGCCTTGGTACTGAATTACCTTACTCTTGATAATCAAAATAACAAAAACGAAGTCAAATCTCTTAACAACGTGCTTCTCATCAAAGTAATTCTGCGAAATATAGCGGTTTCTATAAAAAATGCGAAAGTGGACTTATTTTTTTCGCTAGTTTTAAGCCCTTTATCCATAAAAAAAAACAACAAAATATTAAGAACCATTTCAAGGGCAGTTCTTTATTTTTCTTATTAGAATACTAAGCAATATTAAAAACAAGAAGACTTGAAAAAATCGAAACATGATGTCATAATGGTCCTATTATTTTTTGCCAACTTTATGTCCTTCACACTTTCTATTGAGAAGGAAAGAAGTGTCCGATTTTTTATATTTTATTATATACTGAATAAAAATTAACCGATTATATATTGGCGATTTTGTTCAACCACCTTTGACCATTTTTTAAGAAGCTGCTGGATTCAACTCATGTAGAACTTCTTGTCCTTTTCGTCAACAAACTGGACTAAGTGCTTTTTAACAGCCTCATTGGAAACGAACGATTAACCATTACCAAATTTTCAAAAGATCGAGCTATCGCTCTTCGGTATTGTAAACAATCCATTTCTTTTCAAAGACGCATCGTTTCCAATAGGTTTAAGCAATGAATTTATGATATTGATACGCTTTGTAAGGTGTACTTCCTTTAAGACATATGATACCCAAATATCGAGCTTGTTTACATATCCAAGTTGTTATAGCTGGGTTTCCACTGTTGTATGTGATACATTAGAGGCAATGTCACATAATGAATAACGGCGTTTTTTCAATAATCATAGCCTTGATTTCATTAAGATCAGCCTCCAAAGGGCGGCCACTGCTTGGTGTGTTTACCTAAAAATCTCCGGAACAGCATTTGGCAAATCAATGCTAAAACTGTTTGAATGAAAATTATGTTTATAATTCCTGAGTTAAAGAACACTTTTATGGGAAACAAAAAAGTTATCCCAACTGAGACCCATTTTCCGACTGATCGTAGCGTTCTTAAATCCTGAAATTATGAATATAATATTGTTTCAAACTGTTCAACAAAGTTTGGCTTAAATAGGATGTTTGTACCCTATAGCTGAGATGGAACCGAACGGTGGGAAAATGTTTCGTACTGAGAAAGCAAATTTGTTTTTGATGGCGTGCTCAAATTTCAGATTCTTAATGATTTCGAATTTATTAATATATAGATGTCTACTATATCCTTAATATATTTCATCGCTAATATCAGTTGGAGGGAGCTTTTGCAAGTGTATTAAAACTTTGTCACAGTCGAAGTTAGCTATGTCTGTTCGTTTGATATTTACTTTATTTCTCTTACTAATATTCTCTTTTTTTATTCTGTCTAATTACCATTATAAACTTTATCAGGTTTATTTATGACAAATTTTCCCAGGTTATAAACCCCGTTACTCAACTGTATTTGTCATATCATAAACATATGTAAATAATATTACTTTGAATAGCAAAAAAAATTCGCATGACGTACTTTGCAAATCATAAAGCGAAGGCAGATAGTGATTCACTTTCTGAATCTTTCATTACCTCTACTTATCTTCGGGCTTCATAACTGCAAACAAAAATAAACTTGATTAAATTGTGCTTCAACTATTTTTTTAATTAATTTTATCTTGCAAAAGGAAATCACTTGACTATAAAATGACGAAAGACAGACAAACGATTTATAAATAAATACCGAAAATGCAGTTGGCGTTTTTGTGAAATTTCATTAGGGAAATAGTGCAAACATTTTGGCATTGATGTTTTTAGAAGTGGACATTCTCCCTTTGTCTCTCTCTCTCTCTCTGTCTCTCCATTATTTCTCTGGACTGACTGCTGTCTGCCAACAGCTGGCACTGACTGGGAACATTGTATTCGAGTCAGGTGCGTTGTGAATTTTGCTGCAACAGTCATTATAATAATGCCACAACGAAGTGTGCTCGGAAATAATAATCAGCTTGCCAGACTGCCCAGCCTGGCCGGGTGGGAGTGTAAGTAGCGAAAGGAGCACAAGCTGCTCCTACTCTTTGATGGCTTACGGCCAGGTGGAAATGCACTTAAAATTTCATTTAAATATGGGAGTCATCGTTTAATGTGCAATCGTGCAGCGTTGCACTGGCAATAAACGCCGGCGAATAATAACTTTAAGTGCAGCATTTTGTAAACTTTCTCTGCGAACTGGTTATACATATTTTTCGTAAGCCACCTCGAACGGCTCGATTGGAATATGTGAGGATTGCGGCTCTAAGAAAATATAAATACATATAATTATCTTATCTTAAATATTGTATCAAAGAATTTGATTCTAGATGGCTATAGGTTGAACAGGTATCAGGGATAATTTGGAACATATAATTGGAAATTATATTTAATTTGCGTTTTACTTCTTTCAGCTCGATACTTTCAGTCCACCGTATTACCAATTTGTTTTAAATGTCCTCAGAACAGACTTTAATTTTCGAGATGTCATCCAAAAACAAAGACTTTTATATTATAGACACAATCGCTATGACAGCTACACTCAGAAAATGCGTTCTATAAGTACCGAAAACAGTGTTTTACGATCTTAATAGTTTTTTCTTATACTGAAGACGACAGGGTCATATTAAGAACGCTTTAACTGAGAGAGAACGAATCAATATTGAGTCGATCTGGCCCTGTCCGTCTGTGAGTGTTCTATTCTATCTCCTTATTCAGACTTAAAGCTATCATTACCAAACTTTGCAAGATGGGATTAAAAACACATAGGCTGCACAATTGTCGGAATCGACATATCGGAACACTTTATCAACTTTTTTATACAGTTGTAAAGTTAATTTTGTAAAGCATTGAAATAAACATTTCTGACCCCATAAACTATATTTAATCTTTCCGCCTCTCCGCCCGTCCGATCGTTTCTACGAAATCGTTTCTATCTGTTTCTACGTAAATTAGTCCCTCAGTTTTAAAACTATCAAGCTGAAATTTTGCAGAGAGCCTTCTTTTTGCTGCACGCAACTAATATGTCGGATGTCCGCCTGGATCGGATGACTATCCTATAGCTGCAATAGGAACAATTGCACTATGGGCGAAACGGCTAGGGTAGCGGGCAATAAGTCGTAGCAAGCTTAAATTTGAAGTTATATGAACGAAATTTAGAACATAACGTTATTTTATCATATAGCTAGTAGTCCGATTTTGTTGAAAATTTTAAATGTTAGCAGCACAACATAGGAACGATCGTTCGAACACGACATTTTAGTATGAAAAACTTTGTTGTTTCGCAAAATATTTTTAAATAAACTCGTTGTTTTTGGTCAGTAAAACGATCTGCATAATCTAGCCAAAGATCAAAATCGAAGCACTTTATCTTTTACCTCCCGAACAAAATCTTGGATTTTTATGTTAAATTTTTATCAAAATCTTTACAAAAACCAATGTTAAACAATATTCTTGAGTCTTTTTTTTAATTATTTACATGTTCTTATAGATGTAACAATATGTTACAAAGAAAATACTTTTTGGATCCCTAGATTTAATCATCGAATGATTCAGTTTTAATGGTCTAGTCTGTGCAACTCGACCATTTCTGGAAAAGTCTGCTCATGAAATTGCTCACTCTTTTGCAAATCTCAAGGGTTTCAGCTTCACTTATATCGGGTTTGTCGTTCCCATTAGCGAATACATAATTTTTAACAGCCACACACACATTTGATGCAACAGTTTCATTGAGCCATATGAAAAAGCGCTCGCTTGCAGACCGACTTACGATCTAGAAAACACGATTTTATGTAAGACCGCAGGTTTCCGCAGATCATATTGGACATTTCAAAATCACAAAGACTTATATTAACAGAAAATAAACAATTTGGCTTAAATACACGTAAATAGAGCTACTTTCAATCCAAATAGTATTAATGTAAATAACTACAAAAGCCTGGTTAGGGAGTTTATTTGTTTATTTTATTCTATATAGAACAGGAGCATTTAAAGTAACTACGCGTGAAATTCAAAAAGTCACTAACCTATCAGGCTAACCTATTTTTAAAGTTGCATTAACTTAGCTTGCATAGGTTCACACACTTATTTCAGCCCTAAGGTAAAATTCAGAATATCGGGAAAACTTACGCAATTTCGTGTTCTAAATTAAACTTTTTAAATAATATTCAACTTTTACCTGCCTAAGTTTACCCTATTTTCCTAGGCATTGTTGAGTCCTGTTTGCCTGAAAAATAGTTCAATGCAATTTAAGCAGACTCAATTTCCATTTGAATTGCCTTATCAATTCCCATCCTGCCAGTAGCCATAACATTCGATTATCTACAAATTCCACTGTCTGCTTCTGATTTCAGTTTTATTCGCATTTTGATTTAATTGATTTTGTGCAAATTTGCCAACAACTCGTGCATATTTCAAATGCCCAATAACACATCGCATTCAAATTGTACACAGTGTGTTGTTATGCAAACGCATTTAGCGCTAATTGTTTGCATATTTTTTTAATACTGCAAAGCATTTTCACAACGCACTCCGAAATGATGGCTCAGCAATTTAGTTACACATTTTTGACACGCAATGCATATATGCAAATTAAATGCAGATTTGTACAGATTTTGCATAACAACAATGTAGACAAATCCATAAACAATCGAAATTTCCAGACAGTTGATATTTTGTATAAATAGTAAAAAAAAAAAAACGCTTTCGACTTTCCAATAAGCAGATTAGTGGTGAAAATTGTTGACGGAATTAATTCATTATAAGCCTTCTGCACAAAGAACAAAAGCATATTAAGGGGCATTTTCTCATGTTTATGTTTTTCAAATCTAGGCAGAGCACTTAATAAAAAAATTTAAATTATTATAAAATATTCTTAACATAAAGAAACGCAACCTGCAAGTAGGCGGGAAAAGTTAAGTTCGAACCGGACCCTGAACCTCTTACATTTTGAAGCCCTCCAACCCAAACCCGAACCGAATCACTTTTTAAAATAAAATAATGTTCGGTTCACAATATTAAGTAATTTTATAAATGAGATTATTCAAAATTAAATCTTAAAGAATCACTATGTCTGATAGTTAATAAGGAATTAGTGTCATAAATATTATAGATTGAAGAATATTATATATATTATAGATAGAACTTGTTTACTAATATTCCAATTCTGAAATTCTTGTCCCAATTCCGTCTTTGGCTCTGGTATGTTTATTTTTAACTCGATATAGGATTTTTAAGCAATTCACGGAATTGATTTTAGTTTGTTAATAAATATAAAGAGTTAGTTAGTTAGTTTTTACATTACTTTTCGTTCTTTTGCTGACATTGCAATTCCGAACTTGTTTTAACCTATATGCAAGACTATTTGATTTTCAGTTAGGATCCATACTTGAAATGAGACTTTTCAGATTGATACAAAAATTTATGTTTACATCAATTTAATATTCTTTTAACCAAATGAAACGTATAAAAACAAATTGAAAACGAGAAGGCAAAGCTAACTTCGACTGTGCCGAAGTTTTAATACACTTGAAAAACTTTACTCCAACTGATTTAACTGGAAAAATATATATAGGATATAGATATCAGATATTTAAAATTTTTTAAATCATTGATAATAAAAATTTGATACCATAAAAAAAACTTTTCTTAGTAAAACACATTTTCCGACCGATCGTTCCTATGGCAGCTATATGCTATAGTCATCCGATTTTGATAATTTTTTTCGAAATTATGTGAAAGCATATAAAATTAATATATACCAATATTGGGGACGCTACGATAAAAAACAAAACAGTTTTTCTCACTAGAAGTAGTTTTTTGACCGTCCGTTTATATGGCAGCTATATGCTATAGTCATCCGATTTTGATGAATTTTTTCAGAATTATGTGGAAACATATAAAACATATATATACTACGATTGGAGACGCTACGATGGAAATCAAAAAAGTTTTTCTCACAAGGACTTATTTTTCGACCGATCGTTCCTATGGCAGCTATATGCTATAGTGATCCGATTTTGATACATTTTTCCAGAATTATGTGAAAGCATATAAAACTAACATATACCAAGATTAGTGACGCTACGATGGAAAACAAAAAAGTTTTTCTAACTAGAACTTGTTCTTAGACCGATCGTTCCTATGGCAGCTATATGATATAGTAATCCGATCCGGCCGGTTCCGACATATTAGTTGCGTGCAGTAAAAACAAGACTCTGTGCAAAATTTCAGCTCGATAGCTTTAAAACTGAGAGACTAGTTCGCGTAGAAACAGACAGACGGACTGACGGACAGACGGACAGACAGACCGACAGACAGACGGACAGACGGACAAGCGGAAATGAACTCAGCTCGTCGTCCTGATCAAGAATATATATAGTTTATGGGGTCGGAAATCAATATTTCTATGCGTTACAAACTTCTGTGCAAAATTAATATACACTTTTCAAGTGTATAAAAAGCTAACAATACTTTTTGGTCAAGTGAACCGAGCTCCGAACCAAAACCTGAGTTTTAAAGGATCCAGAAACCGGTCCGCGAACCGAACCCAAAAATTCCTCACGGGTTCGAACCTCCGAACCGAACCTCCTTTAAAATTTTTTCGGTTGCAGCCTTGGTATTAACTATCAATATTAAAAGTAATTTTGGCGCAAATTAAATGTTAAAAACTAGGGAGCCTGAAAAATATCGATGTATCGAATATCGATAAAAATTTTATTTTTTAAAACGATATTTTATTATAGGATATTTTTCTAACGCGATATTTCTTGATATAAGTAGTTTTATAAGTAGTCGGTCACACTGAAAATTTCAATATATGTAAATGCTTTCACATTAACCGGTAATCGCACTAACCAATCATGCTTTTTGCTTGATTCCTTGATTGCAGCAATCGTGATTGTCAAATTTACGAATCGCAATCAAAACACAAATCGCAGATCGTTCCTATGGCAGCATGTAGTATAGTAATCCGATTTTGATCAAATCTAAATATAGTTTATGGGGTCGGAAATGTATATTTCTATGCATCACAAACTTCTGGGCTAAATTATTATACACTTTACAAGTGTAAAATACAAAAATTTTAAGATTTGCGCTATATTTTATACGATCTTCTGAAAATTTCACAGATTTTAGATGATGGACAGATGAACAAACGGACAAGGCATAATTAACTCGGCTATTGATGCCAAAACACTTCTCTGAGGAGGGTCACTGGAGTTTGGTGATCTGCCCTTCATTTCCCGTCACACACCCTTCGATCTGTTCGAGAATCAGAAGAAGCGCAACAACATCAAGTAGTACGTACGCCAGGTCCGACTCATGGACAACTGTAAGGACCTCAATCTCGGCTCTGAGGATCTGTCCCTGAACATTTCCCGTAATCCGCAAGAATTTGGTGAAGAACACCTCGGAGCTCATCGAGGAGCTAACCGAAAATAAGGAGAACCATAAGAAGTTCTCCGATCAGTTTAGAGAGAACCTGAAGTTGAGTGTCCATGAAGATTGCAACATCCGCGCCGAATTGGCTGATTTCTTGCAGTTCCACATCTCTGTCTTGGGCGATGACTTCTGCTCGCTGTCCGAATATGTGACGCGCATGAAAAAGAGCCAGAAGTACATCTACTTTATCACTGTCGAGTCCAAGGATCTGGTCAGCAAATCTGCCTTCATGAAGCGTTTAAGGGTGAGTATGTCATTCAGCACTTGGAAGGGCGAGCAGTTGGTTTCTGTGACCTAGAGCTGTACGAGAATGAGACTCTAGTACTCCTATTCAATCCAAAATGCACAGTCGGTTTGTCGCCCAAGCTGCAGACAAATTGTGAGGGCCCCTACTTAGTGGTTACTCGGATAAACGAACTGGAGTACCGAATACAAAAATCGGATTATCGTAGAGCATGAACAAAAGTGGTTCATTTGATTAGATTGGCTTTACGAAGGGGATTTGTAGTTTGCACGAGCAGAACCTAAGAGGAGGACAATGTTACGTAGGTTGCTATATATATTTCCTGCCTAATAATGAAAACGCGAATATTTATGATCAAAAATGGTTTTATTGTTTTTCAAAGTATTCTCCAGCAAGATTTAAACACTTTTGCATGCGCTCAAACCAATTGTCAAAGCACTTTTTCCACTCCGATTGAGACACCTCCAAAACATGGTTTTTGAACTCTTAAACAGCATCTTCTGGCGACGAAAATCGTTGACCACGCATTTTTCCCTTGATGTGCGGGAATAAAAAGAAGTCATTGGGTGCCAAGTCAGGGCTGTAGGCGCTGGTGTGAGCTGATGTGTGAGAGCTCGCATTGTCATGGTGCACAATGATCTGTCTTCCCTTGTTCGTTTTTCGAATTTCTCCGAAGACGTCAGGCAAACAACTTGTGGTGTACCACACAGAATTGACCGTCCTACGTTGCTCAAGCGGAACAGTCGCCACATGACCAGTTTTACCGAAGAAACAGGCGACCATTTGCTTCGAAGTGCTTCTTCCACGAACGACTTGCGTTGGATTTGGCTCGTCTTCGAAGACCAACACGGTCAATTGCTGTTTTGTTTCGGCTCATAAGCATAGATCCATGATTCGTCACCAGTGACGATCTTATAAACGTCTTTTGAAATACCGCGATTATATTTTTTCAAAATGTCTTTGCACCAATCCACACGAGCCTTTTTTTAACGATTGTCAAATTGTGCGGGATCCAACGAGAGCAAACTTTTTTTACGCCCAAGTGTTCATGCAATTTCGAATGTATGCTGCTGAAAGAAATGCCCAAGGATGCCTCTATCTCACGGTATGTCACATGACGATCTTGCATTATCAGTTCACGCACGGCATCAATGTTTTCTGTCACAACGACTGTTTTTGGACGACCTTCGTCTTCGAGCGAGCGTCGCCCGCGATTGAGTTCATGAAACCAATTTTTCACAGTGCTATAGGATGGTGCTTCATCGCCATACAAAGATTTAAGTTTATCGTTGCACTCTTGTCGTGATAGTCCACGTCGAAAGTTGTGAAAACTGATTGCACGAAAATGTTCACGAGTTAATTTCTTTTTTCTGCCGAGGTAAGTTTTTGATTAATCGGTAATCGATATCAAACGTGGTCACACATGAAAGAGTTGTATGAAGCTTTTATCGATAGAAGTCCAAACTTTTTTTTGGGAAAAGGCCAATTGGTCCTAAAATGGCTAGAAGTGACCTAGGCCAGAAACTTAAATAGGAACCCACGTACATAAAAATGGATGATTGTCGAACTCGAAACAAATAATATTATTCGGTTCTCCGAAATCAAAATGTAAAGATTCAAAATTCTACCCAAAATATTGACACCCTGTTTTGTAAATTTCCGCCTAGTCATTTCCATTTTTCTTTTTTTATTGCTCTTATTATTTACAGGGATACGAATGCAGTTCCAGGATAACGACTCGAAACAATACGCATATATACGTTAAGTAAACCAATCAATATCATTGAAGTTAAAAAACCATTCAAACTTGTGAAACCATGTCACTTCATCTTACTTATCACTCATCCCAGCCAAGTGCCACTCTAAATCCTCACTTCAAGTTATGATTCCAATTAGCCAGCCACTTCAACTCAGCTGGAAACGTGTCAAACCGTTTGACAATCTTACACACTCGAACACGGGCAATTAAAACAATTAATTTAGTTTGTGTTGAAAAAAAAAGAGAAGCAAAGCCATTCCACCTCTTACCTCTTCTGTCCTTTCAACCTCCCTTCCATTATTTTAAATGCCAATTACAGTTGAAGGCGGCATAGGGAGAAAATCGAATAAAGCGTAGAAGAAAATGCGGCGTGAAATGGCAATGGCGCAAATTGCTGTAAATCCATTTTGGAAGGCTTCGCTCTCTTGGCTGTCGATTCGTGTGTGTCTGTCTATGTGTGTGTGTGTGTGTTGGCTCAAGCATTATTCCTAACGAGCGACATGATCATAAAAATAAACGCAAATATAACACAAAATGCAAACGGGAGTGCCTTAGTTTTTATTTTTACACCTGTTTACAAACAAACTGGAGCAAATTTGACTGCGCCAGCACGCACACAATTAAATTTCCGGTACAACACATACAGAAAGAAAATGGGGAAAAAACGTAGGCGAATTTCGCCCCCAAATACACTTTGATTTCCCTGCCTGGCAAAAAAGAAAAAAAAAACAAACTTTTTCCCATGTGGCGTTGCATGTTGAAGCCATTAAAATTACGCCTAACACACGAAAGACTCGTAAAAATTTTCGGGCTCACGCGGCGTATGAGTAATTTTTGGTCTCCTTCTGGCACACGTTTCATTAGAAATCCATGGCACGTTTGGCGGCGAACAGCGGCAACCAGAAGCAGGCGACAAGGCAGAATTTTCAATATTTCGCCCACACGGTGTGGGCGTGGCAGTTGGCGGAAATAATGCGGCTGCCAAAATTGGCAAAAATCGACGCCGCTTGGTTTGTGCTTAACTAAAAATCAAAGGCTCCTACTCTATGTGTGTGTGTGTGTACGTGTTTGTTTGGCCAAACACACGGCGTATACGTAATATTTGCTTGAGATTATTATACGAGGCACTTGAGACGAGTCGCGACTTCAATAAAAGCGAAATACATATATTTATATGTACTTAATAATAAAATTTCGTTTAATTTCGAGTTTTGAATTTCATTTTTTATGATTCTTACGTTATTTCTTTTTCGTTTTTTTTGTGGCAGGTGTTTGCCGCTAACGTGATAAAATTTTAATTAAATTTGCTGCTGCTGCGGTGTGTGTGTGTGAGAGATAGGAAAAGGGGATTTTTTTGTATTATAATTTGGTTTTTAATGGGGGGTTTTCTTTTAATCATAATCTTAAGTGGTTGAGAAAGTGATTAGGAAGTATGAGACATCACATGGTAGACCAAGTTGATAACTGCAAATTTAAAATGTGATTGTATTTATATTATTTATTAGATTCTACAATTATACAGAGAGCTTCAGAGGATGAATGGATTACAATACATTGTCATATTATTAATTAACACTTAAGCAAACTTTCATTGAAAGTGCCGAATCAGAAACTAATCCTTAGACCCCTTCCATTCAATTGCAATTATCTTGATTTCACTATAAATGCATCCATACATACGAAACTGGAACTCATCAGGCATAAATTATGTGTATTTAAGCTTAACTAAGACGGGGTAGGTACACAATGCTCTCGCATCTCAATGATGCCAATTCGCTAGGCAACTACAACTGTTAATTGAATGTAAATGACTGGGGACCTACATTCAATTACCCCACCTGTAGGGCATATTCAGCATACTGCCAAAATAAACGATAAATGTGCAGATAAGTATGTATGTACGTAGGACGAATTATCTGCTTTCACTTGGAAATCAAATCATGTTTTTGTACCAAGAGTTGAAATCTGTATGCAAATGCGAAATGTTGAAACTGAAATGTGGCAATTTTCAAGGCAGGATCAACATAAATTAGGTACTCGAATGGTACAAGTACGTATGTAGAAATGTGTGGCATAGCTAGGTTGGAGCACTGAAAGAAAAAGCCAGCTGCAGTGGCAGATTTAGCGATCTAGCGTTGCATTTATTGAAATGAATGAATAAAAAAAACTAAATTTTTCCATTTTAGTTAATATGATACAAAAATAAAAATTTTATTGCTTACCTTATTTTTGCTTCTTTTTTTATCTGCATTCATCAATTGTTGCTCTTCCCTCTCTGACTACTTGTACACTGAACAAATTGGGTGCGGCTATTAACATGCACCAGAGCTTAGAATAAAATATCTTATATTTCTTCGTCATATTATTATTGGAAACAAATGGAAAGCTTACATCGGCCGATGTTTAATTACCCTTGCAGTTCTTTTCATTTATATTAGCAAAGGTTTTCCTGATTTTCCTACAAAAATTTAATTTTCGCTTAGAACAAGATTGTTAGAGTACTTTCCCAAGCTGGCCAACAGATGGCGCCACTTTTGTAAAAATTTGTCTGACCAAGCTAGAAGACGATTGTTGTATGGGAGCTATCAGTACCAATTTTATCAGTGTACAAGTACGCAGAAAGGGGAGAAAGTAGTCAGAGAGGCAAGAGTATCAATTGGTGATTTGAAATGAAAAAGGAAGTAAATTTAAATTTTAATTTTATGCCTGCAATTATAAGGATTTTACGGCCGATCAAAGAATTAACAATACCAAGAAGCAACATATCTTACAAAAGAATTTTAAATCGAAATTAAAATTTTATATAAGAGAGTGAACTCGCCAATTCTATATATAGAAAGTGTGATGCATCGTAACTCCTCGTTTCATCATTTATTCCACGTCGGCTCGTATGCTTAAAAACAATTAGTGACAGGTCTATACAAAATTGTTTGTATTAGATTTTGGTTTATACACTTCAAACTTCAAGCTCTTACTCTTTGTTAAATTTGTCAAAAAAATGAGCAAATTATGCAAAATAATTATTCTTTTTTTTCTTCATACGAATCGCACTTCAAGGTATTGATAAAGAAAATCTATAAATAAAAAGTGAAAATGTGAGAAAATGAGTAAAGAAGAATAAATGGGTAATGGCAAGAAAAGAAAATATAACTTTACGTGCCTGAGTAGTGTAGTACCCCTGGGTACCTATAATAAAGTAGGAATTTCGTGCCATTAATATAGAGAAAGAGATAGTATTGAAAAATAGACACGTTATAAGTTGAACAACCTTAAGCAACTATGTAATCATATGCTGAGACTTCAATGATGTTATGAGCATTCTTGCGCGAATAAAAGTTATAGTAAGCTCCCAAATTTACACAGAAAAAAACATATTTTTAAGCCTAAAGAGTTTGAACCCAAAGATTGATTTTAAGACGCTGAGACGCAGACTCTGTGCTTCAGTACCGAGGTCGAGTTCGATTCCCAGACAAGCAAGTTAAAGTAAGTCGTATAATATTGATTTTTCAGATTAAAGAGACTTTTAATGAATCCAAATAAGAATTATTAATAATAAATATATATGCAAAGTTATAAGAAAAAAATAAATCTGGGATTTCTAAATTTTTGTACTTTTATGGGGGCCTGCCGACCAGGCTCAGTTTAACCAGAGATCAACTATTATGAGCCCGTTTGGTTGAGTGAGCCCGAATGGCAGTTTTTCGTGTATGTTTACCCAGTCATCTTCTTTAAGGAACGAAAAAGGTTTTACTGCATTATTTAAAATAACATTATGTTCATTATGTTCGTTGTATATTTCAAATTTATTCACTAAATTCATAAGAATTTCAATAGATTGTTTTATAAAAAAAACATGGCAGGATATAGACATAAATTTCATAAATTTACAAAATTTCAAAGCTTGTTGAAATTGCCTAGGGTACGAAAGGATTATTCTTGATTTATTTCCAGAATAAAATTTCTTTTAAAGATTAAAAAAAAGTGTTTCTTCAAGCGTATTAACTTTGCGTAATATTATTTTCATTTCTGTTCCAGTTAAGAGCATGTCTATAATAAGAGCATGTTATGTTCAAGTTTCATTTTACGAGATTTTTCACGTGCTAACTTCCACAGAGCGGAAGTTATAATACACTTAAAAAACTCGCTGACCGCCCTACCATCAAAATCAAAAAACCTTTCTTACTAAGAACCATTTTTCAAGTGTAACTTGCAGATTTCGTTCAATTTTCGGTTGTTGGACAAATTTGAATTTTACTTTTGTTTTGGTTTGATAGGAAACCGAAACACGATTTTACCATGGAAGACTTACAGAATTCTGGATACTTTGACGAGGTGGTGGATACACTTGTCTCTGCACGACTCTGCTTATCGTGGATATGGCACTTCCTAGTGCTATTTTTTTCCTGCCAGAATTCTTTCACGAATGCACTACCTTTCGAACAAAATTTGTAAATTTTTTCGCCTTCTCGCCTATGCTGCCTCTGCTCTGTCGACGTTCTCGTTTCGCCAAATTTCTGAGAAGGGACACAAATAAACTTACTGAACCTTTCCTTCCGCTTACAAAGGAGTATATTACCCGAGGCAATTAACAGCCGAGTGATTTTGGTCCACTCTAATAGAGTTGTTGAACTAAAAACACAGTCTCCCAAAGCGGTTCACTACCGGTTATGGATCCGAAAACTCTAAGAATATTAACATCAAACCTTTGATATGGTTATTTCAGGTTATCAATTTTATCGTAGACATCCATATTGGTGTAACATTGATTTGAAATTACTTCAAACGGAATTCATTCAATTCAATAATTCGAATTTTCCAAATATGTGCTGAATTTTCTTCGCAGCATGACTCACTCTCCTTAAAATCCATATTACTTTCATGTTAAATGCACTGCTGCAAACCGGTCCGAAACCGAACCCCAGAGAACTGGTTCGGTTCGGGTTCTATGGATTGCCCGAACCGGACCAAGAACCGAACCTCTTACATTTTTGAACCCTCGAACCTATTTCTATCCATTATACTACCTAATTCACCAACTCAGGTACCAGTTCAATGAGCACTTTCAACACTAAATATTGTTGATTGGAGTCCAAGAGCTAGACAAACATCATCAGGAAGATAAAATAAATATAATCCCCAACTTAAACTATGTTGGATTAGTTTTCAGTCAGTACAGTTAGGCCATCGAGATTTGGAACTTTGTGATGTGTCCACAATGTGTCTGAAAAGTGATATCAACTATATTTTGGAGGTTGGATGAAGCCAGATTTATAGGTCTAGGCGTAGTTTCAGCTTTTTTAAATTGTTTCTGTTAGATACGTGACGACTATTAAAAAAGATTCGAGATGTTCTTGTCTCCATTGGATTGTGGGAAGAAACAAAGTGGGAGACGCACTCTTTCC
This sequence comes from Lordiphosa mommai, assembly GCA_018904225.1. Lineage (NCBI taxonomy): Eukaryota > Metazoa > Arthropoda > Insecta > Diptera > Drosophilidae > Lordiphosa > Lordiphosa mommai. The sequence continues at coordinate 103,176 of JAEIFT010000546.1, read as the reverse complement.
CTTCCTTGTACCCTGTTATGGTCCTTAGACTCCATAGCTATGTCATGCCATTTCTGGATTGCCTTGAGCTCGAAGATGTTTAGTAAATCGAGCCTATACGTTGCCATAGGCATACCTCGTTCTGCCTATCGAAAGTTTGCCTGCTTCACAGTTGCCTCGATGTCCCGGTGGAATGGTAGATTTTGGACTACTCTGACATCTCTGGAAAGACTTGTTGCAATCGTTTTCTTATATCGAATTGCAGAATAGCGAGTCAAGCTTCCTAATTGCAGCCTGGCTGTCAAAAAAAATTAAAATTTTACATAAGGTCTATATTAAGTACTTCCATATTTCCGAATTTTAAATACGAACTTATTTTTCTTGAAACCAATTAAGAACAAGTCATAAAACTAAATTTGTTTTTCAAGTGAACCAAGGCTCGAACAAAAAACTGGGGTTCAGGGGTTGCAGAAACCGGTCCGCGAATCGAACCTACAGATTCCTCCCCGGTTCTGAACCCCCAAACCGAACCTCTTCTAAAATTATGGAGGTTAGCAGCCTTGGTTTTAATACTTTTATACTGAAGCGAGGATCAAGATAAAGACATACATTTAAATGTCCATTATCCAATAGCTATTTTAATCTATTAATACTTTGCAATATTTTTCTTCTAATGGCAATGAAGACAGAATTTTTTTAAAGATTTAATGTTATTAGTTGGCCTTAGTTCAAGAAAAATTCCATAGTGAAGCTGTTGTTCTTTATCAATTTTCCAATTGGTCCAACTTTAAACGTAGATTTAATTTTAGCTTATCTAATTCGGTTTACTATATATTGTCCTATTTGGTGATTTTGGAACTTGGAATGGGATACAATCTTCAGTGGCTAGTCCAATATAGCTTCTTATAATCTGATTCTTGCTTGGTCAAATCATTATGGATTATTTTATATTTTTTTGGGCATTCTGATTTAATAATAGTTCAAGACGACTAAGGGCTGATTTCTCATCTTTTAGATAGTGATTAAATTAGAAATTGCAATATATATTTCTCTAATAATTGAAGAATATGTGAACGTTTTTCTCAGTGTTCAGCTAGTTAGAATTTCAAGTTCTCAACTTAAGACAAACACCTACACTTGACTGGCGAATATTGAAATGCTTGAGACTGGAGTGCCAGAACTTAGCAAAGATTTCAATTTGTATGATAACATCTAACTTCACTCCCTCTCTCTCTCTCTCTCTTCCTGTCTCCTGTTCTGGAAATTACACATCATCATCATCGTGGTCGGTGGAAGGAAAGTGTGTACCACTCGAATGTCTAGCAAGGCAATAAGCAAATATTCTTGGCAATAATAAAAAAAAAATGTGTAGTCCTTCCATTTAAGCTTCACTGCTCCTTAGAGCAATTCATTAGCAGACAACCGCCCCCTAATTGACACTCCTCGAATTTGATTTCGATCTGATCAAAATTGTATGTATTTGGTTTTGCCTTTGACTGAAATGTCAACGGCATGCGGTATTCCAATGTCGATGTCATGCCCTGCAGTGCCTGGCAAATTAATTAATAGTTGTGTCCCCACCCAGCCCCTCCCCACTTCGTCCCTTGTCTGGCTGTCTGTTCGTCTTGAGCATTTTGGCTTCTGGTTTTCTAAGCACTTTGAGTACATTGTGCTGGACGATGCAGAATGATTTGCTATTAGAGTTGATTGGAGGCGTCTCCACTTTGTTTGTCTGGCATTTGACCAAAAGCTTTTGGATTCAGACTTTGTTGCGGTTGTTAAGGATGGGCTAGGTCGAGTAACAGTATAATTATGTGTGTGTGTGTGTGTAAAATGCAAAATGATTGTTTCAATCTCGTCAACCCAAAGATTTTTACAGCTATCTAATCGATGTTAACTTGATTTCAGCAGGAACCAACCAGCCCATACCACAACAACAATAACAACAATGACAAACAATGAAGAAGACTGTAAGCAAACAATGTAACCAAATTGTGCCAACAAATAAACATAAACAAGGGGAAGGACCGCGGGTCAAGCAGCCACAAAAGAAATCCCAAGAAACTGAAGCAGGAGCCGCCGGCAGACAAGGACTTGCTGGGATATGCGTGTAAATGCCAAAGCTGAGAGTGTTCAGTGATTTAGTGGCCTTGTGTTTACATTTGTGTGGGTTCAATCCGAGTATCTGTCTGCGTGTGTGTGTGTGTGTTGATTGGGTTGAAGCATATAAATAAACAAGAAATCAGCAACATTGAGCATCTTCTTTGCCCATCCACGCGGCACGCTGCTAAGCGAAAATTGATAAGTGTATAAAATGGGAGCAGCTTTCCCGGATTCTCATTCCAAAGTCATTCACAAACAGTCCCTCCAGTGCTTTTGTTTCTCTGAGAGCTGAGCAAAGGACACAGCTCATCTTGACTTCTTCGTTTTCTTGGAATTTGTCAATATAATATTGAATAGATATGGAAATAGTTTTTGGCCAGTAAATTTAACATGTTTTTTTTTGTGTCATTCGTTATCTGGACAGGTTTGATAAAGCCGTTTAAGAGTCTTTCCTATCTGTTGGCAGTTTTGTATATTGATAAGAAATATTTTACACATGGTTAGGCCGAAAAATGATCAAACTAGGCAATTATGAGCTTCAGCACCATCAGCTTGAGTAGGATTGATGTTTTCTGAAAATACTTTATCTTATAACAATTATTAGCTTCTCAGAAATTAATGATTAGATACTTGCTTCCGAGAAAGATAAGGAACGATGAGATCAGTTCTCATCATAAAGCTTATTGCTATCCAACGCTTTTTATACGAGCCATAAAACATTCGACAGCCAAACCCAATTGCGTTTATATGGGACCTTGACTGATTCTGTCGCTTTTACAGCCTTGACAGAGTTTATTTACTTACGCACAGATACACCCAAAAAAATACGTATCAATATTAATTTGATAAGCGTTGTCTCAAATTGAAACTAAAACCAGTAACTTTATTTTTGTATCAATATAATTCAAGAAAGTATCAAATTAATATTAGAGGTGTTAAAAGTATCAATTCGAAACTCACACATTTTCGATGTGGTCGAGTACTAGTTCGAGAAATCGAACTGTCATACTCGATTCTCTCTAGCAAAGCAAATTGCATAAATGCTGACACTTGTAATTCTCAAGTTGTTATTCAGCTCATTGATGATATAAATAGGGCACTTGATAGTGAGCGACAAATGCGCAGCAGCAAGAAGAGGTCTAATGAGTGATACGGCAAACTTGAAGAAACAGTCTGTATAACTCTCACCAATTTGCCCTTGCCGTCTTGCGATTGAGCCGTTAAACACACGCTTTTGTGTATGTGTATGCCGGCTAAATTATCGCAACAAAAATTCAGAAAAATAACAATGTACGATATTTTTTATTTATTATTGCCAAATTGTTAAAGGCTAGTTTCAAAATGATACAAAAAAGTATCAAATTGATACTTTAAAAATAATACAAAGAAATGTCATTCTGATACAAGTTAGTATCATTTTGATAACATCGAAAATATTATTTTGATACTATCGAATTATCAACTTGATACTTTGAGTATTGAGCATAATTCGATACTCAATAGTTTCAAAATGATGACTAAATTGTGTCATTTTGATGATTACTTTTTTTTGGGTGTAGAAGCAATTTCAAACTATTGCATACACAAGCACATGCTTGCATTAATTTGTGACATAAAGTCCAAAATTTCATGGAATCATATATTGATTTATCTTAAAGTGCATACCCTCAATGCAACAATTTGATAAATCAAATTTATCGAAGAGCAAAATTGGTAGCAAAGTTAGACCAATGAACACTTGTTTGCTTTCACAGAACAAGTAAGAAAGTCGGTCAAGCCCGACAGTTAGATACTCCGTTCAGCCAAAGTTAAATAAAAGTGCTGCCCATCACGGTTGGGGCCGGTGCTGCCCAGCGTAATTATTTGATTTGCTTATTACTTGGCTATAGTTCATGTGTTTGGAAGACGATACATGGTGAATCGATAAATATGGATGAGTACTTTAAATCTCTAAAAGGTTCGAACAATCTAACTACAAGATTTGTATTCATTGAATAAAGTCAACAAAATACACAGGGCAACAAAATGACCAACTGTGTGAGGTGCAGCCTTGTTGAACAAAAATGATGATTCATTTATGTGCACTGAACAAAACTGCATCCTCGGTATGTATGTAACAGCCAGAAGGAAGCATCTGCGACCCAATAAAGTATATATATTCTTGATCAACATCAACAGCCGAGTCGATATAGCCATATCCGTATGAACGCTGAGATCTCAGAGATGGTAAGAGATAGAGGTTTAAAATGTATGGAAAATATAATTCTTATACTTGCAGGCAGATCAAGTTTAGTTCTGATTTTTGCCACGCCCCCTGCCTCACCTGCAAATTTAAAAAAAACCTCATATCTTCCACAATTTTAAAGTTAGTTTACTCGAACCTTCTAGACATATATTCTACTCATCATAACTTATCGAGCCTTCATACATCGTTTTCCGATTAGATGAACGATAGTAGAGTTGCCACCCCCCACAATTTGAAAAACATCTCAAATATCCCACAATTTTGGAGTTACGTTGTTTGAACCTTCTAGACTTATATTCTACTCATCATTACATATCGATCCACTATACACCGTTTCTAGATCAGACGAACGATATTCGAGTTATAAGCAAATCAAATAATTATGCTGGGCAGCACTGCCCGTAATCGTGATGGGCAACACTTGCACAGTTTGTGTGACCCCACTCTTTAATGTTATCAGTTATATACCAACATGTACAGAGTATATAACAGTCGGGCTTGACCGACTTTCTTACTACCATCTACCGATTTCATTTTCGGCACCAATACTTTACACCTCTAGCTCTTACCATCTCTGACATCTGTTTGTTTATACAGAATGACAAAAAAGGCAGACATTCTGAATTAGAGATCGGCAAAATGGGAATTATAATTAACCATTACCGAATTACTTGCTCATTTTATAATAATTAAAATAAAATTACAAATTACTATATTAATTTGTAATAATTAAAATAAAACTACAAATTACTATATTAATTTGTAATAAAATTTTTCGAAATACAAATTACTATATTAATTTGTAATAAAATTTTTCGAAACACAAATTACTCAAGTAATTTATAATATCTCGCGAACGGTAAAAGATACGGCAGAAATAACGAAATTTCACGGGGGTATGAGGTGGTAGTGTACTATCCCTCCACCACCCAATGCCGTACTTATTGCACCGTAATTCGGTGTTTTTTAAATTTTGTTATCTTAATATTTAAACAAAAATTCGCGATATCTCGCGAACGGCAAGAGATACGGCAAAAATAACGAAATTTCACGGGGGTATACGGGGGTAGTGTACAGATTACAGATTTATAAAGTAATTTGTATTTCGAAAAATTTTATTACAAATTACTTGAGTAATTTGTATTTCGAAAAATTTTATTACAAATTACGGTAATTTGTATTTCGAAAAATTTTATTACAAATTACTTGAGTAATTTGTAATTTTATTCGTAATTATTACGAAAAGTAATATTAATGCCGATCCCTGTTCTGAATATGTATACTTTATAGCAGACGTTGTCGTCCAAGACGCAGGCGGCCGAACACATTCGGCAAATTCACACAGACACGAGCCGAACACATGCCGAGCCCTTCGCAAAGAGAGTAAAAATCAAGCAAAGCCAATCAGTGCTCGCCTAGCCCTCCACAAGGTAGGTTCGAGCCGCTTTGCGTCGCATTATATTCGCACACCAATACACTCTCACTTTTTTGCCTCGCTCTTTGTGACTAAGGCTGCTTCCCAGCGGCGCAAATTCACATTACAGAATCGAGCACCTCCTTAACACTTCGCATGCAGTGTGGCAGACAGAATAGATTACAACCTGGTATACTTTTCTATAGGCATGGCCGCTTTGTGGGCTGAGTGCTTTCGAAACCTCGTTACTTGTAATCGAAGATGTGGGCGATAGCCGAACGTTCTTCGGGATTCCACTACAACTGCATATACTAATTTAAGAATTGTAATCGACGGTGTCAATGAAGCGGCCACAAAACGACACACAATTTCTTGATTAGTAAGCGCAGTTGTAATGCAGATACTTTACGACGTAACATACTATTGAGTAAAAGGTATATAGGTACAGCACCTTTAGCAAAAGTTAATGGAATAGCTATGCACTTGCAGCACTGCTCCATATTCTTTCTTATTCAAAAAGAATGAATGCAAAGGTATTAAAATACTAGTTTATTTCAGACTTTAAAAATATTTTATACAATTTTTTTTAGTTTTCCGTCATATTTTTGTTCTGCCAAGCATTCTTTTAGCGTCTTGACCGCTTGAAGAATCAATTGAAACTACAAAAAAAAGAACAAGCAAATAGACATACCAACACAAAGTAGAAAACACAAAAAACGAGTGCTTTCCGAATTAACGACGGCCGAATCACCGAAGTCATGCCAAATCCCATATGACAACTCTATATACAAAGTAATGCGATAGTGTTCTATACTTGTGGGCTTTTGTAATGCATGATGTGGGCTCACCTCATTTAGCAGTGCGCCGCTGGGTTTATAGTGTCGGAGATGCTTCTCTCAGCCTGTTACAGAATCTGTAATACAGACATTTGCTCGAACCCTTTTTTACTCTACGAGTAATGTGTAAAAGAGGAGAGCGTAAGTTTATGTCCTGCCTGAAGAAGAATTTAAAAGCCATTTCTCTTATCAATTAACAGAGCATTAACATTAATGTTAGCAGACTGTATGTTACTTCCAAATATTTGACAAAAGTTGAACTTTTCTCTCCTATATGTTATACCATCTTTATAAAATCGGAAATCTGTAGTGATTCCTTCTGCCTGTACGAACTTATTATACCCTTTTTAGTCTACGAGTCCAAATGCTTTTTAGCTGTTGCCTAATGTTATCATTTAATTAGTATTCCACTTCTGACTTATGGCTACCATTAATTCATTAAACCGTATTTTTTAATTATGCGACACCAATCATCAAGTACTTAAAGTGCTGCTGAAAATCAAATCACATTTCGCTTATCAAATAATGAGCCACAATTATCGTAAATAAAAATTATAAATCGTGTCGGCACAAGTTACAACATACATCGATATGAGCTACTGTCGAGATTTGTAAATTAATCAAGTGGCAAAAGTCAAGTTTCGAATTAATTTTGATTTATGGTAGTTTATTGATCCATATATATATATATATATATATATATAAGCGACAGGTGATTATTTTAGTGCTGTTTCTCTAGTAAATTAGTAAAATTTGTTATTGAGTTCGTTTTGTCTTTTTGTGTTATCATTATCACCTCCCGTTGTTCTTTTTTTTATGGTTTGTCTCAGTTATCTTATCGGAAAGGCTAGGTACACACAGACATGTCACTAGCAAATTAAAGAACTGATTGCACAGCCAATATGTTCAGTACATGGAGCAAAACACATGATTCTTTGGTTAGTGGTTTTTGTTTTTGTCGGTTTCTTTGGTGGCCTGGAATGCGTCACATTGGTTTTTTACATTTATTATTACTCATTGACATTGTTTAAGTGAGTTTTAATTAAACTAAAAACTAAATAAATAAAAAAAACTGACGCATTCACTATGAAGCAAAAACGTTATTGTTGTTGTTGAGGCAAGCAGAAGACATTGGCTGACTGAATTAGTGTGACCTGATGAGCAACAGGGCCAGAGCCAAGAAGCCGGAAATCATTGGCAAATTCTGTACCGCAGAGCTGGCGTAGCAACTGTAAGAGTAGACAACAAAAAGGGTTAGAATCTGAAGGGAACTCTTTTTTGCAATATTACTTACCCCACTTGCGTGATATTCTTGTAGCTGTCCTTCTCGAAGTTAGTGTACAAAACGGCAGCCTCATTGTTAGCTTGGGTCAAATTTCCACTGGTGTAGTTGTTGCGACCCAAAATGAAACCGGCGCTGGACGTGGGATCATTGGCATTGGTATAACTGCAACCAACCAGGAAGGTATTGTTGACGAACGACAACAGCTTAATAAATGTGGGCTGCTGGGGTAGACCATTCTCCATAAAGGTCACATTGTAGCCCGTGGTGGCTCCCGCCACCAGAGTAATATTGGCCTTCTCATCCCTATTTTGATACAACGAAGCTGAGCTAGACGATTGAGTGAGATTTACTCCCAAAGTTGTTTCATTCAGAAGGCCCACATTTAGGGTTATACACTGGGAATTAGGAGCGGGATTGCGTACCACTTCCATCCAATATCCATGGAACTGAAAATGTTAACACAATTGTTGAAGGGGGATTGGACAACTTGTTAATTTGTCTCACGAACTCACATCGGTATTATTAAAATCCAAACTCTGTGCTGCCATACAAGTTGATGGGGCAGCTGGGGTACCCTGGGCCAGAGTCTGACCAGTAAGCACGGCCAAAATGGCGGCGGTTAAAATCACAATTTTGCACATGATTGGAGGAGTTTTTCTTTTTCACTTTCACTATTCGCGTTCGTTTCGCTGAGAATGCGTCGTAATACTGTCGATGCGCCCTGAAAAGAACTCGCTTTTATAGCCAAGGCATTAATGAGATACATACGCATTCTTATCGCACTCACACACTTGCAGAAACATCGGTGCAGCTACCGATTGAAAGTGAAGTCTCTTATCGCCAGAAATCGGACCTGTTTTGCACCTATGTATGTGTGTGCACGATGACTAATCACAGGTAGCTTAGAGAGTTATCAGTAGGTACCAATGTACGGAAAAATCCCCCTCCTTCTTAAGCCCATAATAGAAACTTGTGTGGCATGCGCCAGAAATGTGTGTTTCCCTAATATAAGCAATGAGTCCAACTTGAAGGTGTTTTCCTATCGATTTGACGTCATGAAGGTGAATCTATTAATGACATAAAACTTTGTTTAATTTAATTATCTATGCATGATATTTTCCAAGTTCGAGTACTTTGCCCACACTTTCAGAGTTTGTTCTTAATGTCATGAATCATTGCTTGAAATAGTTAAATGATTAATCAATTTGATATTATGTTATGTTTGCCCAGCAATAACCTTGCAGGTCTGAATCGGCATTTGAGGGAAGTATCAGCATCGTATCATTAGATGATTTTAATAGTGAATGAGTTCGAAAACTTTTATTATCCGATATATCCTGCGCTAACTACAGTGGGATTAGTACACTGCTCCTTATCGAAGGTTCTGTAACGCATTCTATGCGGTGAATAATTTTTATTTTTTGCACAAAATTTTTGCATTTGTACAATCAGTCAAGTACGAAATTCCAATATTCACAAGATATTCTTAAAATTTAAAACTTAAAAAACTGGAAGTTAATGTACCTTAAGTATAAGAATTTAAAAATCATAACAACATATCGACAATCCACCGAATGCCCAATGCAAAATGGATTCATTTCCAGCATTTCAATTTTTGCTTGCCAAAAAAATGTAATTTTAAATTTTAGTATGTCTGTAATCGAATTTATTTTTGTTCCTAAAATTAATAGATATTTTTGTTATTTTTTTTTTATCATGCAAAAATCAGTTTTCCATTTGAAAATATAAGACTGAGTTTACCTGTTCTATGCATGAGACATGATAATCTAATAGGCCCTTATCTTGTCTAGTTTTTATTGTGAATAGCTTGTCATTTGGCATTGAAAACAAGACAACACGAAGACCTACTAGATTATCATGTCTCCTGCGTCGAACACTGTGAACTCAGCCTAGGAGTTAGAATAATATTAATTTCTAAGAATGTATTTAATAGCAAGTTAAAAGGACTTTGTAATCAAAAAATTAACTTGAAATAAGATTTTTGTTCTAAGATTTGGAAATTCCGAATTTTGTCAGCTTTTGAGATCGCTTGTTCCTACATTTTCCTAGTTTAAGTACGTTCATGATTCTTTTTCTGAGTTTACATTTAATTATATCAATTCCCAATAGAAACGTTTACACGAAAATTGGCTCTGAATTCGGAACAAGGCCTCTAGTTTTGCAAAAAACAAAATACATAACTTTTAGGTCAAATTTTTCCCGTATAATTCTCAACTGGTTCTATGATAATGGAGTGACGATAGAATTTTTAATCTGGAGTTTTACATTCTTGACCTTTGGTTAAGCTATGGCCATCAGTTAAGTTAGTACATTTGTATTGAATTAATAATTGTGATCCTATTTCAAGAAAGAAACAGGATTAATTTAAACATAATTAATTTGTTCCTATTTTACATTCTCAAGTTTTTGCCTCAAAAAATGATCGTTCTTGGTGTGAAAATAAAAAAAAAAATTTAAAAAGTCACTTTAAACAAGAGCTTTATACTTAAATTAAGTATAAATATACTTACCGGTAAAACCATACTATTGGAATCGTTTGTACTTGATTCAAGCACAAAACACTTGATTTTTATTCCAAGTATACAATACTGCTATACGACGCTGAAGCATACACATTAACATCAACTAATAAAACGGCAATTAGCGGATACAAAAGAAAATTATATTAAGGATAAATGTTTATTTTAGAATTGACGATCAATTTCGCTTTAGAATGAATAAAGATCTGTATGAGACCTTTGGGGATACAAACCTACCTAAGAGGAAATTTTAAAGGGACGACCGAGACTGAGTTTGCGGCGAGGATGGATTAGATGCGGCGAGGAATTGTCAAAGCTTAGCAGAAGTGAATGTCGATCGATTGTGTTATCAACATATTAGGCCAAAGAAGAATAATTGTTGAACTATAAACCTCAGTTCCCTCATTCTTTATTTACTTATGGTTTCCGCAATTTTATTCGTTAGTTTCTATAATTAAATAGTTGTTTATTTAATTCTTAGTTTTCTTATTTTTTACTTAATTTAGTTATTGTTGTAATAAACTCTAATGGCTATTAATATTAAAAGCGGGATTAATCTATTGTTGACAACAGATTTTCTTTAGAACAAATCGTCTCCACAGTTAAGTAAATATGACTCATCACTTTACAAGATATAAATTGCAACTCAAATACCTTGCACGAGGCCTCTAAGTAAACTTTGTAATCAACATACTTCAAATATTTAATTAAAAACCAACATTGTGCTCGGATTAAAGAAAATCTTCTTTTAGAAGATATAATATAATCTGCAAATAACAAATAAATCTTTATTTTCAAAAGATTAGTGAAACCTCTCCGTCATTTTCGAAAAAGTGCATCATGAATATTCTTATATTTATTTACTTGTGTATTTAATGTACATTTAATATTGTTCGCAAGTTTCATTATCGACACTGAATCATCGCTCGCAAAGAAGTCGAAAACAAAAAACCAAGAATGTATTGATAACTTTTAATCAGTTTGCTTAAAGAAAGGAAAAAGAGAACCAGATGACATTTGTAAACAGACATAAAAATTCTTGTGCTCGAAAATTCTTATCACATTTTTTTTTTAATAAAAACTAGAAAAAGTACATAAATAAAGATATGGTATTGGAGGTCTAGGTATTTTATCACCTTCAAATTGTAGACGCACCTAAAAAGTGCAAAATTAATAGCAAGAAATAGAGAGTGAGTAAAGCCAAGTGTATGATTGCTTTGGAAAAAAACCGGAAATGGGTTTTAACTAGGAATGGATCACACAATATTTATTTGCCTGTTTTGGTTGGTTAGCAATATTGTTACGTTACGCGGAATGCAAAGCTGGTAAAAGTGTGAACTGCATATTATATGTGATTTTTTTAAATAAAATAAAAATAAATAAATAAATAATAAAAATAAATTTTAAAACGAACACAAAAATTACTGATTTGGATTTTGTTGCTACAACTTTCTGTTAGATTTTGAAGACCGCTGCTCTAAAGCATTCCACCCAAAAGTTCTTCTTCCTTGCATTCCGTAAAATACAAGTTGTTGATCTCATGACACTGATAACATCTTTATTTAACTGAATTCTTCTACACCAAAAGTTTAATCGTCGTTTTTTCTTTAAAATTGATTAAATCAGGGATTATTCACGAAACGAATTTTGGTTCCGGTATGTTCCGAATAGAACGTTTCGATACAAGGTTATATTACGGAATATTATTAAAAAATTCCAAAAATTTAATTGTTTTAAGTTGTGTTTCGAAATTTGATTAATCCTTTGTATTTCGAACTCAAGTTGTATAAATATAGATGTAAGTGAGAAGCAAATCTGTGGCTACAAGGTTCCTTCCTCCGTTTCCCTCGTATTTGAATCATGAAAATGGTATGGTATACTTCTAGTATATTACTTGGTGCACGGACTTCAAAAAAGAAAGTCATCGCCTTTTATTGACTTTAGAGAACGAAAATTGCAGATAGAATTAGCAGTAAAATTCTTTTTTATATATAGCTCACATCAGTGTAACGATCACCTTACCAAACAGTGTAATATGTCTTGTAGAAATTCAAAAGTATTTAAGTTATGGAGAGCCTCGGAAATTGAACAAGAGTATGCATTGGTATAGAAGAACTAGAAGATTAATCATAGATTTTCTAAAATGGCAGAAATTATGAAAATTAAGACTATGACATTCATTACCTAATGAAAACTTAATGGAGAGACAATCTTTCAGAATTCAGGAAAAAGACAGAAAAAGAAAATTTCTTTTTTAATATTTACTTACTTTTTCTTATAATATTAAGTTTTAAAAAAAAAAAAAAATAGTATATTGAATTGATATTGAATATGTAATTCTGGTAGAATCTATGAAATATTGAAGCACCCTGTATTCGCAGCTCCTTGTTTGAGCATTCATTTTGAAGCTTAAGGAATTCGTACGCTTTTTAAATTTTAAAAATTTCTTCATTAATTCGGAAGTTCTGAGTTTTTATACGAAAAAAGTCAGTTGGCTACACTTTAACACGAATCTGAAAAAAATTTCTTCAAAAATTATATGACACTTAGGCTGAGTTCACACTGTTCGACGCATAAGACATGATAATCTAGTAGGCCCTTATGTTGTCTTGTTTTCATTGTGAAAATCTTGTTATTTGACATTTAAAACTGTACATCATGAAGGCTAACTAGATTATCATGTGTCATGCGTCGAACAATGTGAACTCAGCCTTAGTTATTATTATAGTTCCATATTTTTAAACTGAATGGATGAAAATTATGACACAGTACGTCTTAAGCCTGTTTGAATTAATCTGTAGTTTAGGTGTCAAATATCCCACCGTGCACCGCCAACACAATATGGCCTCCACAGGCTGCCAATATCAACCCGCCAATTTGAAAAACCCTGTGTTTAGATATGGAAGGTAAGGAAAACAAATGACAGATAATGATAATCAAGTATTTTATGGTCGTAAATAGGGCCATAAAGGAAAACGTGGGTTTCTATTTAAGTTTCTGGCCTAGGTCACTTCTATCCATTTTAGGACCAATTGGCCTTTTCCTAAAAAAAGTTTGGACTTTTATCGATAAAAGCTCCATACAACTCTTTCATGTGTGACCACGTTTGATATCGATTAACGATTAATCAAAAATTTACCTCGGCAATAAAAAGGGAATTAACTCGTGAAAATTTTCGTGCAATCTTTATCACGACAAGAGTGCAACGATGAACTATTGATCCTTAAAGGACATGTGATATATCAATGGAAAGGTATTGAATCGTAGATTTTATATATATTGTTATGTTGCACCGCTTAGTTTTAAAGATATTTAAAATCAATTTTTATTTTCAATTTTAAAATAAAAATTGAAAAATAACTTTTATTTTCAATTTTTAAAATAAAAATTGACATATAAGAATTATGTCGCAATTTTTATTATAAAAATCAAAAATAATAATTATTTCGCAATTTATATATTAAAATTGAAATTTAATAGTTATTTTGTAATTAATTTTTTTAGGTTAAAAATAAGAGTTATTTGCGAATTCATTGAAAAAAATCAATAAATAATTCTTATTTTGTAATTTTTAAATTAAAAATTATAATAATTACGATCCCTGGAACAAACATAGCATTTATTTAAAAAGAATTGATTGCAGGCGTTCTTTACTAAGTGTCTATGAAATTTAAAAAAAAATAGTTTTTAGACCTTTTTTAAAACTATTTTTCAAAAAAAATTTTTTTTCCTTTTTGAAAAATAAACGATAAAATATCTTAAATAAAAGGAATAAAAATAAAAATATTATTTTTTTATTTTCTTTGAAACACCCGCAAAATTAACAAAAAACACAAAACTCTATTTCTCTCTATAAACTAGTATCGTTTACAGAATTTAATGTAGTATTTGATCCATTTTGACATGGTAGGTATCACTCATTTCTACCAAATCTAGAAAACATTTTTGAAATAAGCTACAGTTTAGGGATAAATTACACCACTGTGCGGCGCCTGTCTAACCAGATCAGGGTCAAAAGCCGAGTCGTTAGAAAGCTTCAATCTCAGAGACTCTACGAGTTAGAGACCTGTGCCTTTGCCTATAAGTACGTGTAAACTATACGCAGATCAAGTTTGTTTCAGAATTAGATAATCTTTTGGAGCTTTTTAATTTTTCCTTGCTGTTAATATCACGGAGAAATGTTGGTTTATAATACAGATGGGCGCGGAAATTGAAAATTGCATCCCGTCCCGCCCGTCCTGAATCAGAAATTGTACCCGACCCGCCCGATCACAGGAATTTTAATATTAAGACCATTCCCAAATTCCGCCCGACTCCAATTTTCGGCGTATTTTCTTTATAGATCTGGTCACATTTAACTTACTTAGATTGAGAGACCATGTTATGTATAGGTGAAAATGCCAAAAATACTTATTCAAAGCAGAAATATACTAAACATTATAATAGCTTTGAATACAGTTTTAATTGTCAATCAAAGGGAACGGCGGGAATTTCGGGATAATGGGAAAGTCTCGCCCGTCCAGCACTTTTTCCAATTCGTTCCGTTCCGCAGTTTTAATCGGGACCCGCAGGAATCCCGTATGCGGATAGATGTTCATGGTTATATCGATTCGGCTGTTGTTGCTGATCAAGAATATGTTAAATGGAAGAAGATGCTTCCTTCATACAGGGCTATCCAAAATTGACTCAGTCCAACTTGGAGTGACATATATGTATGTATATTACACACATTATCGAAAGTCTATGAAAAATCTTAGCGTGTTAGTCAGTGAATCGGGTTAAGAGTTATATAATTATATAGCCATATGTATTACCTGGCATAATTTGCAGCTTTTATTTAAATAATATGTTTATAATTTTCCGTAATTTCAGAACCATCCCTTCTCTCTCAGTTCTCTTCTCTTCCCATAAGTGTTGAGTAAGACAAATCACTTTATTGATTGAACCAAAAGGAAATAAAAAAAACATATGACAAAACCACAAAACATTAAAATTCAATTATTTTAACAAAAAAGAACTGTATGGGGAATAACACCACAATTTTACAAATTTGGCAATACTTTTTAGTTTACATACAAGAAAATTATGAAAGTCAAAATAGTACAAAACACAGACAACACAGACGATGGGTTAGCTCCGCCATAGCACCTGAAAAATTAAATATAACATTAATTGACATTAACATTCAAAATAGTTTCTTCCATCTCAATACTCACGTATCCTGGTTGAGTACCGTCATGCCGCCCACCAAGAAATTTGGATATGTGGCTGAAGCTTTCTCTTCCAGTGTTTGCAAAGTGGTTGTCGAAATTATACGATCTCTGGTCAAGACGACACCAAAGGAAGTAGCATTATCTGTGGCATTGGTGTAACCACAAATTAGAGCATGGTCTGTATAATTGATATCTAAGATCTTGAAAACCGTATATGGTGAATAATTGGGTGGATTCCAGTAGGTGAAATTGTAACCCGTTGTTGTGGCTGTACCATTCTCCGCGGTCAGTGTGGCGTTCATGGTTTGATTAACCCATGGATAGGTGGGAGTATTGGAATATGTTGTGTGAATAAGCACATTATTTGTCTCGGTATCAAGAACGGTAACATTTATTTTCGTGCAGAAATTAATCGACGAAGGTTCACGTGCAACTTCCCACCAAATGCCCGAAAACTATGGGGAAATATAGTTAATTGGAGTAAAAGAAAATTTCTATTCGGTGTTGTCTTACCTTTTCCAGATCAAGAGCTATGCTGGTGCTCACATTACAGGCTGTTAAAGGAGAGGTATCATCATTTTGGGCCTGGATCGTATGATTTGCCAGCAATGCCAGCCACAGCAGGCAAATCCAACCCAATGTGTTGCCCTTTGAAGACATTCTGCAATTAAGTTGCTTGTGACTTGTGTGCAGCTACTGAAGTGACTTGAGCATATAATTGTCGCCTAATAAGCTGGTAATTAATCATTTAATATCTTTTGTTTGATAAAAAAAAATAGATTACTTTCAGTGTTGAAAAACATGGTTTTAAAGTACATAGTTTGCTAATCAATCACTTTAAAAACTTTTGCATATATTTACTCAGAGGATTATTCTCTCTCTTGGAAGGCCATTTATATATTTTTTTTTATAAAGATTTGCACCCATGTGATTGTCAGCTGAGCACTTAATGATGCACACTACCAAGCATATCATTTTGAGTTCAATAATTGTGTAACATTTGTCCGTGATATCGTTTCAATTAGATAAGCGATAAGTTGAATACGTGAAGTGACCAGCAAATAAAATCTTACGAAGTCTCATCGCCTCAAATTATTGTTTAGAAACAAATTGGAACGGTAAAAAATCTAAGACAACTTAAAGAAACTCTGTGTCGCTATTAGCGACACTTGAAGGAACTTCTATCTCAGCCAGAGGTTAAAACTCTTATATTGTTCCTATATTGTTTTTTATACTCTCAAATTATTGTTTAGAAACAAATTGGAACGGTAAAAAATCTAAGACTACTTAAAGAAACTCTGTGTCGCTATAGCGACACTTGAAGGAACTTCTATCTCAGCCAGAGGTTAAAACTCTTATATTGTTCCTATATTGTTTTTTATACTCTGTATATAACAGCCAGAAGAATTATATGTATTATATGTAAATTATATGTATTCTTGATCAGCATCAACAGCCGAGTCGATATAGACATGTACGTCTGTCCGTATGAACGCTGAGATCTCAGAGATGGTAAGAGATAGAGGTTTGAAGTGTATGGAACATATAATTCTTATACTTGCAGGCAGATCAAGTTTAGTTTTGATTTTTGCCACGCCCCCTGCCTCCCCCGCAAATTAAAAAAACGTAATTACTCCCACAATTTTAAAGATAGATAGTTCGAACATTTTAGAAATATATTCTACTACTCATTATTAATCGACCCGCCATACATCGTTTTTCGATCAGATGAACTATTTTGGAGCTATACGTAAAAGAAAATTCAAAGCAACGAACACAACAACACCGCAGCGATTGGTAGAGCTTTCGAGAAAGAGAGAGCGAGAGGGCAAAAGCTAACTGGTAATTTCCCAACTGGACTTTTCTTGATGGCAGTAACTTATTGGACTGCGCCGCTCTCAGTTTTCCCCCTCCCTTCTTACCAATAGATATTTGTGTAAGGAGGCAAAGAACAAGTATAAGAGGAGCGATGCAATTGAGATGACCTGCGATCATCACTATTTATGTTAAAATGAAATTATATACAAATTTTATAACTTTACGAGTTATGTACTAGGGTAATTCTACTCATCAGTACTTATCGAGCCCCCATACATCGTTTCCAACCAGATGAACGATAGTCGAATGAGTTGCCACAGTCAAAAAACTAGCTCTACTGAGAAAAACTTTTTTGTTTTTCATTAAAACATCAACCTAATACTGGATAAATTCATCAAAATCGAATGACTATATCATATAGCTGCCATAGGAACGATCGGTCTAAGAACTAGTTCTAGTTTGAACAACTTTTTGGTTTCCATCGTATCGTCACCAATCTTGGTATACATTAGTTTCATATACTTCCACATGATTCTGGAATAATTCATCAAAATCGGATGACTATAGCATATAGCTGCCATAGGATCGATCGGTCTAAGAACTAGTTTTAGTGGAAAACACTTTTTTGTTATCAATTGCAGCGTGTTTTTGTCTGTCCTTCTGTCTGTCCGTCTGTCTGTCCGTCTGTCTGTCCGTCTGTCTGTCTGTCTGTCTGTCTGTCTGTCCGTCAGTCTGTCCGTCTGTCTGTCCGTCTGGTCTGTCCGTCTGTCTGTCTGTCTGTCCGTCCGTCTGTCTGTCTGTCTGTCTGTCTGTCTGTCCGTCTGTCTGTCCGTCTGTCTGTCCGTCTGTCTGTCTCTCACGAACAAGTCTCTCAGTTTTAAAGCTATCGAGCTGAAATTTTGCACAGAGTTTTCTTTCTTACAACTAATATGTCGAAAATGGCCGGATCGGATGACTATATCATATAGCTGCCATAGGAACGATCGGTCTAAGAACTAGTTCTAGTTAGAAAAACTTTTTGGTTTTCCATCGTAGCGTCACTAATCTTGTTATATGTTAGCTTTGCTTTCTCGTTTTATGTTCTTGTGCTAGGTCTTATAGAGAAAATGATACATTCAGTAACCAAAATCTGAGTGGAATTTAATGAATCCTGAATCATTAACACTTACGTGATTTATTTTTCCACGTTAAATCCAACTAGGTACTAGCAAATCGAGTTTAAGACCTAATATAAGACAATTTTAATATGACTTTAAAGGTAGGCAAAATATTTGAAAGTAACAAAATATCTGGCTTATCATGAATCAAGCTATTCTGCTGAATGTTTTCATATAATAGGGACGCAACAGTTAATAATCATAACTAACATGAATTCGATCGGTGACTTTGCGCTCATATTAAATTTAATACGCAACCTTTGTGTGAGTTCATACCCTCAGAAAATCGGTGTTAAGCATGCATATAGTAATTCATTTTAAAACATTGTTTTTCCAGGCCTTGTCCCCAGCTAAACGCCAACGATAGTGCTAACAGCCACTTGTCGTCGCCTTTGCTTGTTTGTATGTAAGCTCTCGCATTAATTTTAAATGCCTTTCTTGTTTTAGAAACTGGTGTAAAAGAGATAACAAGAAAAAGAGATTGGTGAACTTTTTGGTACAGTTGACACACATTTGGCACTAAGTATACTAAAGGCTATAGGCTGGTAAAACGTCTTGGGAGTCGAAAACTTTTAACACGCCCCCAAACTCTGTTTTAATATGTAGTTGTACCTGGTGCATTGTTCATGCGAGAAGAAGTTTATCCTGTGTCGCTTCTTCTTTCGCCTTGTTGTATGTACACGAGTGAATGTTATTTAATTAAAACTATTTCAAACTGTGACGAACATTGTGTCTTAATAATTTAATTGGGCCATGTGTGACATTTTTAATGAATGGAAACGCTCATGCTGTACAATAAACAACTTTTGTGAGGATGTGGGGAAAGCAAAAGTTTTGATTAATACAAAGTGTAGACGGGTTGAGCACACATTTCCATTGCTGCAAAATGTAATTACTATTCAAGTGGAAAAAATATATGGAGAGAGGGCCCACTTGATAACAAAAATTCACCTATTATAATAGATAATAGTTGAATTCACAACACAGTGGCTGGTCATTGTTTTTGGAATTTGCACTTCAAGACACTTAAGATCATAAATATTGCTATAAATTGTTGAACTAAGGGGTTTTTATTATTTGATAGGCCAAGTTAGCGTTCCAGGAAATCCGATTGATATTTTTTCAACGTGTGTTGAAATTTTATATAAAAAAAATATTCATATATACTGAAAAAGAATACAGATGACAGCTGTCCTTTACTCTCTAAATCTGCACGAATGCTTTTTCTGGGCGCCCCATTACAGATGGTAAAGATTATAATCGAACAGGAGTACATATATCAGGGAAAGTAATTTTCATAATTGAAGAGGTGACTCCCGCCAATAAAGCATATTGTCCGAATCAGGGAAAAATACAGTGACAGTTCAAGCCACGTACCCGTATCGGATCCGGAATATTTTTTTATAACCGAAAATCGTTAACCGGAATAATAGGATCGAAAAAAACCGGAACCATTCCGAAACGCTAATACCGGTACTATTTCGGATTTGGAAATTATTATATTATTTTGGGCTATTTATTTTGAATGGGAAAATTTGTGTTTGTCTGCTTTTTAGAAAGATTTTATATAAGATAAGAATTACATACTTAGATAGACATAGAACTCTATGTGGAATTTGAGAAATCGGCCCTGAGGCGAGCTTGTCTAAGCGACAAAAGAATATTGAGAATTCCTTAAAAGGGCCTCATTCCAGATGGCATAAAAATTTATTTCGGCACTATACTTCATATGAATAAGACAGATATTCACTAGCATTCAGCTTTTATAGCTTTTCAAAAGTGTTTCAATTCACATGAAGGATTGTGCCAAAATAATTTTTTATATCATCTGGAATGAGGGCTTGGTAGATTTTTTCTGAGTGTATTGATGCCATTGCGAAATTCTTCGCAAAAAAAAAAGGCTAGCAATAAAATTTTTAACAATGTTTCAAATACTATTTCATCCATTCATTTTTTGGTTATTTTGAAAAAAGTTATACTTTTACCGGTATACCGTAATAAAAATCTGGGCACCGTATCACGACCGAAAACCGATATAAGCTGAAAACTGAAATATAACCCTTAACCTAAATTCTTATTTCTGTACCGGTACCGGAACCGATATTTATTTCGGATTTAATCCCTGGTCCTAATATAAACTACATGGATGCCGGGCCATGATTGAAAAGAAATTTCGCTTTAATGCTTGCCTTACAAAGTAATAAACCGATACGATATACCGATGCCTCCATAAATTGTTGATCCTTTAGGTTGAATAGCGCTTTTTTAGAAGAAAGTTCTATGTGTTATTGATTTTATTTATTAGCTTTATTTATTTGATGTTTTGTTTGGAATTACAAAAAGAATTGTTTCTTTGTTAAATAAATTCTTCATTCTACTGAGCTTAAGCTTATTACTTATATAGTTGTCCTGGTGCAGTCTATAGAATAATTTTAGACACATAATGTCTATATTTACACATTTTAAGAATTGATCGCAGAATTATTGAACTTTTCTGCGATCTACCTTAAAAAAATTAGGAAGGGGCGTGGTCCAATCGGTCTACAAATTTATCCTATCAATATATATGTCATAAGTATCAAATCTACCAAGGTTCAAGATTTAAAGTACATAATTTGAGTGCGCCTATTGTGCGGGAGATCTGGGTTCGATCCCGCCTTGGAACATCTAATAAAACGTTTTTTCGGCAAAACTTTAACACATTCGGTCACCTTCACCAGCAATTGGCGCCAGATGTAAAGTAACTAGCAATGAAAAAGCTTCGCAAACTTATCCGTTCGGATTCGGCGTCAAAGTGTAAAGGTCCCTTTCTCTTGAGCAAAAATTGAAAAGCACACTAGCCAAGAGATTGAGAGAAGCTCGTCCTGGCCCTTTGGGGCTGTAATGCCAGATATATAGTTTAAGTAAATGCCAAAAAAAATCATAATTTGTATCATCGTGCAATGGTTTAGGTTCACAAATTTGAGGTTTCAGGTTTTTGTGATATAGTTTTGGTTTGAACTTTGGTTCGGTCCAAGTTTTTAAAACTATTCAGAATTTCTATATTTTTGTTTACTTCAACGTAAGATTTCATTTATTTTCAGTTAAATTATAAGTAGCATGTCTTTGAGTAAATGTTGACCTATTCTACTTCTCTGATCTTATAAATTAAATTTAAGGGTGACAAAAACCCGTTTAACTAAAATTCCGAAAATGTTGGTAAAGAAAAGGTTCGGGTTAAACTTTATTCCACAAGAAGTTCGGTCCA
This sequence comes from Lordiphosa mommai, assembly GCA_018904225.1. NCBI lineage: Eukaryota > Metazoa > Arthropoda > Insecta > Diptera > Drosophilidae > Lordiphosa > Lordiphosa mommai. Next base: position 81,339 of record JAEIFT010000546.1, on the reverse strand, counting down.
CAGTAAAAAAAAACCAGAAGGCAAAGCTAAAGTTTTAATACACTTGCAAAAGCTTACTCCAACTGATTTAACCGGTAGAATATATATTCGATTAAGATATCAGATATTTTAAAATTCAAATTACTAAGAATCAAAATTTTGATCAAGCTACCCTAAAAAAAAAACATTTCTTAGTAAAACACATTTTTCGACCGATCGGTCCTATGACAGCTATAGAATATAGTCTTCCGATTATAACCAAATTTTGTACAACTGCTTAAAAGCATATATTATTTACAATTCCTGAGATAAAGAACATTATCATGGATAACAAAAAAATTTTTCTTACAAAGACCTAATTTTCGACAGATCGTTCCAATGGTAGCCATAAGATATAGTCATCCGATTTAAACCAACTTTTGCAGAACTGTGTAAAAGCATATAATATTCATAACTACTGATTTTAAGACAGATCGTTTCTATGACAGCTGTAAGATATAGTCATCCGATCCGTCCGGTTCCGACATATTAGCTCGATAGCTTTAAAACTGAGGAACTACTTTGCGTAGAAAGAGAAAGACAGACAGGCAGACGGAAATAAACACAGCTCGTTGTCCTGATAAAGAATAAATATGGTTTATGGGGTCGGAAATAAATATTTCTATGCGTTACAAACTTCTGGGCAAAATTAATATACTCCTTGCAAGTGTATACAAATATGAACTCCGGTTTCGAACCGGATCGGTCCAATCCCCGTTTGCAGCCCTGTTAAGAATATATATTCTTTATCAGCATGCCAAGTCAATTCTCCGTATTTAAGCACAGATCTCAGAAATGGTAAGAGCTGGAGGCTTCAAATGTATGCTCCTTAGACTCCTTGCTGCAGATCAAGTTTACTTTCAGTTTTTGACACGCACCCTGCCCTCCCGCAATTTCAAAAAATTTAAATCACATCGCCCACAATTTTGTAGGTATTCGGATTAGTATTTTAGATCTTAGAAACACACGCTAAATTGAACGTAGTTGTACACATATTTATGTTTGCTAAAATGTGTACTACATTGCCCATTAACCCAAGTCTGATGCCTAGTTGAAGGTGTACAGTTTGCTTGAGCGCATCAATGGTCTCTCAAGTGTAATAATTAAATGCGGCATAACATAAAATTATAATTGCAATTAAAATTAATTGAATATTTAGCAAGCGTTTAGAAGGCATTTAAATTAACCTAAGTGGCAACTGTTTAATGATTTGTGGAAATTAAATTGTTTTTTGGTATTTAGACAGCTTACATAAATTTATAGCTAAGTTCAGTTAATTAAATCAATTAAATTCAAGTGGCGAGAGCTTGGATAAGTTGAAACGTTTCGCAAGGGAATGCATTCAATGACAACAGATCTGATCTCATGAGATTTCGAGGGATCTTCACTTTAACCACACAAATTCAAAAACTGCAACCTACAGTTTACTAGGCACTTGCCTTATTTAGTTAATTTACTTAACACATTTCCATGATTTTATTAACAACAAAACAAGAAGGAAAATTAACTTGCTGGTACTTTAAATTCATATTCTGCTGCACAAGCAGCAGCCGAGGCAAAGTGCACTGCACACACACACACACGCATTCACACTAAGAAAATAATTAAGTTGTTTATCTTAATGCAAGATTTTCCCTTCTCTCACTGCATTCCCCTCTCAGGCACACTTTGCCGTCTTAATAGGGCCACTGCAAGTAACTGTTAATTACACCTTGAGCTTTATGCAAAAAAAAGAAAAACTTAAGAAAAAGAGCAAAGCAAACTTTCTATTAAAGTGAAACTTGCTAGAGGTGCACACACACACACACACACACACACACACATACATGCAAGTGATTACTCTTACGTTGCTCCTACTTGAGCTGCTTCTTTTGTGGCTCCTTCTGAAGAGTGCGCAGTGCGCAAGCCAATTTAAATTTTAAAATAAGCACATTAACTGCATGCTCTCCTCAGTCGTCGTCCTCCACCCACACACACCCACACACACACACACATTTTGTCTACTTCGCACACGCGCGCATATTTAATTTGCTGCAGATTTACGCCTTTAGCTTTCAGCTTCAACTCTTCCTGTGTCACTCCCGCAGCTTTTCACTTACCCTCCAAACTGTTGCCTACTTTGCGGTGAAAAAAAATAAAACACTTTTATGTATTTATGTTGTTTTTTTTCTCATATTTCATAATTATTATCCATATCTGCTTATAGAAAAAGGAAACTAATTTCATTAAATTGGTTTTACAAAAAATGTGTATAAACTAACTAGATTCGGCATAATTACTAATCATTTCATTTAATTGATATTAATTGTTGTTCTTTGGGTTTCCTTCGATTAACTGGCTTTTAACATTATAAATTCGATTAAATCGTTTTCTTTTTTTTTTTGGTTGCAAATGAAGGAGCTCTTCTACACCTCTAATATCTATCATATATGTAGGTTTAGCTGTGTTTGTGTGTGTTTTCAGTATACGAAAGATTTTTATGCTTGAAAAGTCAAATGCTTGATATGCGATCAAAGTTCTTAATATCAAAAGAGTTTAACGAAAAACAATTTATTTACAATTTAGTGTTTAGAGCTTTTTTGGAAGAACTACAGCAAGTTTATTATTCACTTGTCCTATGTACATTTACATCATGATTATGGGGATAGGTTTGGATAGATAAATGCTTGGTAAAAGTTGTAATCGTTTTTGTACTTGTATATTGATAGTATTAGAAACCAGGTGTGCTATATTACATAAATACGGATTTTGTCTTTCAAAAATTGATATGTAACATTCGAAAATTAAAAACAGGGGGGGAAAAAAAATAATTATATTGAGATTTTAGTGCTACGAACAATTGAACACTAAGTTATAAAATCTAATTCAAATTTAATTTTGTATGCAAATTTGATAGGCTATTTTTGTGTGTTTCCAATGCATTGAAAATGACCAGCTAACTTTGCTTTTTTATTTTATTCAAGCACCTTTAAATCTCCTGGTCCAGACAATATTATTTCGACCCAGCTCTTCCATGCAGGGCACAGATCCATCAGAAGCCTGTTCGAGGGCGGTTTCTGGTGAGGCTTAAATCCACACCCTTGGTTACAAACTATAATGATCGTTATACCTAAGGCATCGAACGTCACCCCTAAGGACTTAAGACCCATTTAAGACTGTGAGCAATTACACCGCTCTCACAACTCTCACAGGCTCAGTACGCCTACCGGAAAGGCAGGTCCACCGAAACAGCGCTTCACACAATAGTTACGTGGGTTGCTATTTGAGTTTCTGGCCTAGGTCACTTCTAGCCATTTTAGGACCAATTGGCCTTTTCCCAAAAAAAATTTGGATTTTTATCAATAAAAGTTCCATACAACTCTTTCATGTGTGACCACGTTTGATATCGATTAACGATTAATCAAAATCTAACTTCGGCAGAAAAATGGAATTAACTCGTGAACATTTTCGTGCAATCATTTTTTACAACTTTCGTCGTAGATTATCAGGACAAGAGTGCAACGATGAACTTAAATCTTTTTATGGCGATGAAGCACCATCCTATAGCACTGTGAAAAATTGGTTTAATGAATTCAATCGCGGGCAACGCTCGCTCGAAGACGAAGGTCGTGAAGGTCGTCCAAAAACAGTCGTTGTGCCAGAAAACATTGATTGATGCAGTGCGTGAACTGATAATGCAAGATCGTCATGTAACATACCGTGAGATAGAGGCATCCTTGGGCATTTCTTACACCAGCATACATTCGATATTGCATGAACACCTGGGCATAAAAAAGGTTTGTTCTCGTTGGATCCCGCAAAATTTGACAATCGCTCAAAAAAAGGCTCGTGTGGATTGGTGCAAAGAAATTAAAAAAAAAAAAATATAATCGCGGTGTTTCAAAAGACGTTTATAAGATCGTCACATGTTTGCCTGAAGTCTTCGGAGAAATTCGAAAAACGAACAAGAGAAGACAGATCATTGTGCACCATGACAATGCGAGCTCTCACACATCAGCTCACACCAGCGCCTTTTTGACCAAAACGTCGAATTGATGGGTCATCCGCCGTACAGCCCTGACTTGGCACCCAATGACTTCTTTTTATTCCCGCAAAGCAAGGGACAAATGCGTGGTCAACGATTTTCGTGGCCAGAAGATGCAGTTGAAGAGTTTAAAAACCATGTTTTGGAGGTGTCTCAATCAGAGTGGAAAAAGTGCTTCGACAATTGGTTTGAGCGCATGCTTTGAAAAACAATAAAACCATTTCTGATCATAAATATTCGCGTTTTCATTATTAGGCCAGAAATATATACAGCAACCTACGTAAGACTGGTAGTTAAAGCGCAATAACAAACTATTTAATAATCAATTTAAAGAAAGACTTGATTATTTATAATGAAAAAAAAAATGTGAGAATAATGTTCTTTATCTAGCATTCGAAAAATACTAAAATATAATGAATAAGTTCGTTTCATGGTCATAGCACTAAAGATCTATTTGAATTGAAATGATAGTACTAAAACAACTGGTATACCTAGTTAATTATATGATTTTTAGGATAGTCCTCTGTAAGCTGCTTTCGGTGTTTTTTTGCTTTTTTCACTCGCTTTCAATGATTGTGCTACTGCATTAATTGTTGTCAATATTCAAAACTATTTTATACTCTCTTTGTTTTTCTTTTCTTTTTACAGATTTAAAACCAAATGTTTTTGGGAAGGGACATTCCAAAAATCACAACGACTTGAACTTGATCTAAAGCAATTTTTGCATATGTAAGTAAGTGTATTTATATATATATATATATTTGGCTGATGGCTGAATGGTACGTGTATGCTATGCTGAATTCTACTAAGAATGTATTTGGTAGTAATTCTTTGTTTTTTTTTTTTTTTTTGCTGGGGCTATACTTGTATGTATGTATAAACTACGAGTTATAGGATACATTGCATTGTGCTCATATAAGAAAATTTTAACATTCTTACATCCTTAGTTTTGTTTTTAGTGACTACGAAGGGATGGGTAGGGTGTGGGGGTTTTACGAGGCATGCTACTATTTACAAGTCTGATACAACCTAGCAAGTGTTTTCGGAAGGGCATTAACATACAAGCCCGCTAAAATTATTCACTCGATATACCTAATGGGTGTTTTGTGTAGTTTGTATTCTTACAGTGTAGTTTACAAGCACTATTTACTAGTTAGTTTAATACAATTTATTGTTTTGTCATTAAGTAAAATATGTTATACGATTTTTTATTATATGTAAACAGTCTTGTTAGAGCCTTTTTTTGGGGGGGAGGAGAGGGAAAAAGGCTTAGTTAAATGCATTTTTAAGCTGAAATAAAGTGAGGTTAATTAAAATGAAAAGAAATAAAGTAGCGAACAGTTTTAACTTATTGTAATTAATCACCGATTAATGGGTGCATTCAGCGAAACAGCTTTATCCTTGATCTACAAAATATTTCTAGTTCATTTTAACAGACTACTTTTTATGTTCCAAAAAGTATACCAAGAAATTATTCTAATTTGTTTAAGCTGAAAAATTTAATATAAGGTAATTTATATGAAAGTTTGCAAAAACAAATGTCCTGAAAAGCGAACCCTTATGTCGAGTATGCAATGTTGTTTTTTAAGCTGATCAGTGATCAATTGTAACGATCCGACTGGTATAGATCTATAAATAAATAAATATCTGGCTTTACAGCCTCAAAGTGCCAGGCCGAGCTTTTCTCAATCTGCTATATAGATTTATTTAAGGTAAAAGTACTTGCTTGACTATACAATTAAGGGCCGATTTCTCATCTGCATGGTTTTCTAATCTAGTAGCTTTTTGAGAGAAAAAAATATGTTGCCTACTCTTAGGCTGTGTTGAAATATGCCTAAAAGCAGGCAACATACTTTTTTCAAAAAACACCGAGATTTGAAAGCCATGAATATAAGAAAATGGCCATCAGTCTCAAATTTAGTAATGCATAGAAAGTACGGCTTAGACATCCGATTTCGGAAAAGGCTAATGAAACAAATATAGTGTTAAAGATGACCCAATGCACATGAATGGGCAAAGTGTTGGGCGAATTTCTATGATATACAAGACATTATCATATCGTTTCTAGTTTTATGGAAAGTCATAAACTTTTGGTACACAGTTTTTAGTATACCATTTAGAAGTTACTGTCAAAACAATTTTCAGATTAATATTAGCTACCGTTTTTGCTCTGAAGAAGTAAACTAACATCGTCACTTGTTTCGCGTATTCTTGTTGTTGCATTTTAAGGCGAATTGTGTTTAAGATTTCGGTTCATAACCGAGCTTCTACACATGTTAGACCTACCAGGGCAAAACGTACTTAAACCTCCTTTTTAATCGTATTCAAAATGTGTGAAAACATTTGAGCAGATTTTTACCTAAACATCAATTTATTGAGTAATATTTGGGTCACAGCAATGTCTGTCATCAAAAATAATTTTTTGTTTAAATTCTGGTACTGCGTCTATTTTACCCTTTTGTCTGACCATCTAAAAGATCGTCCTACTTCGATAACTGGTTCATTCACTTCATGCTGTTTGGCATTCGTTAAAAAGTTGTGCTGGCTTGAGTTTACGCTAAAAGCATCCTCCATCCATAAGTTTTAAAAAGATTTGAAGTCTGAAACCTAATAATATCCTAAGATATATAGTTAAAAAAACGATGTTTAAATACCCTTGCTGTTTTTTGTATTTTACCTCAAAAAGGTTTTCCGAATTTTCTAACAAAAAATTTACTTTCGCTTTAAATTTTAAAAGTCCCTTTCAAATCTTCGATTTTTTAATGAAAATATACCATTCTTTACATACTTTAAGGCAACAAAATTAGGTATGACATTATGTAAATTCTAACATAAGTATTAAAAACGGTATATCTTCGTTTGAAAAAATCGCACAATTATTTGGGATAATGTATTTTAAAGTTAAGGAATAGTTCTATATGAAAAGAGAGTCAAAACAAACCTGTTGGTAGCCCAAAAAAACATTCTTTAAAATGGTCAAAATATGCACTTTTACAAACTTTAGGCTCAAACTAACAAAAATCCTGAAATGATGGAGCGTTTTACCAAACAGATTATCAATAAATCAATAATTCAATAAACTAAAAAAAGTTTTATTTTATTCCTTGTGTTATTTTTAACCATATTTGGACTTTATAAGCTTGGAACAACTCGAAAATTTTATTTTATAATCAAATAACGTCATAAAAAAGCCGTAACTTAAGGCATAGATCACAAAAATCTGTGGTAGAACGAGAAAGTTATAGACTATATGGCTAGCCTGCCCAAAATCGCATTCCATATAAAACCCTGCAACAGTTTTCTGTTAAGCTGCTGTTTAAAGGGACCCCTTAAAATGTGTTTACATTTATCCTACATTTGAGAGGTCTTCCTAAGAGTATGCTTCACAATTTCGGTAATGCGCTCAAAGTATGCGCTCAAAAGTAGGCAATATATATTATCAAACTGAGTTAATCCGCTAGAGGGCGTGTAGGACTCTGAAGAAGAATTCAAAATACCTAGACATCTCATACAAGCCAGGGAATAGTACCGGAACTGTTAACCGAAATAAACCGTTTAAAGCCACGTACCAGTATTGAAGCCAGAACTGATATTAAACATTTTTTGAGAATTCTAAATTTCGTAAAAACCTTTCTTTGTTAAATATAAACCCTCTCATTAAATTTTATGGATTTCTAGGTCTTAAAAAAAATCCTCACTTAATTATAGAAATGTTAGAAAAATGATAATATATATTTTAGAAATGAAGTTTCTGGATTTTAATTAAAAAAATTCTGTTTTAATGTTTCTAAAAATCTAATGTAAGGAAAAGGTAAGGCAGATTTTATGTTTCAATCTGTTTGGTTATTACTGATATTTTTTTACCGTTTGGGCTTTTAACTTGAGGTACGGAAATTTTACAGCGGATTATTTCGAAGCATTATTAAGAAATATTTGTTAGTTTTATGAGAAATGGCCCTAAGGCGAGTTTTTCTGGGCGACATAAGAATAGAGAATTCCTTAATTTTAGATTTATTTTTTCTGAGTAACCTTGAACCGGAATTCTCATTTCGGTACGTACCGGAAACGGTACCGGAACCAATATTCGTTTTGGGATTAATCCCTGATACAAGCAATTTTAAATCTCGTCATGGTTTTTTATAAATCCGGGGGCGTGTCAAAATATTTAAAACAAATTGGTACGATCAACAATTGGAGTCTAGCTGTTTGTAGTTCAGATACATCTGATGTTCGGTCAAGACGTGGACGTATTGATCAACTCGGCTATTGATACTGATCATAAATATATATACTTTATATGGTCGGAAATGCTTCCTTCTGCCTGTTACTTCCATTTACACGAATTTAGTGTACCCTTTTTACTCAACGAGTAACGGGTACAACAATTGCAAGTGGTCATTTTTAAAACCTACATTATTATAGACTCGTCAGTGGGTGGGTAACTATTACATTTTAGCTTTTTGTTGGGGGGGCGCCGCGCGCCCCCCCCCCCCCCGCGCTTTTGGTTTTGTTTTTTTCCCAAATTTTTCCCAATAAAAATTAAAAATAACTCACCCCAATGCATAACCCAAATTTTTCTAAAGTATTTTTTTGTCCGCTAAACATTAAAATCGCAATATTTTGATTTTCTTTTTGATTTTTTCGAACTATGCCTCCACTTAAATTGTCATAATATTTTTGGTTTTTGCTCCAATGAAACTTAAATTCGTTTTTCGTAGTAAGACAACATTTTGCTAGGGTAAGTAATTTAAATGCTATTGTTATATCTCAGGCATCTTAAACAAAATAATTTTGAAAAAGTTGGTTTGGTCCATTGGGGAAAAAACGACTTCCATTTTGTTGAGCAGTGTTTAAGGCAGTAACTAAGCAATGGGAGCGTTCAGCAGAGACACTTGATCACTGATCAGCTTAATAAAACTACTTTTATTATGTAGAATACTTTTAGGTGGTCTTCTTAAATTGACATTTGAAAAAGCTCCATGTAAATATCATATTAAACACAAGAGGAAAAGTGGGCTACGTAAATTACCAAGAAATATATCATTGATCAGGGAGCCAGTTAATCTGCAACTCCGAAGTAAAATACGGAAAAAACCGACATTTGGATTGATTCTTTTCTAAAACAACAGAGACAGATTCTGCGGTGTCTGTAACATATCGAAAATGTATTGGAAACATTGTAACCGTACGCTTAAAAGTATGCAACACATATTGTAAAGTCACGAGATCATTTACTCCTCACGCTGAAAAGTAAGCAATGTTAACGAACAACTGTTAACATTGCAAGTGTCATCCTATAAGTATGCAACACACACTAAACTCACAGGACTAAAGCAAGTGTCCTCCTATAAGTATGCAACACACTTTAAACACACAAGATTAAAGCCGCTTAGAAGTAAGCAATGCTGATTAACACAATCAAGTTCTCCGTCGGAGGGCGCCACTAATTTTTTTTTATGTACTTAAAAAATAAATCAACTGAAAATTGGAAAACAAAATTATTAAAAGAAACCCCAATTTCTGTGTTTTTTTTTTCAAATATTTTGGTATATTTTTTAGGCGCTTCTTTTCACGCATTTCTTTTCAATTTTCTTTCTCTCCTCGTATTCGTTTGCTTAAAAAACTAAAATAACAAACAAAATTAAAAATTCATATTAAAATTACAGTATTGACAAAGGGGGGGATTACGTTTCCGTTTTTCTCTCTTACTTTTTTACATGATAAATTAGTATTCAGTTTGTTTAAGCATATTGTAGAATTTGGCAATCACATTGGAAAAACACTTAGGAGCTATAAGTTCTTTTTGCTTGCTTTGTTAGTTAAAGACTAAATTTGTATGCTTAACTCATGGCCGACGAAGGGTTTATCTAGCTAAATATATATATATAAATACTCGTATGAATATGCTTAATAGGATGTCTATTGCTTTCACGATGTACACGCAGGACAATTTGATATATGTAGATGAGAACTTACGGGCGAACTAGGACTAACTGTACATTTAACGATTGTGGAACGATTTACGCGTTGGAGAGACTGCTGACAGCATTATTGTTGTCCACTGTGTTATTATTGGGACTGGTGGCCGCCACCGAGGCCTGAGATGTCGCCTTGCGATTGCTGCCCCTATGCCAGCCAAAACTCAAGGCGGCACTCAATTTGCTGGGCTTGGCGAGTGGCGGCTGCTGCTGCTGCTGTGGCTCAGCCAGATCGTAATCCTGACGACCTATCGAACTAGCTGGCGTATGATGACTGTAACCCGAATCGGAACCAAAACTGGAATCACCATAGGGTTGTCGATACTCCGCCGTGGGCAGCAGTGTCGAGGCATAGGGACGCGCTGCGGCACCAGCGGGATGAGGTTGAGCCGATTCATAATAATAGTTGGCATTATACATCATGGGCTCGGCATAGCCATAGGCTGGCTCGGCGGCGCCCAATGGAGCCGCATGTATACGATGATGTTGATGCTGATGCGGACCCAAACGACGCTCGACCAGACGCGGTTGAGTGCGCGCTCGCATTGTGGCCGCCATAAGGCCATTTGTGCTATTTGACGGATAGTGCTGGGCACTGGGATAACGTATGCGTTCACGGTAGATGGTGGAGAGCGGCGGCGGTACCGCAACCTTACTCAACTGGGCATTAAGGCGATTCCTACGCTCCACCTCATGTTCCAGGGTGTTGTAAAATTGTGGAGCCGTCGAGCGGGCCATATAGCCCAGGGACATGAGATTACTACGATTATCGTAGAGCGGAGCCAGATCGGCAATTTCGGCAGTGGAAGTGCTCTGGTTGAGATCATCTTGAGGTCGAGCGGATTGATGGCGATTGCGTGGCGTACGACGACAATTTGTGGTCGAGCTGGCGGCAGGCAAGTCCAAGTTGTTGTTATTGTTGATGTTATTATTGTTGTGGCTGGTTGAGGAGGCAGTGGCAGTGGAGGCATCTTGGCCTGTGGAGGAGCCGCTGCTCAGTACACTTTGGCGCTCTTGGGTCGACTGTTGCAGCATTGTTGAAGAAGTGGAAGCTGCTCCCGCTGTCACACCCGTTCCATTAGCACCACCACTACTACTACTACTGCTACCAGCTGCTCTCTCATGATAGGGTGTGGCACCGGGCCCTGTTGCCAAAGCCGTTGTGTTAACCTCCTTTTGAAAACTACATTCGCCGGGCAGTGACAACTCATCTTCAGCAAAATCATCATCTGAATGTAGCGGCGGCTCTGATTCACCATCAGAGTCTACACGTCCAGGTCCCAATTCTTCATAAACATTATCGTTCGAACGATAGGGATCTGGACCCGGTGATGAGCTGACAAGGAATGGTGGTGAACGAGTCATGGGAAAACCACTGGGGTAGTGTATGCTTTTGCCCTGAAGCAGCTGGAATGGGAAAAGAAAATAAGAAAAGCAATTAAAAAACTGAGCGACAATAAGATAAAAGAATAAAATATATTTTAAAAAAATTTAAGGGATTTTGTTTAACCAGAAGACATAACGACTTCAACTTCATTCATTTGGCTCTCTGCAAGAACACATTTTTTTGTGTGATTAACAAAAAGTGTCCTGTTAAGTGGTCCCTGTTAGACAGATCAGTGCTGTTTGCTCAACCAGAGCCACTTTAAAGTGTTACAAGTGTTCTGACTGTGTCTAAAACTAATTGGAAATATGTATTGACTGTTAATAAAATGTTTAATACAATGTCTGGAAGATTGTTAAGCAAATTCTAAAAACTGTTTTACACAGAGAAAAGAGAAAAAAAAAACAATCGGCAATCAATCACTTTCTCCCCAAATGCAACTCAGAGTCAACTTTCACAAAATCTTTAAAAACATTATAACTTTTGAAGTTTAAGCAAAAGTTGGAGTTCTGAAGTCTGAATGCTTAGGATACTTAATATATAAAGCAATTAATAAATCTGGAAGTCAGCTTTGATAACGCTGGGAGGTCTTTGAAATTGTCTAAACAAACAATCTTGCTGTCTGTGAAATCTACAAATATATCTAAGCCAGGGAATAATTCCGTTACCGGAACCGTTAACCGAAATAACCCGTTTCAAGTCACGTACCGGCAACGAAACCGGAACCGATATTAAAATTTTTTTGAGAACCGAAAACCGTTAGCCGTTATCATAGGAAACGAAAAAACCGGAACCATACAGAAACGCTAATACCGGTATTGTTTCAGTTTCTTATTATTTATTTGATTGATTTAGTATTATCATATATATATATTTCAACTGGTAAAATAGCAATATATACACTCAGAAAAGAGTCTTACATTTTAGAAATTCGCCCTTGGAAAATATCCAGAATCATATTCTCGTTTTAAGATATATAAGATATAGAAAATTTCTAAAAAGCGGAAAAACTTTTCGTAGGTAAATATTATCCCTCTAAATAAATGTAAAGGATTTCTAAATCTTAAAAAAATCCACCCTTAAATATACAAATGTTACATAAATGATAATATAAATTGAAGAAATTAAGTTTCTGGATTTTTATCAAATTTCGCTCTAACAAAAAAAAAATTGTATTAATATTTCAAAAAATGTAATGTAGGGAAAAGCTAACGCAGATTTTATGTTTCAATCTGTTTATGTGTTTTTTAGAGCTGATATACTCGTTTGAGTATTTTACCAGAGTATTATGAGCTATATTGGACCGTAGTCTTATAGTATGGGTTCAAAGATATCCAAATCGCTAAAGATCTATATTTTTAACGGAGATACGACAGATTTTAGAGCCGATTATATCGAAAAATTATTAAGAAATATTTTTCAGCGTTATGAGAAAAGGCTCTAAGTCGAGTTTGTTTGGGCGACATAAGAATAGAGAATTCGTTAATTCTAGATTTTTTTCTGAGTGTAGGCGAAATTGTTTGTCAAATAATAAAAAAAATGCTAGAAATCGGTACACTTAAAAAAAAACATTTTTAAATGGCATATTCTATGAAATCAATTTTTTATTACATCCATTAAGTTTTGGGATATCTTGAAATATTTTAAATATTTTAATATTAAAGAAAATTATACCTGTACCGATACGTACCGGTATACCGAATTAAAAATCTGAGTACCGTAACGGAACTGATAAAAATCTGAGTACCGTAACGGAACTGATAAAAATCTGAGTACCGTATCGGAATCGAAAACCGAAATAAACTGAAAACCGAAATAGAACCATTAACCGATATTCTCATTTCGGTACGTACCTGTACCGGAACCGATTATCGTTCTAAGAAGTATATTGAGTTCAGAAATATTCTGGATTCGAATTTTTAAACATTCACATTTTTTGCCCCATATTTTGACTTTTAATTTTAAGTGAATGGTTTTAAACATTTGCCCATATACTTATAGCCAACTAATCAAACTCTTTTAGAATTTTAGGAATAATTTATTGAAATATGTGGATTACTAAATTTCTTCAATAAATCTTCAAAATACTTTCTTAACTTACTCAAGTTCTAATTTCTACCTAGTTTAAGTAAGTCTGCTGACGATCGGAAGCACAATGTATCACATCTTGATTGACCAAGTAATGCCAATATAAAAGGAGTAAAATTTGAAAAAAAAAACTTGAGCCTAAAAAATCACCTAATTATTATTCAAGCTCATCTTAAACAGATTTAAAGCTTAAGTAGCCGCCGCCCTGGGCTCGATATCCTCAAGGAGCTGTTTATCAGACAATAAAATAAACACACACTTCAACCTACACACACTACTTGTACACCCATGACATAAATGGACCCCCAAACAAAAGGGAAATATGACAACAACAACAACCAACCAACCAACCAAAAAAAAGGACATAAAGGAAACACGTTTCGTGCCACAAAAGCCTTCAAGGCGTCAGAGTCGTAAAAAAAGGCACAAAAGGAGCAAAAAATTAAGCTGACAGAAGGAGACAGCAGGATATCGCCCTAACATATAAATATATATATATATAAATAAATAAATATCTATATACATATATCCCCATGTCAAGTTCAAGTGTAAATAAAGCCATAACGCACATAAATGAATAATATGCACACAAAAAGAAGGAAATGTGGTTTCATTTTACACCAAAAAAAAAAAGTTCGTTTCAGATCATTTCAATTGCATGTGACAGCAAAAGGGGCACAACAACCAAACAGGACAATGACACTGCCTTGTTTTGACAGCAATTGTCGTAATGTTTTGGCTCAGATTACGCCAAAGTCGAACCTGTCAGTTGCGCTACTAACCTCGGAATGATGCTGCTGCTGATAATGATGATGGTGATGCGGATGCGAGTGCTGATGGTGATGATGACGCATAACCAATGGCCTATGATGACCCAGGTGTGCATCTGGATCCTCGTACATCCCATGGTGATGCAAATGATGATGATGCGTGGAACTTAAGGTGCCAGCACCTCCCAAAGGCATGGCTCCACTGAGGGGTCCTCGTGTGGGTGTCTTGCAGGGTAACAGATTTTGCACTTTGCGTTTGTTTCTGGAAAGACACAAAAGAGAAGGCCGAGAGAGATTAGTAAGTGAAAAAGTGGCGTCCAGCCCAAGATAAATCGATTTGTAATGACCAAAAATACGGAAGATAAATGTCAGGTAAACAAGCTGAATACCCAAAGCCAAACGACTCTCAAATTGCCCCAACAATTTGATTAATAAAGAAAGCACCCAACCCCCAAAAAAGTAGGCTATTCAAAATTCAATTTAAATGAGCACAAAGCGTCAAGCTTGTCAAAACACAGTGAGGGAGCGAAGCTGAAAAGCAACCGCGTGCCATCAAAATAATGAACATAATTAAGTGTTGCCCATGGCAAAAGACAACAGACAGCCGTCGCCTTGAAGATGCCTCCTGCCGCCCATATCATGTAAGCATAAGCATAATGAAAAATGTGAAATTAAATTGACGCCACGTAGCTGGCAAAGGGGGGGTGGCATCATCCTTGTAATGTTTTGGTAGGTAAACATGTAGCAATGTCAAAACGGAAGTCGCTCGTAAAAACACTCAACCTCACACACTAACACAGCGAGAGAGAGAGAGAGGGAGAGAGGAGCTAACCATAACATAAACGCAGACAAAAACAGTCTGGAATTGTGAGGTGGCTTTGTCATACGGGAAAGATGTATGTTCAAAATGCTTGCCTACTTCGTAGGTAAGCAGAAAAGGCGAAGCTAAAGATACTCTAAGAAATCGATTTGTAAAATCAAAAGTTCCAATATCAATGGGTACGTTCAGCAGAGACACTTGATCACTGATCAGCCTAACAAAACTGCTCTTATTAATTAGCATACTTTCGGGAGGTCTTGTTGAATTGACATTTGGAAAAGCTGCATGTAACTATCATATAAAGCACAAGAGGAAATGTAAGCTACTTGAATTACCAAGAGATATATCATTGATCAGAAAGCAAGTTCTTCTGCTGAACACGGCCAATGTTGATTCTAGCAGTTTTGAAAATTAAAGCTTTAGCAACTGGACTCGAAACCATAAACCGAAAAGAACTGATTTAAGCATAGATCTAATACTGACACTCGAGAACGGATATTTTTGGAGCCGAAAAGACCAAAAAGAACTCAAACATTATTGTATTATTTTCTTTTTCAGTTTTAAGTCTTTAAACAAGTTTTTTTTAACTTGTTTATAAAATATGAAGAAAATGTTTCTAAAAGGTGATCAACAAAGATTCAAGAACTGCTACAAGTTAAGAGCTGTGAGCCGATTGCTGGCTCCTGGATCTTAAGATCTAGCTCTCACTCACAGCCGGTAGTTGTGCCGCTCTGGGGCTCCTAACTCAGATCCGAGAGCTACAAGTATAGAGCTGCGAGCCGATTGCTGGGTCCTAGCTCTTTATTTATAGCTCTCAACTCAAAGCCGAGACCTGTGGCTCAATAACCGGCAGCTAGCTCCCGAGCTCCTTGTTCAGATCTGGGATGCTACAAGTAAAGAGCTCCGAGTCGTTTGCTGTCTCCTGGCTTTCTAGATATAAATCTCGACTCAGAGCCGAGAGCAGTGGCTCAAGAGCCGGCAGCTCTGCTATGATAGTAGGCAGCCTGCTGCTAGCTGCCAGCTCTCGAGATGTGGCTCTCAGCTCAGAGCCAAGAGCTGAGAGTTATAAGGACCGAGCGAGAGTTGGCTTAAAGAGCCATGCCGAATCCTGATTCAAATTTTGGTATTTTTTAGCGCTTTATTTAGCAATCAAAAAACCAATATATAAAAAGTGTGCCCGTATCCTGGTACAACAAAGACCAACGGTATATTCGTGAGAACATCGATGCGAAAATTGTGAATGGCAAAATTTGTTGAACTTAAAAAACTGTCGATGAAAAACCGATCGTACTCCACACTAGAGTTGTGCCAATTTTCATGAACTAGTTCGAATGAACTATTCATTTAAATGAACTAATAAACTAGGTCTCAGTGTTTGAACTATAGTTCACAAAATGAACTATAGTTCACAAAATGGACTATAAGGCTGAGTTCACATTGTTCGACGCATGAGACATGATAATCTAGTATGCCTTCATGTTGTACTGTTTTGATTGTCAAACGACAAGCTTTTCAGAATGAAAGCAAGAAAACACAAGGGCCTACTAGATTATCATGTCTCATGAGTCGAATAGTGTGAACCCAGCCTAACTCGAAAGTGAATAGTTCATCAAAAAATGAACTAATGAACTAGGTCATTGAAATGAAGTAGATGCTCCAACTCTACTCCACACCTTCAGTAATTGATGCTGAGCCCCAAAGAATAAGGATTTTGCTCCTTCTTAGCAAAACTACAACTGAATTATTATGGGTCCATAACGGTCTTAATGCCGAAATGCACTAAAAAAGTTAATAAATTTATATAAATAATTCGATTTATTAATTTGCTTTCAGTTCAGTCTTTAAAAATATTTTAAAAATCAATCTGAAAACAAAATTTTGATTTGGTTCATCTATAGATCAGTTTCTAAGTCGGTTATTGCCTGCTTTCTTCAGCGAAGTAGCTGGTATTCTTGTCATATTACATACACCTTCTACTTTGAGTTACTGGTACATCCTCCTACTATGCTTAGCTTCTAACTCATCAGCCTTGTCTTTCTTGTCTTCTTCTTTTTTGGCCTTGTAAAATATTCTTAAAAGTAAATTAAATAATGTGGCATGCCACAAGTCAACCAGTGTGTGTGTGTGTCTGTGTGAGCTTTATTTCATTTCATTTCACTTCACGAGGCGTAAAAACGAAATCAACGCTTAAGTGAGTGGGTGTGCGTGTGTGTGTGTGTGTGTTTGTTTAACCCTTTAAGAGTCTTGTTTGATTTCTAAGCATTATGACCCATCTATGGACGCCAACAATCCCAAGAGTGTCGTACAATTTGGCAAGAAAGTAAAGCATTTGTATGCTCAGGATATATGCAAAAGGGTTGTGGCGGGGAGGAACTTAAGCCAACAGCGTATACCTTTGGGGCAAAGAGGTTTTCCCTTTTCTTTTTTTTGCTTTTGGCATAAGCAATTTACAATAAAAAGTAGCTGCCACGTAAGGGGCAACAATGTGATTGCATGAGCATGAAATGTACGTGTTTGTGTGTGTGTGTGTGTGTGTGTATGAAAAGGTGTGGGGTTGTTGGAAATGGCAAGAAGTGAATCTTTTATTTATGAACTCTGAACTAAAGTTCGAGAAGGCAGGAGGCAGTCGCAGGCTTTTGGGGGTTGCTTAAGGGCTCGGGCACGTAAAAAAGTATAAAAACTACTACAGAGAAGTATTCCCCAGAAACTTTTTTTGGGCTTAGGCAGGGGTGTGTTAAGACTTTGATATGGAAATTGCAAGGAAAAGCTGAAGACAGTTAAGAATGAAAGAAATTGTTTAAGATGCGCAGAGATAACCAAACAATGCTGTGAAGTAAATGATACACTTTGCTTTTAAACTCATCAAAATAACTTTTGAACTCTATTAAAGTTTCAACCAAATGGAATTTGACTGCTTAGAGCTGCAACCCCCTCATTGGTCACTTGGGTGGTCGCTTTTAAGCCACAGACCATTTCGAGTTGCACAACATTTGCAGTTGACCAACAAACCTAACCGCATACATTGCGGTTCAAGATCTGACTCTCTGGGAAAGCTGGCATCAAATTACCAAAGCAACAAGCAGAGGAAGCTGCCACAGCTGTTGAGCTTATGACTCACATATGGAAATACAAGTATTTCTAAATGAGTCTTGATTACAAAAAAAATAATATAATAAATAAATTACCTTGACAACAACAAACAAGTAAAGTTAAGTTCGCCCACTCAAAACAAACAAAATATATATTTGGCATGGGGTAATCATATGTGAAGGATAAGACAGGGAAAGAGACATGAAATTGCAAGATGGTAAAATTGATTTTATTTATTTAACAGTCAACATTAAAAGGACCATAACTTGTGCTTTTCTTGCGTTGCCTGTGGTTACCTTATTTAATATGAATGAGGAAAAAGCTTGCTTCGAATTTTGTTATGTATGCTTGTGCCTTAATCGCTTCACAACTGTTGAGTATTTAGCATTAGGTATGGCTCAACTGTTGAGCACAGCCCAAAAGCAGGCAATGAAATTTTAATTCAAGTATTGTTTGAGCAAACGCAAGTCAAAGACAATATGCGAGAGTTAATGGGGGAATAAACTTGAATTTTTTTTTAAAATTTTTGATAATATTGAAAAAAAAAAAAATTTTTTTAAAATTATTCATTTATTAATTATTCATTTCCTACATTTAAAATAGGAAAATATCAAGAATTCCGTTCTTAAACGGAGAAATTAACTATAATTACAAACGAACTTATAAGCTGACTAAGTTCTGAATTATCAAATCTGAGAAAAAATTCTTATATCAAGTTCGTTTTGGAATTTCTAAAATCCCTTTAACTTGAAATAAAATTGTTTCTCTTACATTATTATTAAAATTATTCTTATTCTTATGTTTTTTAAATTCAAGATTGATTAAATAGTATTTTAAGAATCAATTTTTTTTTTAGTAATTAAACATTCTAAATTCAATCACGGATATACGTAAATTAAGAATGCAATTTTTTTGTAGGTGCACCTAAATTTAAAAAAAATTGTGGAATAAATGTTCTTAAATGCCTATATCGAGGAACTCAAATCAGGTTTAAAGCAGGGTGTCAAACCGGAACCCGAACCGGAACAGTATACCGAAAAGAACCGATTGAAACTCATAACCAGAATCGTAACCGGAACCGTTATTATTTATTTTTTGAGAACCGGTAATTCGGAACCCTTATTTTTGGGACCGAAATGTCCGAAAAGAACCGAAACATTGTACCGGTACAATTTCGTTTCTGAGTTGTTTTTTTTTGTTATTTCAGTTTTGTTGCTTGAATCAGGGATTTCCTCAGGGTAAACGCTAGAAAAAACTTACAGCGTTTAGGTTACGGGACCATCTGGTATATACTAAAATAAAAATTTCATCCTATTTCTTTGCATCGTTTTTGGTTCAATAATTTCCAAATATTTTTAATATTTCCTTTATTTTTGCATTTAAAAAGGAATCGAATTAATAATTGGACCAAATGGGCTTAACCTAACAGCAGGGTTAAATTGTGATCGGTAACGTTATCTGAACGTTTTACATTTCACTATTCCAACTGGGGTACAGTTTATTATGTTTAATTTTCCTTCTTTGTAACTACTTTCTGTTGTGTACCTTCGCTTTAAAGAATTTTTAAATTATACCGGTACATACCGGTACTTACCAGTATACCGAAATAAAAACCAAGGTGCCGATACGGAACCGAATACCGAAATAAACTAGAACCTAAACAGAACCTTTTACCGAAACATTAGTTTTGGTACGTACCAGCACCGGAACTGGAACCGGAACCGAAATTCGATTCGGTTTGATTCCCTGGTTTGAAGTCAGTCGAGTGTGAAATATTATAAGAAATACTTTTTCGAGCATTTTTACCCACTTGTCGTTGGACTTTTACATAATCCTTTCTTAGTGCGCGCCTATATCCCTGAGAGCCAAATTTGAGCTCTCTAGGTTTAGCCGTTTAGCCTGGGCGTTGATGGATAAAAAAAAACTTTGCTGGGAATTTTCACCCACTTGGAGTTTGTTTTTTTACAAAATCTTCTCTTAGTGCGCGCCTGCATCCCTGAATAAAGCAGTGTTTATATTGTTGTTATTTTATGATAACAAATTTTGTATAGTTGGAAAATTAGAAAAAAAAACTGGGCAAAACCTTAAAGACCAGATTGCAAATTTATTGAAAACACAATTTTTTCATTAAATTAACTTGATCAGTTAGGTCATTAACAGAACACCGGAGTTACATTCTTCAGCCTTAATCACTATTAATTAGTTTATTGCAGCCCAGATTTGTATTTAAGTAGTTTCCAATGTATTACACATATTTGGTTAATTATCATTTAAAAGTTAAAATGCCTGCATTTACCTTAAACTGTCCTAGAACTGTTGAGTGCTTACCATAAATCCCTACTCAACTGTTGTGTATTTAATGAAATTGTTTGCCAAAGTTTTTTTTTTTTGTATTTCAGCTATTTAACTTTCAGTGTTGTTTCATGTATTGTAATAAAGTTGCTGGCTTTACAAATTTACACAAATTAAGCATATTTATTTTATTTTCATTTTTTCCTTTTTAATATTATTAACTGTCGACAATGTTAACAATTTAAATGACAAGCGTTTCACAGATTTTTATGTTGTTGTTGTTGTTGCCACTGCAACACATGTTGCATACTTTGGGGGTTTTGGTCATAGCTCGCATTTCGTGTAATTAATAAAGTTCAATGGGCAAACATCTGAGCGAAATTGGTAGGGTGGAAGGTTTATTAAAATAATTAAGGTAATTATTGCCAACGGAGAGGAATTCCATTTATGGTTTGGATTTTATATGATAATCGTTTTTTGAGAGAGAGCAGCCAATGGATTTTATTAATTTAATATGGGGAAAAAAGAGAGTTTTAATAAATGAAAAACAGAAGTTTTTAAAACGGCAGTCTTTTTGCAATTAAGCACAAAGCTGTGTGTGTGTGTGTGTGTTACATTTTCTTACAAATCCATCAATACTTATAATGAGCTTTCATAGAAAATCATTTTAATGAGGGCTTCACACCCTCAAATATAACAAAATGTATACACATTGATGTTTATTTATGATATTTATGATACAAATAAAATTAGTTTGCTATTTTATTTATAGGATTTTTCATGCCTGCTGTTTTGTTTGGTTGTTGTTCCTTTTTTTTTTTGGAGGCACGCAACACGATAAAAGCAAAAATAATGTGCCACATCATAAATGCCACAAAAATGGCGCTGGCTGAAGTTTTATTTCATTTTTTTTGGCTTGACTTGGCATTCATAGTCGTTTACACACTTAAAGCAGCTTCTGCTATCTACCCACACACACACACACACAGACAGACAAACTATGTAATAAAGATGCTCGTTGAGCTTTATTCCCTGCCCCTCTGCCTTGTGACCATAACCTCAGAAATGATGAAGCACAACAACGTCCTGCTAGTGTGTGTGTGTGTTGTCCTGTCCCTTCCCCACTGTCATGATGGGCGTGCGTGCGGTCAGCAAACTTTAATGAATATGTATGAATATCGCTTGTACCAACTGAGGTCCCAGATCCTATCCCTTCTCCTCTTGATTCATATGAATATTTTTGGGCAGGTTTTAGAAGCAAAAATCGATTTTGTTTGCCTAGATGTTACACACTTGTTGATGTTAATGAGAAAGAAGCAGCTGGATGAACAGAAAAGGCTTCCCAATCGAAAAGCTATAAATGTGAAGAGGAAAAAGCTGAATTGAAATTTTGCGATTTTGTGAATGGACAGTATTTAAATGATGTTGATTTTTGTTGTTTTTTTCTTTTGCTAACATGTTGTTTTTGCAATATTTCACACAAAAATCAAGGTTTTCATGGTAACATAATTGAATTGGTTCAAGAATAAAAGGGACAGCAAAACAAACAAATATTCAAAACATACCCGATTCATGAGAGTTGATCTATTCTTGGTGGATCGATCTATCTAAATCTAAGGGCCGAAAAATTTGACTACAAAATTCAGGGAGATAATAGGACTTTTTTTAAATAGCGTGGGTGGCTGTTGTTGCTGATCAATTATATATAAACTTTAAAGCAGAGGTGTCCAAGTCCTATAATCTCAGTGCTCTTGTGTTGTTGCTTAACTCGCTGCTATAGCGCGAGCATACGAATTTACAAACAGAGTTAGCAGCATACGCGAGACAGTAAGAACAATCAAATTTTGTTTTCTTCTGCCTCAATAATTAATTAAGACTTTGTTGTTTGTTCTAGCTCTGCCATATGCTTTTAGTGGGCATCCCTGCTCAGTAAAGCTTCTTTCTGTTTTTATTATACATATTATCACAAACTCAATATACTCTTTGTACCTTTGTTACAGAATATAATTAAATAAATGTTGAGTTCTCTTTTTCATATGCTTATCAAAGGCGAAAGAAAAAAAGGTAATATGTTTAACCCATTAAAGTCCTGCACTGTGTGGCCTTAACATGACTAGTCCTAGACAAACACCGTCGCAAAACATCCGCCCACTCATGGCTATTTCCATCTCGCTTCCACCCTCACTCTCTCGCTCTTTCTAATGTTTGCCGTGCGTGCAAAAATCTTTGCCTGTACACTGCACTACATGCAAACTACAACGAACAATGTTAAGCACTTTTTTTTTTGCTCTGTCTCTCTCTTTCTTTCTCTCTTTGCTTTTGCGGTTATTTCTGCAGCAGATTTCATTTCGTTTGCCATCTGAATGAGCCTGTGTGTGTATGTGTGTGAGAGAGTTCTTTTTTCAACTTTGGGGAGACCGTAAATGTAAATTGTTTTATACGTTTTTTTTTTATGTTGCTTTGCAGTCTGGGCCATTTCTCACATTTTTTCTGCCACGTTTATTTAAAATTTCAATTTAATTTAGTTTTGGTTTTAAGTGCACACCCGCACACGTACACGCTTGCATATGTATATGTAGGTCAGTGTGGCTGCGCTCTCTCAAAAGTAGACTACATTAATTTTGCTGCTTGTTTGTTTTTGTGACTTTAGCAAATGGGTTTTGTTTTAATATATTTTTGTTATTTACACAGTTTTCCAGTTCTTTTTTTTATTTTTATTATTTGTAATGTTTATGCATTGCTTGCATTTTTTATATGGCGTGAAATTGTTTGCGGCTTCCAAACAATTGCAAATTAAAAATGAAATTAAGTTGAAAACAAAACAACAGCAAAAAAAAGGTGTTTGAAATTGTGCATAATTCTAATAGTTTTCTATTGGATCAAAGAGGTTTTTTTTTTATAAATTAAGCTGCTATAAAATATAAAGATTTTTTCTGCATTTCTTTAAGGTTATGATGGTTTGTTTGATATTTGTTTTGAGTATATGAGGGCAGCTTGATAAGTCAGAGACTTTTCGAATAAAAATATTTATTTCTCAACATTTCTTTTTAAAATACACATTTTTATTAGATTACCTTTTTTAGCAGGAGCTTTAGTCCGTGTTTGCACGATGAAGTTTGCCTCATGAAGCCACAGAGCATTATTATTAGAGGTAAGGATTGCTCGGTCGCCACAAACTTAACAGCGAAATAATCAGCTGTGCTTTGTTATTGTCGCTCTCTGAGTACAGTCAAGACAATGACCGTCTCGCTCTAACCACCTTGTTTTCCTATATGTGTGATAAGACCTTAGCAACATTTTAAAATCGCTAAATCTTTCTCACTAATTAGAATGCTCTGTGTTAATAGCGCTATAACAGCACAATTTACTAACTATCGTTAATCGATAGAAAAAATCGCTTATCATTCTATAACAGCAGTTTAGCAGTGTCTGTTAAGAATCTGCGTTATAACAACTTTTTCGCGTGGGATTTTTCGAGTCGAGTGGACACAGGCTTTAAGAACAAAAGTTATTTTGTTGGTGTGATCTGTCGCCCTATATCCATAAAAAAAATCGTACCTTGGTCTCTATATATATAGCAAAAGCGTATGATCGAGTTTCAGCATTAGCGGCACGCATAACATTCTCCGATCTTCCAATAACATAACTAAAATTTTTCTTTAGAAATAAACTATTTTTCTATTATCTTTGAAATGCACTGGGTTGTGTGCTATGCTAACTTATCAAACTGCTCTCTTAGCTTTAGTCTTAAATTGAACTCATTCCTTAAGCTAAATCTAACATCTCTATAGTCCAAGTTGAAGACAAATTCTGGGCCTTGCAATTAAGTGAGTTTTGTTTTCTACTTCTTTTTTTTTCTCCAGATTATCGCCTTCCAGCCAGTTTTGCACATAAATCAAAAAAGCAAAGAGCCACAGCGGGCACATGCAACATGTTGCAGGCAAATGGTTAACGCCTCCATCACAACTTCAGTTTCAACTTCAGTGGTAAAACTTGCCAGAAGGGGGCAAACCGCGATAATAGTCAAAGACAAAAGCCACACAAGGCGTTTGCAAGGGGAGAGAGCTGAGTGAGTGTGTGTGTGTGTGTGTGTGTGGGCCCCCCATACCCCATAATTGAGTCATTCGAGCCTCGAAAACAAAAAATGCAGTTTCTTTCTACTTACTTCCAAACGAACAGCGAGGAGATGAGCACAATCAAGACCAACAATAGCGAGAAGACTGCTATCATGGCTGAGGTGGCCAGCGATTGACTGCTATATAAACTGGCATCCAAGATCTGTAAGTAAGAGAGAGAGAGAGAGACAAGTTAAAAAAAAGTAAAAGTTAAATGTTGGCAAGGCGAGTAAATCAACTTTACGGCCACAAAACTCAAACACAAAGCCATTTTGCATATAAACAAAACAGCCCAAACAAAAAACACGAACGAAAGCCGCAGAGGAAAATATTTTTTGGTAAATATGCCTAACGAAATGCAAACAAAAGCGCCAAGCACGCGACTTGGGCTGTTCACCTTTTTTTTTTTTTTTTTTGCCTCCTTCTTCTTCTCTCCGGGCTGGGGCATCTTGAGATTTGCCCAGTTAAAGGAGTTGGGAGTAGGAGTAGGCATTGAAATTAAGGTCAGCCAGAGAGGGTAAAGGTGTACATTTAGAGGTGGAGCAGGGCAGGCAATTTGCCTTTGAATTTATGCCTGAGCTGGCAAAAAGAAATAAAAAAAATGTTGAGAGATTTCAAGAAGTTAGATAATTAAATTAGTGGGTCTGTTTTTTGGGAGGCAATTTTGAAGTAAATTATAGAAATACTATCTATATAAGAGGGGTGGGTTCAAAAGATTTAAAAAGTTTACTAAGTTCGGAAAATTTGAATCTAAGAACAAAATTCATATTTAAAGTTCGATTTAACTTAAAATTCAATTTTTATTTATTTATTTTTTTTTACATATATACGTTTTTAAATTAATTCAAGAAAATTACAATAACGTTTTCAAATTAATTCAAGAAAAAAAGTAGAAAACAATATTCAAATTTTAAGCTCAAATCGGACTTGATTCAATCAAGCACATACCAAACTTTGGTATTTTATTTACTTCTTTGAATGTTTATATTTATTTTTTAAGTTCTCCCACAACTTTTAAATAACATCAAAATCTTAAATTATATCGACCAAGAAGTTATGTTTTCTCGCCTCTATTAAACAACAAATGCATTTTACAACAATCCTAGTAGGCCAGGGTAAATGTTTTTTTGATTTGAGCACTGCAAATGAGCACGAAATTATTTGACTTTTTCTTTGCCTCTTCAACACATTTCCCCTGTCCTACTTAGATAAAATTCCATCTGAAAAAAACCTAAAATCCGAAGTCTAGCAATGAATATAGCAGTTCAAAAGTGTGTTTATTCATCCGATAATAATTTGTACGTCATCTGAGAATAAACATTAAATCATCAAAAGCTTAGGTCGAATCGCAAGAGTTGGGCTCATCGTGTTTTCCTTCGTGTCATAAGCACGCACGACTCAACACGACGCGTTCGTGTTGCCACATCAGAATTCGTGCGTGCATGTGCGTTTCTGTTTTAAGATCCATAAACACGAATACGGTCTAACACGATTCAAAACGTCTTTTTTTTTTAGTTCGTGCATTATAGTAATGCACTCGTCTTTTTTATTAGTTTGCTTTTTAAATAGTGTAACCCAAATACAAAATTTTTTACATTTTACCGTTACTTTTAAGTAACTTATAAGTAGTGAAGTGTAAAATTGAATTAATTTAGTGTTATGGTTATGGTAAGAAAATAAAGTGTCACAAGGCGACATTACTTGAATCAACAGTATTTAAAATACTAAGGGCCGATTTTACATCTTCTAGAAAGCTGCTATGCATCAGATAAACATACATTTTACTTTGTTATATAGAAGTTTATGTGACAGATAGCTCTATGTAGGAGATAAGAAATCGGCCCTTAGTCAATTTATCAACTTGACAAAATATATATTTTTCTATTATCGGCCGTTGGTCACACTTTTTTAAAGTCGAGTTTTTTTAAAGTTTCAGTGGATTGCTTACTAGGCGGAATGAAAAGTAACATTTTTGACCGTCAGTGTCCGTTGCTATCGCATCAAAGATTATGGTACCTTATGGTCCATTCATATTTAGAAAGACATGTTAAATTTCAGCGCAAGACAGTCCTTATTTTAGTTTTGACAGCTGATTGTTGTTGTCCCCCATCGAATAATATAAAAACAACATATTTTAAAAAATTTGTTTCATTCCCAAGGAGGTTACTTTTCTGCCCACCTAGGGTGATTATGTACATGTACATATGCGTTTCCTGTCGTGTTTGTGACATTTGAACGTGTCCGTGTCGTATTGAAAATATTCAACACGCGCCCATCTATACGACTTACCTTATTTCTCAAAAATATTCTTAAAACATTTCAATAAACCATATTCTTAATTCTGCTTTAAAGCTTTGCCAATGTTTAACCCTAGAAAGCATTTGTGCGTCATCATAAATGTTTTATCTTCTACCACAGTTCAATTATAAGCTCTCAAATTGTATGCCTAAAAGCTACCAAAAAAGGTTTGTTGCATTAACTACTTTTATTTATTTATGAACAAATTTTTTGTGTTGTTTGTACAAGCAAAAATATAGTAGAGAAATTCCTTCACCTGTCGTTGACCAAACAACATACACACACACAAACAAAACGCGCAGCATAAATCACTCAAAAAATGGGGAAAAATGTTTTTGGTTAAAACTGCAAGAGGGACCAAAAAAAAAAAAAAAAAAAAAAAAAAAACAAACTACGCTTCAACACAAAAATGAGGTCAAACTTTGACAGCTGTGCAAATAATTTCGGCCCTCCAGTGTATGAGTATGCGAGTGTGTATGTAGGCCGCTCTTTAATTTATAATGCATTTTATGCATATACTAATTTATTAAATGAGTTTTGAACATTTTCCATTCACATTGATTTATTTACTCCTCAAACATACAAATATTGATGGCACAGTTTTCCCTCTTGCGGAAGCAATCAAACGCTTATCGCCCCAAGCAGGCCATCTAAATATTATTATTATTCATATTTAAACAAATGGATCACACAGCAGCTCCCTACATAATGCCTAAAGTCAGTAGTGAGATAAGCCATGAAAATATTGACAGACCTAGCGAAATTGTTGAAAACTACAAAAAAAGGGCACGGAAGCCTCAAGCTGTACACATTTGGCGCTTATCAGAAATGAAGAAAATTTTGTGTGTGTGTGTGTGTATTTTGAAAACCATTCAAAGACAAATCGGCTAAACCATTGGGAATATGAGACTGAGGCATAACAAACAAATAATAATAAATTAAACAATTATATTCGAGCAAAGGCAATGTTGTTGGTGTTTTTTTTTTTTTTTTTTTTTTTTGGGTGAGCCAAAAGCTACAAGTCTGGAGGGGAGACAACAAAGCTCGTAATCAAATTGATTAATGAGACCTGACGCGAGTTTCATTTTGGTATGTGGAGCGGCAGATAAGTTTTGAATGCGGTTGCAGAGACTTGCCGATGGCGCTATAATTAGGAGCTGTAGTTGAAAAGTCATTTCATTTATTCACTCAAGGTCAGTATAAATTTACTCGAAACAAAAGTGTTAGAGAAAACAATATTTAGGGGGAAAAACTTCTTGAAATTTTAAAAAAATTAAATTTTGAACCATCATAACTTCATTTGCAAAACCAAGGCTGCAAGCCGATCCAGAACAGGTTCGGTTTTAGTGAGTTTATCCTGCTGAGATTATTGACCTCCCCATCTGAACTCCAACCTTACTTCCTCTGTTCGAAAAAAATATTTGGTTCTAAATATTACTTATGTCACTTTTTCAAGATTTTATATAAATTTCTTCATATTTTTGTTAGAAAAAAATATTTTTTAGTAATGGATTCAAGCATTGTCTAATTTTCAAAATCATATTCAAACTCAAAATATAACGACTTTAAAAAGACATAGCGGACCAATAGATTCCGACAAATCGCTTCCTGAATTTCGTTTTTACTTTAAATAAGTGTGACCAACACCCGATAATGGAAAAAAATATAGATATTTATACAGAATATTTTGTTCGGTGGATTTATTGTCTTAGTGTGTTGAAATACATTCTAAGCTTACAAAATGCGTAACAACCATAAAACTGAATTGCAAGTGCAATCTATCAAGCAAGCATTTTATGAAATTTTTGATTACACTCGAGTCTTTTTAATGAGTCCAATTCAAGTCCTCTTGATGAATAAAATGCCTCATTCATATTCTTAAAATGTAATTTAACTCTAAAAATCTAGAGCTGGACGATGCAAAATGATGAGAAACGCGGGTTATAAGCCACACCTCAAGAATATTCGCGACTTGGGTACCTTTTTCACCCAACGAAAGTATCATTTATGATCAGAAAATGAGCCCAACAATCAGATTGAGGACTCGAATGGGATCAGAAATTTGATAAAATGCTTGCTGGGTATTTGGACCTAGGATTTTACGTATGTGTGCGTCTGTGTCGGAGGAATTTTCAACGTGTATTTTCCATTTGGCTGTGTGCATCTAAACATAAAAAAGTTTTTTTTTTGAAACTTTTACACATTCGGTCACCTTCACCAGCAATTGGCGCCATCTGTGAAGTAACTAGCCATGAAAAAGCTTCTCAAACTTAGCCGTTCAGATTCGGAGTTAAACAGTAGGTTCCTTTCTCTAGTGCGAAAATTGAAAAGGACACAAGCCAGGAGATCGTGGGTCCACATTGCAAAATTTCCCCGTAATTCAGTTCTAAGGTCGTAACGTGTTGGCTTAGAAAGTTTTTGGTAAGTCGCCAAGTGTCGCCTTGTGTCGTGTTCGTCGTCTTATGTCGTGTTAAGTCGTGTTTCAAATTTCGACGCACGAAAGCTGATTTTGCAACACAAACACGTCGTTTTGAGTCGTGCATGTTTGTGACACGAAGCAAAACAAGACACGCGTCCAACACTAGTTTGAACTCGTAGATTCGATTAGTTAAGCAACCGGTACACGAACCAATCCACAGACCTTCTCCAGAATTAAAGAGGTTGGCGGCCCTGGAAAAACCAATGTTCTCTTTTTGTAAATCCAGGTGCTTATTGAGAATATATATGATTTAACCGCGGCCTTAAAACAGGCTACGTATATTTTTTTATATATTACATATTAGAAAACGGCTCTAAGGCCCGTTTTTACATCTTATTGTCTGCAAATACGGTTTCGTTTTCGTATGTGGCCATTTTCCCGTAGGTCCCTAAAAGAGCTGGAAAACTTTCACAATATAAACAATTCGTTTGTGAAATTAAAAAACAAAATTCGAATTTTTTTTTCTTACAACTTTATCCTCAGTTGAAATCAATTTTAAATTATTATTAAAACCAAGGCTGCAAGCCTCAAAAATTCTGCAGAAGGTTCGGATCGAAGTAAAAACTAGAGATGTGCGCGAGCTAACCCAACACGAAAAAACACGAACATTTTAATAGTACTTCAAGTTACAAAACTTTATCAATAGGAAACAACTGAAAAGCACAATAGAAAGAATAACAAAATCATTTAGGTGAACGGAAACAGAATTTTGATTCCACATGACTTGATTGAATGGAAAAAAGTGAACAGTACTGTACACTAAATTATAAAATTGAGTTTAAAAAAGTTTTCAGTCAATTGTTGACAGAATTCTTCGCTGAGCATGCCCATCATAATTTATACGCCCTAGACTCTCTTACAGCTCCCCTACACTAATGCACACACACCTCTTCCCCCCTCAGTACAGAAATCTCACTTGCGTCATTCAATTTTCAAGAAAAGAAAAAAAATATAATACAATTTCCTTTTGTCTTGGCTATGGCACAATTTCATTTTTTTTCTTCTCAACTTTGAACCGCACATTTCGTTCATGTGCGTTGATAATCGATAAATCTAAAATACACGCGCGTTTTCTTTTCATTTATTTTTTGTACCTATTTGTAAAGCTCATTTTGGGCCAAACAAATAAATGAACAGTGACAGCTGAGTTGGTTGGGCAGGCAGGGGTAATAACTGTACACATTGCAACAGTTGGGCTCGAGGAAAAATGCCACTGTAACCACATTGTCAGCTGCCTACGGTAGGCGCGAGGGATTAACCAGAGATAACAGAGAAAATAAAGCACACAACGTTATCGATACAACAAAAAAACGAAGTGGCAGATAAGCACTTTTCCTTCCATCTGTAAGGTAATGTTTTTTTTAAAAAGGAGTAGGCAAGTTAAACAAAAGATAACGATAACGAGTTGAACGATTTATGGGAAAGCAAATAAGTACCAAATAAAATAATTAAGAACCTCGACACAAAAAAAAGAAGCCATTAAAAAGGAATATGGGAAATTATGGCCTAAAGTTTACACAAACATAAAGTGAAAGTGCTGAGAATGGAGATTAACGTTAGCCAGTGTTGCAAAATGTTGTTTATTTTTATGCGTGGAGTGTGCGGCAGCAACTTTTTAATCATGAAAAATCACCAGCCGCAAAGCTCAAGGGCAAAATAAGTGCGGGAGTGAGTCGGGTGGTGGGGATTCACTTCCTTGAGTAGAGTAGGCCATAAACTGAAAATGTTTGCTTTGCCTTTGACCCAATTTTTAAGTCTGGCAGAAATGCATAAAACACTAAACGAAAGGCAACAAAGTGTGGAACTGTGGCGGTTTGGCAAGTCATCAAAATCAGTCGTCAAAATGTTTATAACCCCCTTCTCTCCCCTCTCGGCGCAACTTAGCAAAAAAGTTCTCACCGTTCGGCAACTTAAAGTTAACAACTTTTCCACAAACAAAGTGAGTCAGAAACGCGCGTTTTCATTTTCCCAGCCTGATGAAATACACAAAAGTTTTGCTGCAGCACAAAAACAATAAGACTGAGGAGTAGGGGGGGCTAAAGCTTGCAACAAGCACGTGCCACTTGCAGGCAACAACTGATAACATGGCAAAACTTTTCTCCATGCTATGCATGTGTGGCTGGCGCCTTTTTTTCAACACACACGCACACACTATTCTTTTGCCTAACTGAAACTTCGATTTCAATGCACGTGCATTGCTCTAGTATGAGGGAGTACGTACGTATGTACATATATGTATATCGATTCCCCTTCAACCCGGCTTGATGTAGGCAACTTGACGCTCTTTTGTAACCACTTGGCGATGCAATTGTTTGGAAACAACTCGTGATTGAGACCCATTTAAGTTCTTGGCTTTGATTTTTTATTTGTTTTTTTAAGAAGGTAGCAGAAAAAACTTAAATGTAATGAGTTGGGTAAAGTTTCTGCAAAATGAGGGTATTTAGAGTCAGAAATTTTAAATAAATAAAATTAAATGAAGCTGGAAAAGATTGGAAACAATAAGTTGGAATAAAGTGACCGGTGATATAATGGTAAATAGTTATAAAGTAGCTTAAGACCTTGAAGGTTTTTTTACTGTGTAGAACGTAAGATCAAGCAAATTTGAAGCATTGCAAGAATATAACAATTTGTAGGTAAACTAAATAAAGATCTGCCTTAACAGCCAATAAGAGCCAAGCCGAGCTTCTCTTAATCTAAGTATTGGCTTTGGTGTGCTTTTTAATTTTCGCACAAGAGAAAGGAAATGGCAAAGTTAGAGACAGCTGCTGAAGCTGACCGGATTCGTTAAAGTTTTAAGAAACACCATTTTATTAGATGTTTCGAGGCCGGAATCGAACCCAGATACTATAAGAGATGATCAGATGTTAAATTAGTTCAACCGAACACGAATCGAACACGAAACAAATATTTTTAACACGCACGCAAGACGCATCCTTATACGACACGTACGATTTTTCCAAAAGCAAAAATAAGGTTTAAATTTGGTTCGGCCGTAGTTTAACTCAACTGATCTGTATTATGTTCTAAAAGCTTTTATGCACGAAAACGCACGATTTCAGATGTTATAGCACGAACGCATTGTGAAGACATGTGCCTAACTCTAGGTTCAAGGATGGAAAGTCGGCTCTAAACCGAACCACCTGTTTTGATTTCTTGTGCCGAAAAAGAGGATATTTTTGATAATCCATTTGATCTTTATTTGAACTCTATATTATACAAATTTTTTTCTTGGACATTAAAATATTTAACTGATATTAAATAAAAAATTGATCTCAGATAGAAGGAAATGAATCATGTAAGAGCGCTGCAGTTGTTTACATTTGCCCTTAATTTTGTGTGTTTATATTCATACGAATATATCATAACGTTGGTGCACAGTTTCCGTGTTTTTTATCCGATCTTATTGCAGTTTTTAGAATATCAATGGTGATCAAGTCAAATTCAGTACGGTTTAAGGCGTCAGAAAACCTAACCGCTTGATTTATATTTTATTGTAAAGGTTGTAAAAAAAACAGAGTAGATTTTGATTAGTTTTCCGGTATTTTCGTATTTATAGTAATACTAACGCTGGTGCATATCTATAGCCGCACAGGAAAATTCCAATTTTAATTATCAAATATATTGTCAACCGAAAAGATTGCTAACCAAACACAGAATAAGAAATTATTAATTATTATTATTAAAGATATTAAAATTATTAAATAAAAAAATTAGTGAAGATGTGCACCAAGCATAAAACGAAACATTAAATATGTATAACGGTTAATTTTGCATTGCTAGTGTGTTTATGTTGTTTCTTGCGTATTTTATTTTTGATTCTCTTTTCATTTGAATTCGCCAATTGTTACTCTTCCCACTCTGACTACTCCTACACTAAAAAAATTGGATGCGGCTATAGATATGCAACAGGGTTTATGTATACATAGGTGCAGAAAACCAAGTAAAATTGATTTGTTTATAGCTTCCGTGTTTTTTGTCCGATATTATTGGTCAAAAGGATAGTCTTTGATTTCAATTTTATTGAAAAGATTATGAAAAAAAACCTTTACTATCAGTTATATTACCTGCCACAATCATTTCATTCTCGGTTTAATTTTGCACACATTTTTCCATGCGAGTTTTTCATTTGATATTGAAAATTCCTTAAACCTCAACGAACACATTTTCTTTAGCATTCTCTTTTCACATATAACAAATCTAATCAAATATATATCCAAACATATAATTTTCTCTACATAAAAATTCAATTTAAACATTGTCACGTGATTTTTCATTTGACTTTTCGTTTTCCTTTTTCTGTTTTCTCGACTTTTTCTGTCTGCAGCTGTGTCTGCTATGTCAACTGTAAACAACATCAACACTAACAGGCAACAAAAACAAAAACAACAACCAGATATCGTTCATTCAGCGCCCAAGAGCAGACAACGAAAAAAGCAAAAAGTCAAAGCTACATTTCTGAGACAAAATTTTTGTGTTATATATACAAGTTTATATATATTTAGAGGAAAGGAATTCGCATTCGCACGACATTTGATATCAATGTCAAGCTATTTGCCACACACCCAGTTCAGCAGTACCTCCTCCCTCTCTCTCTCTCTCTCTCTCCACTCCACTTGACACAGACGTCTGCTTAAAGCAATTTCCAATTTTCAGCAAAAGTGGAAATATTTTCGCTGAAAAAAGGCTTAGTGGCTGTTTGACGAGAGCTTCCTTTTACACACACACATTCGCTTTTTAAACTTATCAAATTGATGGGAGTTTTTTTTTACGTTTGCGCTTAATCCCCCAAATTGATTTCGAAGGCGAAATTGAATTGCATTTAGCTTGAGCTTAGATATTTTAATCTGTATGTATTATAAAATATATTATCCATAAGCTACTTTGACATCAAATGCATGTTAACATTTGATTTGTCAGCATAAATCAGTTCAGTGACAGACTCAAGTGCCCACACACACACTCACACACACACACGCAGTGGACCACACACACCCAACTGGTTTAGATAAATTTCTGTTACATAAATGTTGAAAATTAAGTGGAAAACACTCGAGTGTTGATTTTTGGAGCAAGAGCTGGGAGCACGTGAATTTTTATCAATGTGGAATTTGATCTTGGTTTTATTTTCAGTTGTCTGGCAGCCTAAACAAACACTCACTCCACAGGAGGAACATTATCATAATTTGTTACAGAAAAAAAAAATACAAAGTATTTCAATATTTTCATATTTGTTGTAACCGCTGACAGACCTTTAAAGTAGCAGTAGGAGGGTTGATTTCTGGGCCATATGCTGTCCAGACGCTGAATTTGTCTTGCCTACTTACAGGCTGTTGCCCAGAGAAGGCTTTTTGTGTGTCCTTTCCTTATTTTTGTTATTTTTTTTTTGTCCGCTTAACTTTTCATTGTTATTGTAATTTGTTGTTGGGCAGCATCATCATCATCATCATCATAATGATAAGGGGGAAACCGAAACAGTATGAGGAGCAACAGCTGTTGGAAAAAGGACTTCAAGCAAATGGAACAAACTGTTGGTTTTTGCTTTTTAAAGTGTTTCCTTGCGGTTGTTAGACCAAATGTGGACTTTCTTTCGCATTGCTTTAAAAAAGGTAGCAGTTTGTTTTGTGCGTGTGTGTGAGTGTGTCTTAAGGGTTAAAGAGGAGCATCGATTATGGGTAAAATGTAGGTAAATTGATTTTCAGACAGATGAAAAGGATTTAAGGCCAGCAAAATAAAGTTACAGTTTTAAATTAATTGGTACAGTGGGAAAAAACTTAAACGTAGCCATCACCTTCACCAGCTACTGGCGCCAGCTGTGTAGTATGTAGACAAGGAAACACTTTGAAACTTAGCTATTGGTATTCAACATTAAACTGTGGGTCCTACTTTGCAGAGAAGCTCCAAATAACATTTTAGCCCTATAAACTCTACATATTTTATTTTTTTGATTTTAATGATTTTTTTATTTTTTAATTTTTTATTTTTGTGTTTAGTTTGTCATAATCAGCAGCTTTTTTTTGGTATTAAGATTCATTCACAATATTAAAACAAAGCTTGTGAATACCCTCATAAAATCAATGTTTAAATCTAGTACAATTAACTTGCTTATTAATCGGTTGAATCGAAATTGAAATAATATTTAATATTAAATTTCAAGATTTTTAATTTACTAACGCGATTTTTCAGGGAAGAATCTAAAAACTTGGAAGGTATTCAATATAGAAAGGAAATAATGCAAATCTAGGTCTGATTGGGTTATTACTTTCGATTAGAGGAACGCGCGTGAGCGATTTTTCCATCACGTAAAGCACGATTCACGAAATAAAAATCTCAAGTAGCACGTTTCACGTACACAATTTTTTGAGCGTTTTGCGTCACGCACGATTCACGCACGAATGATCACGCATCATAAAATTGCATTTCTATTCATAAGTTTTTTACATATTTTAAGTCAGATTTATGGAAACTTAAACGAAATTATAGATTCGTGGAACTGATGTCTTTCTTTAATTTAAATGTGCCCGTACCAGTTGATAAGATACATGTCTCGCCACGTTCTAGAGTGACATTAGCTAATAGCGCGAGAGTGAGAAAGTGCGTATATATGTGTGTGTGGCTAAGCGTTGCAAAAAAAACCACCACTATCAATTGCAATTCAATTATGGTCACACTGCGCCATTTGTATGGAGGAGCAAATCAGTTCTAGGAATACTATTATTAATCAAATATAAAAGAAACAAAATTTCGTGAGTATTGTATGATCACGCACGGATCACGGATGCTCACGCACGAAAGTCTGTGTTTTCTCACGATCACGTAGTGACACGTCGTGAAACACCGTGACACGTTTAAAGTTAAGTCACGCGCGCACCTCTACTTTCAATATGATTTTCTGGATTTGAAATTGGTATTCACAAAATCTTTAAGATATTCGTCTTAAAAAATGTTTGCTACTGAGTCCGTCAAATAGAATTTGTGACCCATATAAGCGCCTATTCTCAGATGACATAAAAATTATTTTCGTCACAATGCTTCATATGAATAGAAACACTTTTGTAGAGCTTTGAAATCAGAATGCTTTTAAACTGCTGGCTTATTTATAAATGCAAAGTGCCGAAAATAAAATTTATGTTATCTGAGAATAGGCCTTTAAGTAAAAGCCAGGACAGACCTAATCATTCTCAGACATATTTAATAAAGTTACAAATTAATTTTATTTTAAAATAGATGACTTGAAGATTAAGACAATTAAAAAAAAAAAAAAAAAAGTTTTGAGCTCTGGAACACTTATTTTTAGTTCAGAAACTTAATTGATTACAAGTTTTATTTTAATGAACACATTCTTGTCATATCCAATAAAGTTAAAAGTTTAACGTAGAATTTTGATGACCCATATATCACAAAGCTTCTATATACTTATGTTCCTCGTTCGCCCACCATTGTATTATTACTAGCAAAATAAACTTGAGTCTGTTTAAAAGCAGTTTGTATCCTCAGGCCCTCCAGTTTTCTAATTTGAGTTATTTAGCTTAAGCCGTTTAGCCTGGGCGTTGATGTACTGATTTACCCATTTAGTTTGCATTAATATTGAAAATGTAAAAAATGCATAAAATGTTTTTAAAATATTTTGTTTGTTAAGTTTACAAAAATAAATATAAGAAAAAGTCAAAAATTAAATTTTTTAAATTAAAAATAATTCAATTGTATTCATTGACATTTTTGATTAGATGTCAAAAACTTTCCCACATTTCTAATCAAGCAGCATAAATCATTGCAACTTCAGGCCTTTAGCCTTTGCTTTCAACTCCGCTCAACTGCTGCTCACATTTATTACGCCCACTTGGACAACCCACCACTTCAGGGTTACAACAAGAGGTCCTATTGTTGTAATAATAATAAGCATATACATAATTCAATAAGGCAACATAAATTTCTGACACCTTCCACAAGAAAAGCCAAACACTTGCAAAAAAAAAAAAAGAAAATCCCAACAGCTGCGCCAAAATGCAGGCTCATTACGAAGGGTTCACCGCGAGAGGGTTGTTGCACCATCAAAGTCAACATTTGAGGGTAACTTTGCGCTTTCGCGTCCCTCCCCACAAATTATAATGAGTTAACTACTCACCGGCATGGCCTGGCAGACATCGCTATCCCATTGCTGTTGCGCCAATTGCTCCTCATTGCAATCCTGTGGCACTATCGTGTACTCGGCCAGAGCTGGCGGCCGTGGCGGTGGCGGTATAAGGAATTGTGGTGGGGGTGCCAAAGGCATCCCGGCGCATTCATCGCACTCGAACATGAAGAGTTCCGCATCCGTCATTTCCATCATATCCAACATTTTCCACATTGGTTCTCTGTGCTATGTGTAGTAGGTGTGTGTGTGTGTGTTTTCTTAATTTTTGGTGTGTTTTGGATTGGGTTTTCGGTTAGATCGTTGATGGCTTCGTGTCAAATTTGCTGCCAGATCATGGCTGCCTGCGTCATCAGCGGCGAAGCTGTAACAAGAAATGAAACAAAAGGAAAAGGACTTTGGTTAGTGGAGGATTAGAGAGACAGCTGTCCATGTGTTAACATGCCAAGGCTTTGTCTTCCTTCTTCTTGTTTTTTTTTTTTTTGGGTAGGCAATTATCTGTCGCTTGGTTTCGCTGGCACGTCCAAATTAGTCTGATCCTGGCCATCTTTTGCCAAACACGCTTTCAACTTAGTGCCATTTTTTTTCTAGTCTAAAATTATCTTTTGAGGCTATTTATAGGGCCCAACCCCTAATGTAACACCCCGCCTGAGTGGAAACCACCCTTTGTTGTTCCATGTTAATTTTTATTGATTTTGTTTAATGCGTTTTCAGTTTTTTGCTATTTATTTTTATTTACTTTGGTACTTTTTTTCTGTTGTCGTCCTGACTTATCCCCTTTCTACGTTTCAAATGTTTTTTGTACCCCTAAATCTGTCGACTCATTGGCAATTGTTTTTCCTTTTTTTTCTTTTTATTATTATTATCCTTTTGGTTGCGGTTCTGTTGCTTTTCACACATATGCTGACAAAATAATTGAGAAAACTTGACTTGAAAAAATATTGGTAAATTTTTATGGGTTGAGGTTGCTGATTGAAATGTAAGAGCTGATGGATATATTGATATGCGAGGAAATTGTAAATTAAAATGGAAATATGATATGTATAAAAGAATTTATTCAATTTAAGTTTGAAATGTGTGAAATAAAAAATCGATTAACAACTAATTGAATTTTAATTGAAAAGGTACTTTCAATTTGACAATTGAATAAAGGTTTCAACTGAATTATGATAAATTGAATGAAATCTTCATCTAAATTATTGAAAAATATACAAATTAAAATTCTTGCTTCGATATATACTGAATTAATGGAAACCCCTTGAATTGAAAGTCAATTTTAAAAAATATTATAAATTGAAAGCCATATTGCACAGGCCAGAATTCTGTTGAAAGTTTATTTTATTGCAGTAAGTTAAATTGAAAGCCACAAAGAATTAAAATAAACGAAAAGCCATACTAAAAATGCTTGATTGATACTACAAAATTCGATTAAATTAAAAATTTTATAAAATTCAGATTGAAACAAAACTAAGTTCACATTTTTCAACTAAATGTGTGAAATTAAAATTCGATTAGCAACTAATTGAATTTCAGTTGAAAAGGGACTTTCAATTTGACAATTGAATATATCTTTCAACTGAATTATGATAAATTGAATGAAATCTTCATCTAAATTATTGAAATATGAAAAGGCAAATAGAAAAATATACAAATTAAAATTCTTGCTTCGAAATATACTGAATTTATGGAAACCCCTTGAATTGAAAGTCAATTTTAAAAAAAATTATAAATTGAAAGCCAAATTGAACAGGCCAGAATTGAGTTGAAAGTTTATTTTATTGGAGCAAGTTAAATTGAAAGCCAGAAAGTATTAAAAATATATACTGAAAATGCTTGATTGATACTAAAAAAATTCGATTGAATTAAAAATTTGATAAGATTAAGATTGAAACAAAATTAAGTGAACAAAAATCAGAGTTTTAAGTACCTTTCCACTGTGTTTCTTTCAAAGTTCCTACTTTTAAACCTCAATTGAGTTTAAAATCTCTTCCAAAAACTTGATATATTCTCTGACATGGGATTAAGTCGAATCCAGCTAGCTACTTGACAGCCGCCTCCCCAGAAAGGCAAGAAAAACTCAAGAGTTCTTTTCAATTTGTATCTGTGTGTGTGTATATATTTTTTTTCCTTGCTGTCTTTCTTATGCTGCGTGGGGTAGTCCAAGGCAATTCTCTGGGCAACATATGTTGCCAGTTGGTTTCCATTTAATTAGTTGGAGAGCTGTCACTTCTCACAGAAAGAGAGAGAGAGAGTTAGTGAAGAGAGTCTCCTGGCAGGCCAGACAAACTGATAAGATCTCTGCAACATCATTGAATCTGGTGTATGTGTGTGTGTGTGTGTGTGTGTTGTTGTCTTGCAATCAAATGTAAGCCGCTGTTGACATTGGAGATTAAAAGATATTAAAAACGAAACGACGACAAAGACCAAGAAGTAGAAAAAACACAATGACAGTGAAAGAGAGAGAAAAGACATGTCAAAGATGAAATGTTGTAAAGAAAATTGAATTGAATTGAAACCGAGAGCAGGGCTAACTAATAAATAACAAAACAAAACCAAAGATTGAATTTCAAGTTAAAAGTCCAACTTAAAGCTTTAGTTTTACGTACATATATAAAAATCGATTGAATTGTCTGACTGCGCGGTGCGGTGATTAACTTGAAAACCAAACGAAAGAAATAATGAAATAAATCGTGTTGAAAAAGAGCACTTTGAAGACGTTTGAATGGGCTCAAAGAGGAAGGCAAAGGAAACCAAAGCGACAGACAACGAAATCGATTTGTTTTGAGATTAAGTCCTGGCGTAGCCGTCCCTCTCCTGGGAGATTGAAGCGTAAAACGGAAATGTTATGGACAAGACTGGGCAAAAAAAAAAAAGGAGCATAATGGAAATCAAAGTCTTCAAACGATAGGCAAAGGCAAGGCAATTAGCGGGTGTAAGCAACTTCGTCGGCTTCAAACTCCAACTCTGATAAGAGGCAGAGGCAATTAGATAATTGGCTTAAAGCCAGCTGGTTCTAAGATCAAAATTATTGCAAGCACTTCAAGCCAATTAAAGGGTCGTCTCCTCGGCTCTCACAACCCCCAAAATTGTATCTTTGAGGACTTTCTTCACTTTCACTTTCCGGTTGATTTATAGCAAAGCATTCCCCGCTGCACCACTTCAACATTGAAAGACAATTGTGGTACAGCTGCCTATACAATATTTAATTGAAACTTCAATTGGAAATGTTTTTATGTATGTTTTTTTTTTGCCACGCATTCAAATGACTCAATTGAAATTGTGTCCATGTAACTATTGGGCGCACAAAAAAAAAATAAAAAGGCACAAACGTCGAGGTCAGACTCAGAGTCAGGTAACAGAAACACATTTATTAGCTACAATGATAAATGTTCTTTCGGTGCGACGCGTCGGCAAGGACCTCGGTCTCACTCGCTCGCTCGGACGTCGCGACGTGTAATTTTAATTCGTTTTGGGTTCTGGCCAGGAAAGGAAATTGATATGGGTGCGTGTCTTGCCTCGACTGTGTCTGTGGCTTGGTGGAAAACGAGCTCTCAGGTAGCCAAAAAAAAAACCTTTTGGAAATTGGGAAATTGAGACATTATAGTTTTTGGTTATCGTTAAGTATTATGGTCTAGAGCTACGGGAAACTAAGTGGAACAAATGTGGAAAATGTTGCAAAAAGTAGCTGGGTTTTATACATAAAATTGTAGCAGGAGAATCAGTGGTGAAATTCAATAATTAGTTGATTAATATTTAAAATGGCAGGGAACAAAATCTTAACGAAGGGCGCAGCAACAATATTTACAACAAACCCATATTAACTTAATTTTTTAGTCCATCAGCAAAAAGGAATACAAATTGTTTTACACTGAAAACCAAAACCACTCAGAAAAACACGATTTATACCGTTTTGTATTTAAAATTTCATGTTTAATTCGTACTTGGTTGTCCTTCAATTAAGTTTGAATCCGTCTTAAGTTTAAAATTTCGCAAAATGTTTCTAAAATAAGAACAAAATTCTAAAACCAAGTACCAAATACTTAAATCAAGAATTTTTTGTACTCAAACGTTTTAGAACGAACATGATAGAATTTATACCGTTTTGTACTTATAATATTAAGTATGATTTGTTTTTGGGAGTACTTAAACTAAGTGCGAATCAGTCTCAAGTTTCAAATTTTCGCAAAATGTTACTAAAATGAGAAGAAATTTCTTAAATCAACTAAGAAATACTTAAGTCAACAATTTTGTGTAATCAAACGTTCTAGAACGAATGGGATAGAATTTATACCGATTGTACTAAAAACTTCAAGAATAATTCGTACTTGGTTGTACTTAAACTAAGTACTAATCCGTCAAAAGCTTAACATTTTCGCAAAATGATCCTAAAATGAGAACAAAATTCTTAAAACAAGTAAGAAAAACTTAAAATAAGGATTTTTGTGTACTCAAACGTTCTACAATTTGTATCGTTTTGTACTTAAAAAATTAAGTATGATTCGTTTTTGGGTGTGCTTAAACTAAGTACGAATCAATCTAATAGGAACTAATCGCGATTGGCTCAAGACCATTTCGTTCTAAGAATAAGATTTAAATAACCTTTGAATAGCCCAAAATGTACTAAATGTATCCCGAAACGGTCTTAAATCAAGAATTTCGGGATTGAAAAAATCGTACTTGAACCAAGTATTTTGTACTTGTATCAAGTATTTATTTACTTGTCGTACTATTGACACCTTAAACCTTGATTTAAGTACAAAGTTTTCGGTTTTTCCTGAGTGTGGTATAGTTTTATAAAGTGGATTATATTTTGATTATATTTGATATATAAATTATTCCGGTTCAGGTTTAGGTTCAAGCAGTAAAATTAAATCTGTTCCGGTTCAGGATCTGGTATCCGGCGCCGAATATCGGTGTTCCTTTAGCCCATTAAGGTACCGGTATTGCACCGGCTTGTTCTTATTAGGACTGTGTCCAGTCTGACAATTTGAACTATCTATTCTTAGTAGTGATTTATATACCCTGTATTCTTAACGTGCAAAACCTTTGTAAACGATATCGTTTTTGAGTGTTTCTTAAAACTAAACCGAAAACGAATGGAATGCGATTCATATTGTTATTCCGCGGCAGTAAAAGTGTCGTTAAAGTCTTGTTTTGAAGTTCGTCAGCAAACAATGAGCGAACTTTGAATACCAGCGGATCAAACTTTCGTAATCAATAACGTTTGTCCAGGATTTCACGAAACTTTAGCGGGTAATACAAATATTCTAATACTTAATAATTCATCTTCCGCTCAGCTTGCGGCAGAATTGATGTGTGTGAGAAAAAGTAACTGTAAAATGCACCTAAAACTTGTTTCATACGTTAAGTAAAAGTTTTTAAATAGTAAAATATGTTGTACATTTTACTCAAAATTCATGCCCATCTAAGTACAGACTTAGTTTAAATCTCTTAACTTTAATCTCTGTGCGTACAAACACAAATTACCCAAGATGCTGGCTACAACCTACAGCAACTTATTTTGACTTAGTTTACATATCATTTATTATTTGGCCAGCTGGGAGAGGTGTTTGTGTGTGTGTGTTCTACTAAACTTGCCACGCCCCTGCGGCCACATTACGCAAAACTTTTAAATAAACCAAACGAAAACGCGTTGAAATTCTTCTTGTGGCCCAGGCAACAACGACGACGACGACGAGACGAAGATGACGGGCATGTCACATCAATGTCACTCAGCATTAAGGAAAGAAACAGGGAGGACCAGGCAAGTCCTGTGAGGGCTGCGCTGTGATAAAGTTTGCTTCTTGGCCGCCGGGCAGCTGAGCATGAAAAACGACAGCCCCCCGATTTTTTTCACGGCTTTCGCTTTTCTTTTCCTTTTCGGGCGTGCAGGAAAATTACAAGCGCATAACAAATATTTTGTTTTGAGTTTACATTTTACATATTTTGTTTCTGTTCCTTTCTAGAGACCTATTTGCATTTCTTGGTAAGTAGCTTAGCATATTTTTTTCTACATCAATCAATTCCCACGCCGAGAAATTAATAAAGACATTAAAAGTCTAAAGTTTTTGGGGTAAATGTTTGGGCTTAAACCACATTGGCATACTAATTAGGTTAGAAACAAAAAACGGAAATCCTGTGAGACCCA
The DNA here is from genome assembly GCA_018904225.1 of Lordiphosa mommai. NCBI lineage: Eukaryota > Metazoa > Arthropoda > Insecta > Diptera > Drosophilidae > Lordiphosa > Lordiphosa mommai. The sequence goes on along the minus strand of JAEIFT010000546.1, from coordinate 37,707 downwards.
AAGAGGTAAACATGTGTAGGCTTTCAGCTCACAATTAAAATTCAATTTGCCAACAGGTAGGATTTTTTTGTTGAGAATGAAAACTGAGTTTAGCCTTTTGAACCTGCTTGTCAGCACACTCACACACACACACACAGACAGACAGAGGAATTGTTATTATTTATCTCTCGCCATTTTCAGTTCCCCTGTTTAACAACTCATTTAAAGGCATAACGCGGCTTCGTCGTTTTTGGCGCTTGTATCTTGCAGCTACAGTCAGACACATGCGGCACATTTTTCTCTATAAACATAAATTTTATTTTGCGTGAATTTATGACTTACTCGTACGTACACTTGAGGCCTTGGCTCAGCCAGAGAGGCCGCCGCGCCAAAGACGTTTGACTTATTTACCAAAGGATTAACACACGAGAGGAAGTTGTTGGGTAAAAGAAAATAATGAACTTGCGCCGTCAAAGTTTTGTATTTGTTGTTTGGTATGATGGTGCGCACTTGTTGCTTATTGCTAATAATTTAAGCAAATTTACCTAAAACAAAAACCATGTTGACATACACACACACCACGCACTCGCACTCTGGCATTGGTCAACAAAGGTGCGACATTAGTTGGAGAGGTTTTTCTTTTCAACTTTTATATTTGATTATAATTAAAGTTCTCGCATTCTCTTTCTGTCTATTTCTGTTCTTGGTTCTTTTGTAGAACCGCCAGTACAAACTTAAGACTGTTGTTTTTTTTCGTATACTCATAAAGATAGATTTGTTTTCCATAACTTGATATGACAGTTGGTATCTGTAAAACATTTGTGAAATAGATACAATCAGAGGTACAAATTTACTTAACGCACAAGAAACGGGTGATTGCACGAAGAGTTAAATCGGGTGTTTATCAGAGCAGACACTTATTTAATATTGCAATATTTATATAATAATTGAATCTGAATTAAAGAATTTGTTATGGGTAAAATAAAAGCGCAAGAAACGAATGTTCCTAATGGTTAGTGCTGACTGCTGTGTTCAGAGCTAAGTGATTTACAAAAAACAATTGTGCAGTCTGTACAATTGTACTTTGTGTACTTTGCTTCACATACAACAGTTTCCCAGTAAATTTGGGCGCATCCCATATTATAAATTATAGCCCCTCCTGATCAAATCTCGCAGTTTTTTTTTAAGTCTCGCGGAAGTCCGTCCCTCGCTTATCTCCAAGTATGTTGATTTTTCAAAAATGTATCATAGTTTAAAAAAAAACTATTGAAATTGTAATATAACTCTGGCTTTAAATAATCTCTCAGACCTATTCCGAAATCAGAATTTACATAATTGTGTTTAAATAGCTATCAAAGCTATTAAGACTTGAATTTAAAGCCTTAAAAATTTGAGAGCTATTCTTGGGTTTAAAAAATTTGAATTGATCCCAACCTTCGTATTGAACTTTTAAGTACGAAAGACTTGGAAAAATCTCAGAATTCTTGTGTCAATCCGAAAAGGCTTATTTCAAGTTAGAATCCTACTTGGAAATCAAGTCGAAGAATTTCGGGATTGGTAAATTCGTACTCAAGTCAATCCGTACGGACTTAGTTTGAGAAATTGATTGGAAATCAAGTCGAAGAATTTCGGGATTGTTAAATTCGTACTCAAGTCAATCCTTACGGACTTAGTTTGAGAAATTGAGGGATCGACATACTTTTGAGATTGTTTGGGATTGATTTTCAATAAAATATATTGGATTCCTTTTCTGTGTAGTTTTGAAATCTTATCCAAGAAACTTTAAAACCGAAAAACCATGGAGTTTTTATGTTTCGTTATATTGAAAATAGATAAGCACCTTAAAAAATTTGAAAAGAAAAGCATTACAGACATTTTGTGGGTTTTCAAACAGATGCTAAATACATTTTGTTTAATTTTTTGTATAAAGAAAATTTTTCGTCAAATCAAGTGATCGGATTTTATTTTACCTATCGACATACTTCATATGCAGTCAAATTCACACTGACATTCCCAAAACATGAAAATTGTGCAGATAAGTTCTAAAACAAAGCAAAATTCTGATTACCATTATTCGTAATCTCAACTTTGCCTACATGTATATATCTTTTGAGCATATTGTGAATGATGAAACTGCATCAAAGAGTTTTGAAAAATGATTTGGACATCTTTCAGCTGATTCGTTGAACTACTTGAAAAAAAAGTTTATTTGGATGAAGCTATGAAAATTAAACTCTAATACGGCAAGTTCTTTTTAAGCACAAATAAATTGATTTAATTTTGAGAGTTATCTAAATACAAATGTTAAATATATTTCAAAAATCAGATAAAAAGGCAATTAAAATTAAAATATTTTTTTTTTATGAATAAAAACTTTATTGGAGTCAAATTTCCTGACTTTATCAAGTGATTCACTTTGTCAATATTTTGACAAAATTAAATTTATATATGCTGCAGTACAACAATTTTTTTTAAATTTTTTCACCGTAATAATGCAAGGTTTTTTAAATAAAGGTAAATTCGATTTAGAAAATTTAAAGGAAGACTCCGATTTATTGTATCACGTATTGTTTGTCATACATTTTTCAGCTTCATTAACTCTTAACAGATTTGCATTCCCATTTTCAATCTGTTTCAGATTTTGAATCAGATAAGCAATGAAATTTCTTTGAAAAAAATCTTTCACATTTTGTATAATTTCACAAAATTTTGGTATATGGATGTTTTCACTGTATTTGTTGATAACACTAAATATTCGTATAATTCCCCTGCGGTCAAAAAATTGAAAATTTGATTAACATTGGTCTTAAAAACGCTTTCAAAAAATCTGATTCAATTAATAATTCCCCAGATGTTCGCAAATGGACTAAAATGCAAGCAATTAGAGGACAAGAAAAAGTGCTTAAAAACTTATTTTTTTTAAATATTCGCCAAAGGGTACAAAAACGACTGTTTTTCGAACGTTTTCCATACGTTTTTGAAACTGTTTTCTATAGTTAAACTCTTATAAGCGATATCAATATTTTGTAAATAAATTCAATTCAATCCAGGTTTCTTTATATTATTATATAATTATTTGATTATTATAAATCACGTAACAAAATATATTTATTTATGTATCTAGCAATGGCAAGAATACTTTAGTTTTAATCTGAATTCACTTGCTCAAACAAGTTTAGATTTGTTTGAAATTTTAATACCATTTGCAACAATTAGTCACTCAGCTTAAGAGTGACCAAGGGGAAGACTTAATAAAAATATTTATATATTTTCATAAATATTTAACTGTGTCACTTTTATTAAAAAAAAAATCCGCTTAATGTTTGTTATATTTTTTAGTTGTCATAAAACCTAACTGAAATTTCTTATGCTTACTTTATCAGCGGCTTAGTCACAAATGCTTGGCATGATTGAGGCCTACGCGATAATCCCCTAACCAAAGCAAATGCCGTTGATAAGCTTTATGCATGCAAGTTTTCACTTCGCCCACAGAGTTCAGCAATTTCTCTGTCTTAAGAATTGCAGTTCAAAATCTTACCCGCTATTTTCTATTCCAACGCGAAATGTTTTTTTGTTTTTTTTTTGCTTATACCAAATTTCACAACATGTACACAAGTCGTTTTCAATATTTTTTGTTTGCTTTGTTTTGTTTCATTTCATACACTTTACACACATATATTGGGCTTGTTTCAAAAACTTTTCTTTTGCTTATTATTTGCACGGCGCGTGGAATTTAGTTAATTTTCAATTTTCACTTTGCGCTGAGAATGTTTCGTATTCCGTATAGATTTTGTTCTGCTGATTTGTCGAAAAAAACGCGAGCGCACACGTCCGATTGCGGCGACTGCGAGTCAAAAACTGAAATTGAAATTCAAAGCCGAGGGTTAGCATTGCCGTTGCCGGTTGTTGCTTGCAACGTTTAACATCGGGTGGTTCATTTTCCACAATGAACGCCTACACTTCGCTCGGGCGCTCTCTCTCTCTCTCAATGTAACTCATCTCGGTCTTCGTGTTCTCTCTTCTAATGTGGCTGCAGCTTATAGGCGGCTACCTCTGTTTGGTCAGTTGAATTTGGTTGGCGTTGGGAGTTTGTTGATGTTGTCGCTAAAAATTGTTAAATTTATGTACAAAAAATAACAATAAAATGCAATCCTTTTTACGTGTTTATTTTTGTTTTCGGGGTTTGCTGGTTTCTTGAATTTTTTTTGCTATTTACTTTGGCGATTGGTTTTGATATCAAATTACGCTGGCGTATGGTCATTTTTTGGTGCTTCCTGGTTGATATTTTTGAAGGGTATATCCATTTTGGTAAATGCACCAAGAAAAAGGATTTCTGACTACGAAAATATATAGTAAATTTGCTAAGGATCTTTTTAATTTTTCATTAGCAAGTTCCTTGTAGTTAGTTTTTCTCACTAGAAGTAGTTTTTATGACGATCCTTCCTTATATTTATCGACTCAGCTCAGGAATATATACTTATTGGGGTCGAAGATGCTTCCTTATATGAAATACAAACATCAAACCAATTTTTTAAATTCTCATTGGAATTTTTTAAATTCGATAATTTATAATATAATTTTTCTAACATTTCTATATCAAAGGGAGGATTTTTTGAAGACTTACAAATTCTTTACATTTAATTAGAGGGTTTCTATTTTTGAAAATTTTATGTCAAATTTAAAGTTTATCCATTAGAGATACTGAATTTCGTATACCATTCGGGTGCAGTGTGAAAAAACTTGTCTAGAATTAAGAAATCGTTTACCATTTAAGCAAGGGTCCTGAGAATAAATTAATTTTGAATTATTGTTTAAACACATTCATGTTAATGTCAATGTTTTTCATTTAAAATTTTTTTTAAAACTTAAAGGGGTCTTCTACCTTTAAAAAATTTTTTTATCGATATTTTTGTTTTGCATTATTATTGTAGCTTGGACATTCCACTTTCATTCCCTTCAAACCAAATTCAAATATTCGAATTAGTTTAGCATATATAGCCTTTATAGTGGAGCAATGTTCTTGCTAACGGAAGTATTTTATACGTTGCTCAAAACTTTACGCGCGTTTTTCTCGAAACCCACGTTTTTTGTTCTACTAAACTGATCAGCCATATTGCAATAGACGCATAATTGATGTAGTTCTGGCCCGTACCTCAATCAAGAGGAAAAACATTTTTTTTACTAATTTTTTACACTACATTACAAAAAAATAACTTGAAAATTCGATATTTTTTTAAATTGCCGCCAGTTTTAAAAAAAACGAGAAGGCAAAGCTACCTTGGACTGTGCCGAAGTTTTAATACACTTGAAAAACTTTACTCCAACTGATTTAACCGGTAAAATATATATAGGATATAGATAGCAGATATTTAAAATTTTTAAATCATTGATTATAAAAATTTAATACCATAAAAAACAACTTTTCTTAGAAAAACACATTTTCCGACCAATCGTTCCTTTGGCAGCTATATGCTATAGTCATCCGATTTTGATAAATTTTTCCAAAATTATGTTAAAGCATATAAAACTAATATATTCCAAGATTGGGGATGCTACGATAGAAAACAAAAAAGTTTTTCTCACTAGAAGTAGTTTTTAGACCGACTGTTTCTATGGGAGCTATATAATATAGTCATCCGATTTTGATAAATTTTTCCTTTATTACATGAAAGCATATAAAACTCACATATACCAAGATTAGTGACGCTATGATGGAAAACCAAAAAGTTTTTTCCACTAGAACTAGTTTTTTTACCGGCCGTTTCTATGGCAACTATATGCTATAGTGATCCGATTTTGATACATTTTTCCAGAATTATGTGATATTATATAATACTATCACATACCAAGATTAGTGACGCTACGATGGAAAACAAAAAAGTTTTTCCCACTAAAACTTATTTTCCGACCGATCGTTCCTATGGCAGCTATATGATATAGTAATCCGATCTGGCCGGTTCCGACATATTAGTTGCGTGCAGTAAAAAGAAGACTCTGTGCAAAATTTCAGCTCGATAGCTTTAAAACTGAGGGACTAGTTTGCGTAGAAACAGACAGACAGACGGAGGGACGGACAGACGGAATTGAACTCAGCTCGTCGTCCTGATCAAGAATATATATAGTTTAAGTGGTCGGAAATGAATATTTCTATGCGTTACAAACTTCTGGGCAAAATTAATATACACTTTTCAAGTGTATAAATATTGAAAAATATGATTGAGGTACGGGCCAGACTTACATCAATTCTGATCATAACCTCATTTACCGATTTAGTTTCCGATAACCTAGAGTCCCGGAATCATGGTTACCGCCTCTACACCTTATTTTTTGAGACCTTAATTGGCAGGCTGATAAATTTTTGAACAGCCCCCGAATTTCAAAACATTTTTTTATTTTTGTATTTAATTAATAAATAACACAAATCAAAAAATCAAATTGAAAAAGCTCTCATGGGTTCTTTCCAGAATTTAAAAAAAAAACACTCAAAAAACCCTGTTCAAAGGTAGAAGACCCCCTTAATGGAATTTGTAACTTACTTTTATTAGCTAGCTCTACGAACCATTGAGAATCAAAATAAAATCTAAAACAATTTATTAATTAGAGAAATCACTTTTTTTTTGCAAAATAAATTGCCAAATGCGAATTTTTTCCATAGCCAAATTCCTAGTTGACTTGCTGTATGGAAGTATCTAATTATGATAAGTCATGTGCAGATGCAGAAGATAACTTGAAAATGTGCTAGACCACAACACCGAAATCAACATGTTCAATCATGATCGAAAAGCCGATGACAAATTCGCATTTGTAACAAAAATTTGAGTAGCCCAACAGCAACAACAACAAACCGCCATATGATCAAGGTCAATGTCTCGGGAGTGTAGTTAATTTTTTTTTTTTTTGTGTTGAGTTGCTGTTTTTCTTCTTCCGTTTTGCAGCATATAAAATTACAGCAACAACAGCGGGCAGAGAGCGAGACCCGGCATGAAAATTCAATGTTGTTTTTCTTTTCACAAGCCAACGGAAAAAAAACCTCCAGCTCCAGCATCATCGAAATTCGAACTCGAAAATGAACTCTCTATCTCTCGCTCTCTTTGTTTCTCTCGCAACATTACTCCCTCTCTTGGCGTTCTGTTGATGTTGCCGCTGGTTCTTAGCAACATGTGGCTGGAATTTGTTTACGCATTTTTTTCGCACCTTCGTTTGTTTTTAGTTTACATTTTACTTTCGTTTACTTGTTTTGTTTATAAACATTTTTCGCTCCGACGCCTGTTTATTTTCAATGCAATATTCCGCATTGTTGCAAGGCACTTTCTGTGCCAAGCGTTGAAAGGGGGGCGCTGGGTGGGATATAAATACATATGTACATACATAAATTCTTTATAAATTGTTTAGACTTGTCGACAACAATGGGCCGACCCGCAACTTAGTCAAAGTCGCGAACCGTTTATATAGGATCTCTTCTGTGGTTGCCCCTAAACTCATTAGGCGCGTCAAGTGAAATGTTTTGCGGAGGGGACCACCCGAAACACATTAGCAGCTCATTTCATGCAACATGGGGTCGCAAATTAAACAGGCATTAAGTTTTAGGGGAGGGGAGGATGGGTGTTCCAGGCCTAGTGACCACATTGAAAACTATAAGAATATTCTTCGAAATCCAGCTGCTAAGCAAAAGAGTAAGCGAGAGAAGCAACAAAGCCACAAAAGATACAAAATGTGCCGAAAAGTTTGCCAAAACTTAAAAGATATTAAAGTTTGGGAACAAAACAAAAAGAGAGATGCAAACAGCAGAAATTTGGCATTTAAAGTAGCCCCCAAAAAACTAACACACTTACCCCAAAAGTACTAATATTTTTTGATACCATTGTGAACGGGTATTATTTGTTACGCATAGAAGGAAGCGTCTCCGAAGCCATAAATTATATATATTCTTGATCTGCGTGATGATCTGAGTTAATAAAGCCACGCTATCCCATCTCCTGCCTTAGTTTTAAAGCTATTTGAAGGAAACTTGGCACATCGGCTTTTTCGAATCCAAGCACTAGATAATGGTCTATATACCACCGACCCAATCGAGCTGAAAATTTCATTGTCGATTAGAAGAGCAGGCTGTTTATAAATTATTCAGAAAATTCAAAGTTTCGTGATTCTTTATATAAAAGATACACAAATTCCATAATATCTCAGTAGGCTTTAATGAGTTAAAGTTTAAAACAGGGCTGCAAACCGGTTTTGAACCGAACCGGTTCGAACCCGGAATTCCGATTTTTTTACTGTGAACCAAACCTTAAACCAAACCTCTTGTGAGAAAAAGAATTGAACTTGTACCTGCTCCGAACCAAAACTTTAGGTTCCGTTCAGCGAAAGTCTTAGTTAAGCGTTAGTTAAGTTTTGTCGGATCAAATAAGAAGAATAGACCAAAAATAACTCGAAGAAGTTTTTTTAAAATTTAATTTGAAAATAAATTTACTCGTATGTTTAAAAAAAAATTAATTGCCTTTTTTAAAAATTTTGGTAAAACTTGGGAGGAACCAAGGTTCAAACCAAAAACTTCGAAACCTTACCATTGGATAATTTTGGTTGGTTTAAGACCCTGTGAAAAAATATATTAACTTCGGAACTAGTTTTCAATATTTTTATATATCTTCTCTTGTTTATCAATTTATTTAAAACGGTCCATTACTTTGAGTTAAGCACATACCCGGATATTAAACGGTGTTAAGTAGAGATGGTGGCGGGATTTCCGAAAAAAAATGCAGGTTCGGTACTGGACGGTGTTCAATTTCTAATTTGTAGTCAGGATCGGGACGGGACGAGATTTATTAAAGATACCGATATTTTTCGGGTCCCGACTTTTTAATGACCTCAGAATGTTTAAGCACAGCAATGACCTGCTTAAGTAGAGAAAGAAAATTAAAATACTAACGATCTCAAAAGCTGACTAGTAAACTAAGAAGTTTACGAATCTGAGAACAAACTTCTCATTTCAAGTTCGATTTTTGACTATGCTCTCTCACATTAAACTTGAAGTTAAAGGTATTCTGTTACTTTATTATTATTATTATTTGGTTTTAGTCTTATGTTTGAAAGTTAAAGATTGATTAATCCGAAATAAAAGAAAAAAATAAAAAAAACAATTTTACAATTATAAAAACAAAACGGTCTAAATTCAATTACGGACATACTTATAGATATATCACTAGCTTAGAGTCAATAAGATCTATTGAAGCTGGTATTTTTTTCTTATGTATTTTGGAATGCTGAACTCAAAAATAATTGTTTTTTGGTTCCAGAGTTTTTTTTTAGTTTTTTTGGTAGGTACCCATAGATATTAGGACTTATCTCGAGTAAGAAACTTCAGATGGAGTTCGGAGAATAGAGAACAGGTATTTAAGAACAGGTATTTGAGAACCTTAAATCTTCGAAGCCGTTTTTCTGCCAAAATCTTGAAAACAAGAGCTGATCGAAAACAAACCAGAGATGCAGTTTAGTTCAGTGCATTCAGATCAAAAAAATGGCTGCACCAAAAACATTGTTCCCCAATGTAATTTGTTAAAGCCATTACATACAACAAATATTAATTCAACTGAACCCTTTTAATATGACAGCTGTTAAAGTCAGTTTCTGCTAGCAATGACAGTTGAATATTAAATGTGTATTTTTGTGCTGCGATTAACGATTGCTCAAAATTAATAAATACAATAAATTTTATCAAATATTAGTAATGGAATATAATTAGTATGGTTTTTACTAAGTGTTAGTACTTTTGGTTTCTAGAAATAATTCTTGCTGTACTTGTAATTTGTAATGACCTAAAAATGGAAAAAATTTCGACGACTAGGTGTGCCTCTTAGGAACCATCCAGTTTTGGAACAATTTGTATTGCTGACATCCACGCCCCCCTTTTTGTCAAAATTATACAAAAATATTATCTAAAAATATCATTACATACAAACAAAAAATAGCCATCTAAAAAGTATTCTCAAAATTAGGATACTAACTTGGCTAAGCAATTAGTCAAACGGGTTGTCCTTTTCAAACCGAAATGTTCTTTTATGGTAGGGCAACACTCACACACGCCCCCAAACTCACACACTCACACACACGACCAGCTGACCAGGCTCGTGTTTGCAGTTATAATAATTAATAATTCCAGGGATAATCCTTATGTTTGTCAAAGTGATATGGCCCTAAAAAAAAGGAATGAATTTTGCAAAACTCACACAAAACTCAAACACCTTTGGCTAGCCAAAGATACAGATACATCCCACACGCACACGCACACCCAACGATTTATTTAAATCTCTGGACCAAATATAAACCAAGGATTTGTCCAGAGCAACACACACTCACACACACACTCGAACATCTGCATAAATGCTTATAGATTGGGCTCTGTTTTGTTGTTTTGTTTTTTGAACATACAATAATTGTGTTTTGGTTAGGTACGAGATTATAGTTTGCCCATTTTTCAGCTGTTTTCATGAGATTCGAGTACATATCTTTTTACTTTGAGGGTTAGAAAATGTGACAATTTATGGGGAGTTTTTGAATAACTTCATTAGCAATTGACAGTTTTGAGTATAATAAAAATATTTTTATTATTTCTATACATTTCCGGTAGTACACGGTCTACCCCCTCATCCTTTATCGAGAGTTTTAAATTGGATTTTAAATTCCTAGATCAGTGATTAGAACTTCTTTGATAGTGTCCGTAAAGCTGCTAAAAAGATTGCATGAGGGAACTGGGTTGGACACTTTGGAACACACTTTTACTCAGAATATAAATCTTTAAAGATTCGCAAAAATTCGGAAAACCAGGAATAACAATTTAGAAGTTAGATCCTTGTATAATAAAAGCTATTAACACAGGCCTAATATCTATCTTATCTGATACGACCACCAAGATCGGTTAATAAACACGAAAGCTCTGCATGTTGGTAACCAGCATTAGAGGGCAGGCGCCGTATGTGCAGCGTCGCGACTGCGGCGTCGAGTCTGTAGCGGCGTCTGCGTGTATATACTTACGAGGATATGTATATACGTGGGTTGCTATTTAAGTTTCTGGCCTTGGTCACTTCTAGCCATTTTAGGAGCAATTGGCCTTTTCCCAAAAAAGTTTGGACTTTTATCGATAAAAGCTCCATACAATTCTTTCATGTGTAACCACGTTTGATATCGATTAACGATTAATCAAAAACTTACCTCGGCAGAAAAATTAAATTAACTCGTGAAAATTTTCGTGCAATAATTTTTCACACTTTCGACGTGGATTATCACGACAAGAGTGCAACAATGAATTAAAATCTTTGTATGGCGATGAAGAACCATCCTATAGCACTGCGAAAAATTGGTTTAATGAATTCAATCGCGGGCGACGCTCGCTCGAAGACGAAGGTCGTCCAAAAACAGTCGTTGTGCCAGAAAACATTGATGCCGTGCGTGAACTGATAATGCAAGATCGTCATGTGACATACCGTGAGATGGAGGCATCCTTGGGCATTTCTTCCACCAGCATACATTCGATATTGCATGAACACCTGGGCGTAAAAAAGGTTTGTTCTCGTTGGATCCCGCACAATTTGACAATTGGTGCAAAGAAATTTTGAAAAAATATAATCGCTGGTGACGAATTAAGGATCTATGCTTATGAGACCGAAACAAAACAGCAATCGACTGTGTGGGTCTTCGAAGACGAGCCAAATCCAACGAAAGTCGTTCGTGGAAGAATCACTTCGAAGCAAATGGTCGCCTGTTTCTTCGGTAAAACTGGTCATGTGGCGACTGTTCCTCTTGAGCAACGTAGGACGGTCAATTTTGAGTGGTACATCACAATTTGTTTGCTTGAAGTCTTCGGAGAAATTCGAAAAACGAACAAGAGAAGACAGATCGTTGTGCACCATGACAATTCGAGCTCTCACACCAGCGACTTTTTGACGGCCCAAAACGTCGAATTGATGGGTCATCCGCCGTACAGCCCTGACTTGGCACCCAGTGACTTCTCTTTATTCCCGCACAACAAGGGAAAAATGCGTGGTCAACGATTTTTATCGCCAGAAGATGCTGTTGAAGAGTTCAAAAACCATGTTTTGGAGGTGTCTCAATCGGAGTGGAAAAATGGCTTCGACAATTGGTTATAAATCCTGCTGGAGAATACTTCGAAAAACAATAAAACCATTTTTGATCATAAATATTCGCGTTTTCATTATTAGGCCAGAAATATATATAGCAACCTACGTATTCGTATGACAACACACACAATAAAGGGAAAAGCATTTAACTTGCTTTATTTTTGCAAATATAGCATTTTTTTCCAAAATAATTTCTGAAACCGATTCTTAAGAAGTCTGATGAGAGAAATAGCTATGTTAAAAAAGGCTGCAAGTCTTATCAATGCTTTCTGGCAATTAAGTAGGAATCTGTGTCTATTGCACTTTGTTATTTGATGCCTCTGAAAGGCACAATTTTATTTAAAACCATTCAGAAAATTACACTTTATGCGAAAATTCTTTTAAGTAATTTGTATATCTAATTACTCAACATAACAATTAAAATTGTGATATGATTCAATATTTTAACAACTGGCTGTTTGGTGACCTTCACAAAGGGTCTTTATCTTTCCAAGTAGTTCAAGGTGCTTTCATATAATTTGTGAGATAATGTTTCCCATGATTTAACACAATTTCAGGCACGGCACACTCACTGACAGATAACATTCTGGTGTATTGCCCCTGTGCCAATTTCAAGTGCAATTATAATTTTTGTTTGTCATGCAAAAATATCAACAAAAACAATAACAAATTGCAAACAACAATAGCAACAACAACCGTGAGGAAGGCTCCACACCGCATGACAAAATGAAAAAAGCAAACTCGAACGAGGAGTACTCAATGTGGGTTGGGTTGGCGTGGAGGCCCACAATCAAACTGGGTCACATGGTAACCATTACAATTTGCATATGCATGAGTGTAGGTGTGTGTCCTGCATGTCCTTCGACACTGCCACCCACTCACTAAGCACACGGCATGACTTTACAGTTTTTCAACCTTTTCTAATAAATTTCAGCCCAAAGAAGGCAACTGAATATGCAAAGTCAACCGGGATATGCAAGGATGTACCTATATATATATATATAAAGAATATATGTTAGTCATAAATCAGCGCCCAACTGTGTGACTTGGCTTGCATTTCCTGTGCTTGGACAATGTCCTGCGTCTGTGGGAGTGAGATTTCAGCATATTTGCCAATGGCTTTTTGTTTTTACACATGTGAATGTGTGTCCCGCATTTGCATTTATATCCTTAATATTCCTTACATGCCGCTGTGCTGTTTGTTGCATTATTCTAATATCCTTTTTATACATTTTGCTGTTGCATGATCTGCGACCTTTGTGGGAGTGTGTGCGTGTGTGTGTGTGTGTGTGGGGGGAGGGCACTCTGCTGATTTGCATATTCCTCTGCCCCACTTTCAACACTATTTTCTCACTCGCACTTTGGCGTTGGCCCACATTCCTCGTTTGCATTCGCTTTGTGGCCGTAATTAAAGGTGTTAATGCCACTGATAATTACACGCTCTCCCAAAACTTGGCCTGCTCCTTTCAGCCATTTGTGGGCAGGTTCTTTGGCTATCGGGGAGGCCATAAATTTGTTTTCGTTTCGCAGAAAGGCATATTTTATGGCTCTAAGTAGTTGGCTATATGTGGTACAATTTCTCGGTTTACTCCGAAAAAAGCCAGTCCGACTTCTAGTATGATCTGGTTGGAATTTAAGTCCTTTTGTACTTATGGTGTTAGTTTACGGCGTATTTAAATGCACTTAAAACGTCATATCTCTCATAATTTTAAAGATACATTTTTTGGACCTTCTTGACATTTAAGTTATTCACCATTACTTATCGATCCCCCTTTGATGAACGAGAAAAAATAGTTACGCTGGGCAGCTGGCAGTTTGTATGACGCCACATTTAGAAGTTTTTACTAATATACTAACTTTGAGAGGATCAGAGTATATAACTGCCGGGATTGATCGACTTTTTTACTTGTTTATTTTATTTATTTACTAATTTAGTTTATAATTTAACAATCAATAATTTCATTTTCTCGAATTGATATTAGAAAGTTCTTACTCAAAATGATAATTTAATATCAACTAGAATCCGAACGAGATATACTGTGTCGAACATCGAAATTTGCCAAAACAAAAAGGTGCTGCCTAGAAATAATATAAATAGTCTCTCTTACTTGAGAGTGCTGAGTCACGTTGGGACCGATTAAGCAAATAAGCTTTAATCAAATTTAGTATACTAAATGCTATTCGATGCTATAGTATCGGAGGAAACCCAAAAAAACTGCAGCTCATGTAGAAGAAACCTTGCTAAAATCTGTTTAGCCCACATCGGTTTGATAAATTAAACAAATTTGTACTGATTCACCGTTTTTTCATGAAACCATTTTGAGTTTGCGAAATCATTTCAATCAGCTAAGGAAAGGCTAATAGCTTTGAGATACCCCTGTAGCTTTCAATATAAGACTAAGGTCCCTTTTTGTGGATTGGAATTTTATAAGATTTCTTCCAGTAACTTGGAAAATCACCAATTTTAAGTGGAAGATTGAACAGCTTTAAAAGGGGCTTGCATAATGAGTCGGCACAATATTTCAGAACACAACTTGGAACATTGTCAGGCCCTGGGCTAAAGGATGGCTTAAGACATTCAAAATGGGGGGATAAATGACACTAGAATGGTTGATTTGTAAAGGGTAAGAAGCAACAAAATTGGAAGATAAAGATGAATAGCATCGCTGCGGCATCATTGGGCAGAGCGTGGGAACCGTGAGGACTTATGCTTTCATAATTCATAAAAAAATTTTTGGGTAGCTCTCAAAGCTGAACTTGCACCCAACCAAGTAATTCTTGAAGAATTTGGAATTGTGAACAGTTAATCTTGAGCGAGCATATGAATATTAAGAGAAATTAAAACAAAATGCAGATCTTTAAAATGTCTACTTTAAACTACTGTTAATGTTCTTTAAGATAAAAAAAAGTCTTGTAATTTGTAGCCGCAACATAACTGAAATTTGTAGAAAATTGCATGAATCCAGCACTTTGATTCTGAATTAATCAATCATTTTAAGTTATATGTTTGAGAATTTTGATAATTTTCTCCAAATTTACTAAAGCCATAAAATTATAATAGAGTAATAGGATGGCGCATCGGCAAGAGTAAAATTGGATGATATTGTTTATTCGGTTTTTATACTAATTGTACCCCAACAGTTACACGTTTTTGTAAATTTCTATGTACTTATAATCGGTAAAAAACAGTCATTCAGAAGAAAATGTTCCACATAATAAAACATGCACTCAGAAAAAAAGCGATTGGCAGAATTCTAGTAAGATCGGAATGGAATTTATACCGTTTTGTACATAAAATTTCAGTCATATTTTGTGCTAGGGTGTACTTAAATTAAGTATGAAACATTCTTAAGTCCAAAAATCACTTTTAAATTGATTTTAATGAGAACAAACATTCCTGAATCAAAACGCATTCTTAATTTAAGTACAAAATTTCTTAGATTAAGTCCGAAATAATCTTAGAATTCCATCTAAAAAAGTATGCAATGGAAAATACGAAATATTTCAATACAAATCTGTTCTTAAAATTCCAAACTGGTTCTACCACTTTATCTATGGAGGGATGGTAGATTTCTGGCCTACACTCATACCTTCTAGGACTTTGATTAGCTCAAGGCAATAAGATCCTTGCAGCGATACAGAAACATCGTTTCAAGCATTGGAAACAGGAATTTACTTACTTACTTATTTGATGTACTCTTATTTGGTTTCAAAAATGTTTTTGGGGAATGATTTAGAATTTTTTATACTTCACATAAAAATATTTTGTTACTATTTTAAGTAAGCAAATTCTTGTTTTAAGAGTTAATCGAGAATGACTAAAGATTTTGACGACCTAAAACTATGTTCAAGAATATCTTTATATAGATCGAAATGTACCTAATATATCTCGGAACAGTCTGGAATCAGGTATTTCGGGATTAAGAAAATAGTACTTGATATGAGAATTTTGTACTTGAATCAAGTAATTGCGCACTTATCATAATATTGACACCGTTTGTACTTGATTCGATTACAACGTTCTTGTGATTTTTTTCTGAGTTTGTTCTCTATTATATTTCTTTCACTAGTAATTATTTAAAATCGCTTCTTAGTGCTCACAAACGTTAGGCTGGGTTCACACTGTTCGACGCTTGAGACATGACAATCTAGTTAGCCTTCATGTTGTATTGTTTTAATTGTCAAATAAAAAATTATTCTCAATGAAAACAAGACAACATAAGGGCCTACTGGATTATCATGTCTCATGCGTCGAACAGTGTGAACTCAGCCTTATAGAAGGAAACTTATGTCCTAATTTTGGGTTGACAGCTTTAAGCGATTTAGCTGGCCGTTGATTACCAATCGGCTGGAAAATGATTAATTCCTAATGCTCAGTATCCACTTCAAAAACTCTGCTGACAAAACAACAATCTCCATACAAAAAAAAACAACAATATTTTTGTGTAAAAATTTTGTATGGAGACTTTTGTTTTGTGGATACTGATCATAAACTTTGTAATCTCAATTTATATGGATTTAAAGTAAAATGATATTTCTATTTTTATCCAGGCTATCCTAATAAAAATACAAAGATATTTGAATATTTTTACATGGTTTTTTCTTGATCAGTTTTATTGCTTTAAGTAAGGTTGTCCTAGCGAAATACGTTTACAAAACATTTAGAAAATTAACTTATATGGACCCAAGTTCTGTGTGCAGTGCATTCGATATTCCATAAAATATTACAAGTTGTTCTTACATAAGCAAGCTCAAAACATGTATTCTTTTGGGTTTGCCTTTTATGTAAATACTTTCTGTTGTACCTGGTGAGGCGGTGGTCTATTCTGAGTTGACATATCTTTAATCTGCAGCTGACACTTGATTATAATTGCACCATGATGTCTGCAAACTTTATGTCGTCTGTCTATAAACGGGTTCCTTGGTATAATTCAGGAATTTGTATATGGTTCAAGATTATTTAAATCCCGAAATAGCCTAAAAACAAGTATTTCGGTATTCCAAAGTATGATCATTTTGTACCGACAACGTTTGATAATAGATTTTTTTCTGAGTGCAAACTACGGACAACAATTTGCCCGAAATATATGTGACAGAAAAATTGAAAAATTTGTAAAAAGATTCTGCCTTTGAAAAGTTTCCATTTCAGTTTGCCCCTTTGCAGAATACTTTTCATTTAAGTGAACACTTTATGCGATACTTTCTCAATTTCACAATTTTCCCCATGCGCTGCCCTGGCACAGTCTATTTACTCGTCGTACAATGTAAGTGGCGTTGGGAAAAATGTACGAAATTTAATTAAACTACGCTACTCGAAGTGTGTTTGCCTGCTGCTGCTCTCTGCTTTCTTCTTGGCAGCAGCAGCAGCTGTCACTTTCCAACACCTCCCCCTACCCCACACACCCGCTGTTAAGTGAGCGATGCCAATTTTTGCATGCGTCACTCAAAAGCAGCAACTCTTTTTTTTGCTCCTGTTCCGGCTGTGTGTCAGGCCACGCCGCGGCAGCCAATTTGCGCCCGCTTTTGTTGTCCAATGCGACAGCAGTGGCAATTTCTAATTAAATTATTCAATTTTTTGGCCCCCAAAAAGGAAAAAAAGAAAACGAAAGCAAAAGCATTTCACAGTCGCAGAAAGAAAAGGACGCAACGGGTGGTCCCAGGTTCCGTATGGGACGGAGGATGCAGAAGCACTTGCATATTGCGCCCATTGAGAGACACTGCCAGCTGTTTGCCAAACTTCTTTAGTTGCATATCCAAGCAAGGGTATATTCATTTGGACAAGACGAAAGCATTTCTGAACGGAATAAGTTAAAGGTTTTCAATAATAAGGGCCAGCAGAATTTTAGATAGAACTTATAAACTTTAATGGTTACCAAAGTGCGTAAAAACTCGTTCGAATTGCAGTTATCATTGCCAAACATTTAATAAATCGATGTTTTTGTTAAGACGATTTGCGATATTTAGATGTGATATTCAAAAATTACGGTATATCGATTTCAAATATCGATTTTGCGAATTTAATTATTTGATATGATCGATTTCGATATTCCGGAAAATATCGATAACCCTGATTTGAAGTAATATACCCAGAGATAAATAATTGTCTAAAACGTGATATATCACTGATAGCTTTCTCCTGTGCAAATGTTTCTGTAAAATGTGATGGACTCGTTCAGCTTAAATGTCTCAGCCTCAGTAACCTCACACACTTTTAACTCCGATTGTTCAGTATCATTCTATGGATTTTATCGACTATTTCTGGCGCGATCTGAATTTATGGCGTTATTTGCACTTTTTAGACGTGCAAATTCCTCAAAGTATTTATCAATTCTTTTCTCAGAGTCGGTGATGAATTACGCAAAAAATAGTTCTTGATAAGTTCTGAAATTTATTTATTTGGATTTTAGTCAAAATTAACAAAGTTTACCTTTAGTTAAAAAAGTTGCTTGACTTTTTAAACTTCCCTCGAGCCTTTCATAGATAGAATGATATTTTAGTCTTCTGGTCTTCTAGTTTTACTTTATGCTGATTTTCAAACTTTTATGAATTTTTGGGAAATATTTTATATTCCACGCATATTTTGCTTGAATTTTCTAGATAAGTTTTTAGAACAAAGGAAATGTTTGTTTTTTAAGAATTTTAATCAAATTATTTTATGTATCATTCCAAAGATATGGAATTGGTAAAAAGTAGTAAATTTTCTAACAATTTTCAAATCACATTTTACATTTTTCAGACAAAGAAGTATTTGAAGTTACCTAAATTGATTCGCGTTTGTCAATTCACTGCTTAAAGCTTGTACATCTCAAGCTTCCGCCCACCCACCTTAAAAAAAACTTTTAAGTTTGTCACAAATTGAGATAAACCACACACCGAACAAAGAGCAACAAAAAAATATCGTTATATCCTAATTAGATTCAAATATCTAACAATTTCAACCACAAGCCGTTTTCCTGAAAACTTTGCTTATCGCATTTCCAATGCCAGAAACCAGAAAAAAAGAGAATTAAATTGGTGGGTGGGCAACACACACAAAAAAAAAAGACGGAAAATAGAAGAAAAGGCAGGAAAGGAAATGGCAAATAAAATTGCAGACGCAGTTTGAAATTGAACAACAAAAATGCATTTAGAAAATATGAGAAAAGCAAAGAATGGGGAATGGGACAGAGAAATCCCAAGCAAAGAAATGTCAGACAGACAAGCAGCAACTGACAAACTGTGCGA
Organism: Lordiphosa mommai; assembly: GCA_018904225.1. Lineage (NCBI taxonomy): Eukaryota > Metazoa > Arthropoda > Insecta > Diptera > Drosophilidae > Lordiphosa > Lordiphosa mommai. The sequence continues at coordinate 18,376 of JAEIFT010000546.1, read as the reverse complement.
GTGCCGTGGGTGGATGGATGGGATGGGATGGGATGGAGTTAAATCGAGGGTGGGTGGGTGAGTTTGTCAGTTGTTGAAATGGCAGGCAAGGCCCAAAAGTCTTTGTTGTTGTTGTTGTTGTCTCGGCATGGTGCGAATATTTCCGTTTCTGCATTTGCCAAATATGTTTGCCACTGCTGAAGTACTGGAGTACCACCTCGATTCCACCTCTTCACTCCACACTGATGAGACAACAAACACTCGCACTTTCAAAACTTCCCCCTGTCCAAAAACGGAAAAAAAAATCAAGAAAAGTTTTATGGCCATGCATTGCACATAAATGAAAGTTTTTGCTTAGTCCTTCTCAATCCTGGGGGCTTGTAAAATGTTGCCAAAGTGTCTTGCAAATGGTCATGTCCACACAAAAATGGGAAGTTGCAGTCGAGTTTTTGTTCGAGGTTGTTTTTGGGGTCTGTGCGAGAAGGGGGGAGTCACTTTTTGGTGATGGGTTTGCGGTGAAAAATCAAAGCATTTGTCAGGCGAAACGGAGCTTAGGGCAGGGAGCCTGTAAGTGAGTAGAACCACTTAAAAAAATACTTGACATTTTCTATTTTTAAATGAACGAACTTAACTTAAGAATATTTCAAACATTTTTTTGATAAATCCGTTTAAAAATTTCGGGCAAACTTGCCCTTAGGAGTTTTAGGACTTTGTGACTCCTGGAACCCCTGAATTCCCGGTTTTGGTTCGAACCTCGGTACACTTGGTCAAAAGGAAAGACAAAGAAATGACGCTACGCTCATTCGGACTAGGATGCTTCTCTATTTTGAGTAGATTTTTGGGGTTACCATCACATTCAATACCTGAGGTCGCAAAAAAAAGCTAAAATCTAACTCGAGTTTTTGAAAATTTCTAATAACTGGGTTAGAAAAAATTCGGAATCGACCTACTTCTGACATCGGTTGGTAGTTTAGTTTAAGACCTTTCCAAAATTTGAAAATATTGGTCAATGTATGTATGTTCTCTTAGACAATTTTCGAAGAAATCCCTAACATTATTGACATTGTTCATTGCTTTCTATTACTCTCATAAACCTTATTTTTAAATACTTATTCAAAATTTCTTTTGTTTAAAAAGTGACTTGATATTATAAACCGAACCTTTTTATACTCGTAGAGTAAAAAGGGAAAGTTCGGCTAAGTTCGTGCAAATGTATGTAACAGGCAGAAGGAAGCATCTCCGACCCCATAAAGAATAAATATTCTTGATCAGCATCAATAGCCGAGTCGATATAGACATGTCCGTCTGTCTGTCTGTCCGTCTGTATGAACACCTAGATCTCAGGAACTATAAGAGCTAGAGCTACCATATTTTCAGTGTAGACTTGTATCTTCTGCACGCAGATCAAGTTTGTTTCAAATTTTTGCCCCCTCCAGCCCCCCCAAATATGAAAAAATCTCATATCTCCCACAATTTTGAAAATAGATTGTTCAAACCTTCTCGACATTTATTTTAATCATCATTACCTATCGATCCGCCATACATCATTTTTCGATCAGATGAACGATAGAAGAGTTGCCACCCACGCAATTTGAACGAGAAGGCAAAGCTAATTTCGTCTGCGCCGAAGTTTTAATACACTTGAAAAAGTTTACTCCAACTGATTTAACCGGTAAAATATATATAGAATAAAGATATCAATTATTTAAATTTTTTAAATGATTGATAATACAAATTTGACTCCATAAAAAAAAACTTTTCTTACTAAAACTTATTTATGGCAGCTATGGCAGCTATATGATATAGTCATCCGATCCGGCCGGTTCCGAGATATTAGTTGCGTGCAGTAACAAGAGACTCAGTGCAAAATTTCAGCTCGATAGCTTTAAAACTGAGGGACTAGTTCGCGTAGAAACAGACCGACAGACAGACGGACAGACAGACGGACAGACAGACGGACAAACGGCATTGAACTCAGCTCGTCGTCCTGATCAAGAATATATATAGTTTATATGGTCGGAAAACTTACAAACTTCTGGGCAAAATTAATATACACTTTTCAAGTGTGTAAAAATCCCTCATTTCTCCCACAATTTGGGCAACCTTACCCTGAGTAACGGGTATATCGAACTCGAGCAGAGCCGACTTCAACTTACGCTCTCGTTTTTTTTAATTAGTAGTCCGGTTCAGGTTCAGGTTTGAGGGGTCAAAAATGTAAATGTTCGGGCACTTCGAAAAACCCGAACCGAACCGGTTTTCAGGGGTTCGGTTCCGGACCGGTTTGCAGCCTTTGTTAATATAAATAAAATTTAAATGTAATAAAATTTGGTATTTTAACTAAATATTGTTGAATGATTTTGCATTGAATTGCATTTGAAGTTAGGCCTAATATTGAACTATTCTAAAACGCCCAAAAAAATCGGTTTAAAAACACGCAAGCTATGAACTTTTTTTTTTAATTTAAATTAGTTTTGTTTTTAAATAATGTAACCCTAATACAAAATTTTTTACATGTTATTGCAACTTATAATGTAGTGTAGTGTATAATTAAATCAAATATTTCTTAGCATTATTTTTTCTTAGCTAATTGGGGAAAGCAAATCAAACAAAGCAGCCGACAAAGCAATGTGGCCGTTTATTTATTTCGACTTTTTAGTGTATATATGGTCACACTGGGAAATGTATTTTTATGCTAAATATATAAATGAGATTTTAGTATCATGTATTTTACGCACATCTGAGAAAGGGCTGTAATGTGAATTTTCGTAATTAATCTTAAGTCTACCAATTACTTCTCAAAATAGTTGTTAGTTTCGTTGTTCATTCGAACCAAATCTTGTTCCGCCGAGCCATTTATTCTGGTTTGGGAACAGGACATAGTCGATGGGGCCTATATCCTTATATATGGAATTCCTAAACCCAAATTGTACCTGAGTAGCATTTGTAAATTTACAAATAATGTTAAAAAGTGCGGCCACACTTAAACGAATTAAATTTTAATCAAATTTCGTGTGTATGTTGAATTCTTAAATGGGTTTTTATGCACCCAATTTCAGCACCATTACAGCGAAATGGTATGGTTCCAGGTTAATTAAACTATCAGCCATGTTCTGATTTTTACTTCCACAAAAGTTTTGTGATTTAGAGAACAAATTTGGTGTGAAAGTCGAATTGAGATCATGGCTGTATGGTAAGAAATAAAACTGACTTGTCAAACTGCCCTCGTATATAAAAAAATATTACTCAACTCTCACTGCAGTTTTTCACATCTTTCTATCTGAAAACTACTAATCTAGTTTATTGATTGACAAACTTCTTTAATATTCTCACATATATCTTCGCATCCCTCCTCCCCCCTCACTTACTCTTTGAAACAAATTGCTTAGTCTCAACTCTTCAGTTGACACCTTCAACCATTTCTCAATCTCTCTCTCTCTTTCTCTAAAAAAAAGGGACAAAAGCTAAGGGAAATGGAGTGCACTTCAATTACCAGCCAGTTCCACCTTATAAATCTTTTTGCACTTGCTTCGTCAGGGAGAACTCTCAACTTCCAATGAAGCTTAATCGTTTAATTGCCTGGCATAATTACAAATGCAGCTCATCATCAGATTTTAGCTCAATTTCTTCAGAGTTTAAGCGCCTCCACATCTAAGCGAGGGGAAAGCTGGCAAATTGACTGTCTGTGGGTTTTCACTTTATCAAAAAAGAACAAAAACAAAGACAAGAAAACTCTGTTGGCCATAATTCACACTGGGGAAAGGGAGTTTTGGGCTTATCTAACTTCAGTCAGTACTATAATTTGCTTTCAATTGATTTTGCTGCTACTGTTTCTTTTTTTTTTTGCTACTTCGTAACATTTTTCTTCATTGATTTTGTGGCCCTTTCTTGCAGCGGACATTTTCATAAATCGTTTGCCCTTTTTTCCCACCCACCCGCTTTGGCTTGACACTTGTTACAGTAACTCCGCTCTGTTCCGACTGCTCCCATGTTCAGAACAAATGTGCATTAACGCCTTTGACCTGCATTCTTTTTTCCTGTCGCAAGGGGGGATGAAATCAGGGTTTTGGGGGAGTGATTGAATTTCGTAGTTTTTGCCATATCCTTGTGGCCTGCTGCCTTTTTCCTTGTAATGCACAGCTGACAGCTGCTTTTTCTTCATTAGCAGAGTCAACCCTCTGGTTCTGGACTGGACTTCCAACTCCCCCAAACGTCTTTTGTTATTCTATTTTTTTTTTTTTTTGGTGGTGATTTTGAGGCGACCTTTTAAATTAGTTTACATGACTGCGTGTAATGGGTTTTCTGGCCAGTTATTGTTGTTGCTAGTGCTATTGTCGCGGGGGCCAAGGGCAAATTTCATATGTTGCAGCCACAGGCGGTCGGTTGCTGGAGTTGGACTGGGAGCTGACGGCAGGCCAATGAACTGTAAGCAGTTCTGTGGGCAAAGTGGACAGTTGGTGTTTCGGTTGCGATACAAAGTTGACTTACACACACTTAGGCGGGAGAGGCAGTGGTGTTTAATCTTAAAGTGTTATTACATATGATTTTTATAGGCCCTTAATGTTTTTCTAACTAACTTAACTGATTAATCAATGCCCAAACGGCTTTGCGTTAAATGATAAAGCCCAAAGTGGGTGAAAACGCACAAAAAATTTTTCCAAAAACCTAACATGCTTGAAAATCATTTAAGGGACCAAAAATAAAACACATAACTCCGCAAATGCGGTAGAGTTTTTCTTTAAGTGTTAAAAAAATGTTTCTTTATTTGTGCTGTATACGAAAAGTTTGGCTAAGTTTTACTTATGTATCTGTTTTGAAAATTTATGTGGAGGCTTTATTCGGGGAAAAAAATCGATAAACCATGTTTATCGATAATATATCGATACCGAAGCTCTTGATTTATTTTTCATGGTGATTTTCGGGTTTATCGACTCCATTTGTCGAGCAGTGTAATACACGTTTATTGAAATATCTTCTGATAACCCGGAAAAAATCGACAGTAGCATTCAGCGCTCAAACATATATAAGAATCGATAGCTGAGTGCTCGGGGTCAAAACCTTGTTTACGTATATAATGCAGTTACACTGCTCGACAGCATTTTTCCCCATTTTCCCCACTTTTTCTAAAGTATTTTGGGCCGCTGAAAACGAAAATCGCCATGAAAAAATTCTATCGACTAGTTATCAAGATTTTATCGATAATCGATTTTTTAATATTTTTTTAAACGGTGCCTCCACTTAAATTCTCATAACTTTTTTTTTTGTTTTGCGATTGAAAGTTCTAAGAAGAACTAAGAAGAAAAACTTGCCGAAATATTTTCTTACATAAAAATGTGCTAAGGAGGGTAGTTTTAATTCTATGTGCTCAAATTTATAAAAATAAAACAACATTTTGGCTGATTTGAAAAATTTAAGGGACGTAATATGATGACAGCACCTCACTTTGTTCTTGTGGCGTCACATTTTAAAGTTAAGAGCGACGACAGCATTGAAACAAGTAAAAAAGTCGCCCAATCCTGACTTTATTAAACGCTGTACCTGTTAAAGATTGTATAAGACTGCCCATTGTTTCCATTTGATTTGCTTAAAACTCAACAATCCTTTTTAAATTAGGAGTATGCATAAATAATGCTGATAACTATATAATGAGGGATATGAGATTTTTTTTAAATGTTAAAATTAAATAAGCTTTTATGTCTGTAAGTATAAGGAGTCTTAACTCTATACATGGCGAGCCTGAAGTTCTTAGCGAAAAATGTTTGATTTCAGGCCTGTTCTCAGATGAAATAAATTGTATTTTCGGCACTATGCTTCATATAAATAAGACAGCTGTTCAAAAGCATTATGATTTCGAAGCTCTACAAAGGTTTTTCTATTCATATGAAGCATTGTGACGAAAATAATTTTGATGTCATCTGAGAATAGGCCTTTAAAATGTACTGGACGAAATAATGCCGTCGAAATTATTTCGCTTTCCTAATTCCAATGTCGATAAACATATATACAGGGTTGCCCATATTCGACGGACCCATCTGGCAACGCCATAACTTTTGACAGAGATGTCAGATCGCTTAATGACATACCGCGTTTGAAGCGTCAGTCCAAGCAGATTTTTACCATGGAACAATACACGCCACGCGAGCGCTCTGAAATAGTTGAAATTTACATTCAACAGAACAAGTCAATTGTGAAAACTCAAAAAACAAAATTATCATGTCCGATGAAGCCCATTTCACATTGAATGGGACCGTAAATAAGCAAAATTGCCGTATTTACGCCACTGAAAATCCTCAGGAGATTCAAGAAGTGCCTCTTCATGACGAAAAAGTCACAGTTTGGTGCGGCGTTAGTGCGAAAACGCTCATTGGGCCGTTTTTCTTCCAAAATGAAAATGGCCATGCTGTTACCATCAACCAGGAGCGTTATCGCGACATGATGACCAATTTTGTGATGCCAATTATTCGTCGAAAGCGTATGAGGCAGTTCTGGTTTCAACAAGACTGCGCTCCACCGCACACAAGTCGCATAACAATCGATTTTCTGAAGAAATTGTTTCCGGGCCGTTTGATGTCGAAAAGTGGTGATTTGGACTGGCCACCGCGTTCGCCCGATTTGACGCCGCCTGACTTCTTCTTGTGGGGATATTTGAAGTCAAAGGTTTACGTTAACAAGCCAAGGACCGTAGAAGAGCTCAAGGACAACATTCGTGAAGAAATAGCCGCTATTCCGGCCGAAATGTTGGCGAAAACGATGGAAAATGCTGCAAAAAGAGCACAATACGCCATCAACGCCAGAGGCGGCCATTTGAGAGATATCATATTCAAAAATTGATGTAAACAAATCTACTTGGAACAAATTAAATGATTAAGATTGCCAACCGCCAAATTTTTATTTTTTTCTTTGATTTAAAAAAAAAAAAACATGGGTCCGTCGAATATGGGCAACCCTGTATATATAACTAGCATATAACCCGGCGCGCTTCGCTTCGCCACCATCAGTAAAGCCGCTAAAATGATAAAAAAAAACGTTCGGCATTTCAGAAATGAGAAAATAATTTTCCACCTATTTGGTCCATTGAGCGTACAAGCCCTGCAACCACTCCCGCAACCCATTATCCGACCTTGAGGGTGGGTTTGGGCAAAGCTAAAAACTTTATCCTATTGAATTGGCCCATAGAGCTTTCAAGCCAAATTTATTACAAATCGGCTACAATATAATTTCAGCCAATTACCCACCCCCGTACCTATAATACAAACTTTGCAGTAAATTTCCAGAAATAAAAAACACGTGTTTCCATTTATTTTGGCCCTAGAGCTTACAAATCGAATTTTATTCAGATCGGCTCACAAATAGCCATTGTCACTGAGCTAAAATACGCCCACCATTATTCCAGCCTGTGGGCGAAAATTTCACCACCGAGAAATCAAATGTCTAATTATTTTCTATAATGTGTTCACAACCCGATTTTGAAGCCCATCGGATTAAAAATAGGTTTTACCATATGGAATTTACCATATGGAATTTTCCGGGAATTTCCCGACTTTTCGTGCGGATTTTCACCACTGGAAAATCTCATGTCTAATTATTCTGCTTACCATCCTCACAAACCGAGTTTGATGTCAATTGGATGATAAATAGTTTTTTTCATGAAGAATTTTCCGGCCATTTTCCTTGTGGACGGATTTTACGAAATCTGGGAAACAGGTGTCTAATTATTTCGCTTACTTTACTTACAAACCAAATTTCAAATCAATCAGATGAACGACCAAATTTTCCCCATAGTAGCTTTTCCGGGACTTTTCCACCCCTTAGGGGTGGAATTTTCCAAAACTCATAAGGAAACTTCTGTGAAAATTTCAGCTTCCTTTCTCTTACCGTTCAGGCTCTACGTTGATTGCCAATCAGTCAGTCAGTCAGTCAGTGAGGACAAACTCTTTTATATGTAGAGATTAAAGCTACAGCTCAAGTGTTGTAATTAATCGGCATAAATATGCTGTTTAAACACATTATCAGAAAGCTAAAGAAAATATTAGTCTATTTGTATAACATTTTAAATAAATTGGCTATAAGAATAATTACGAACCGAGTTTAAGGTCGATCGAAAGAAAAATAGTTTTCTTCATTTTCATTTTTCCGGTCATTTTCATTGTCATATGATCAAAAAATAAAAACGAGAAGGCAAAAGCTAACTTCGACTGTGCCGAAGTTTTAATACACTTGAAAAACTTTACTCCAACTGATTTAACTGGAAAAATATATATAGGATTATAGATATCAGATATTTAAAATTTTTAAATCATTGATAATAAAAATTTGATACCATAAAAAAAACGTTTCTTAGTAAAACACATTTTCCGACCGATCGTTCCTATGGCAGCTATATGCTATAGTCATCCGATTTTGATAATTTTTTTCGAAATCATGTGAAAGCATATAAAACTAATACATACCAAGATTGGGGACGCTACGATAAAAAACAAAAAGTTTTTCTCACTAGAAGTAGTTTTTGACCGTCCGTTTATATGGCAGCTATATGCTATAGTCATCCGATTTTAATAAATTCTTTTAGAATTATGTGGAAACATATAAAACAAATATATACTACGATTGGAGACGCTACGATGGAAATCAAAAAAGTTTTTCTCACAAAGACTTATTTTTCGACCGATCGTTCCTATGGCAGCTATATGCTATAGTCATCCGATTATGATACATTTTTCCAGAGTTATGTGAAAGCATATATAACTACCATATACCAAGATTAGTGACGCTACGATGGAAAACAAAAAAGTTTTTCTAACTAGAACTTGTTCTTAGACCGATCGTTCCTATGGCAGCTATAAGATATAGTCATCCGATCTGGCCGGTTCCGACATATTAGTTGCGTGCAGTAAAAAGAAGACTCTGTGCGAAATTTCAGCTCGATAGCTTTAAAACTGAGAGACTAGTTCGCGTAGAAACAGACAGACAGACGGACAGACGGACAGACAGACGGACAGACAGACGGACGGACGGACAAACGGAATTGAGCTCAGCTCGTCGTCCTGATCAAGAATATATATAGTTTATGGGGTCGGAAATGAATATTTCTGTGCGTTACAAACTTCTGGGCAAAATTAATATACACTTTTCAAGTGTATAAAAATCTGATGACTCATTATTTTGCGTACCATCCTTATAAACCGAGTTTAAAGTCAATAGGATGCAAAATTGTTTTTCAATAGAGAATATTCCAGGCATCTTCCTTGTGGATAGATTTTCCGACATCGGAAAATATCAAGTCTTATTATTTGGCATACAATCCATACAAACCGAGTTTGAAGTCAATCGGATGAATAATAGTGTTTTCCATATAGAATTTTCCGGCCATTTTCCTTGTGGGCGGATTTTCCATTATTTGAAAATTTAATGTCCAATTACTTTAGCATACTATCCTTACAAACCAAGTTTGAAGCCAATCGGATGAAAAATAGTTATTTGCTTATGGAATTTTCCGGGAATTTCCCGACTTTTCGGGCGGATTTCTCATCATCGAAAAATCTCAAGTCTAATTATTCTGCTTACCATCCTCACAAACCGAGTTTGAAGTCAATCGGATGAAAAATAGTTTTTTCCATGAACAATTTTCCGGCCATTTTCCTTGTGGGCGGATTTTCCGAAATCTGGGAAACAGGTGTACAATTATTTCGCTTACAAACCAAATTTCAAGTCAATCGGATGAAAACAAAATTTTCCCCCATAGTAGCTTTTTCCGGGAGTTTTCCACCCCCTTAGGGGTGGAATTTTAAAAAACCCCGCCTTAGTGCTCACTTTCAACTCATAAGGAAACTTCCGTGAAAATTTCAGCTTTCTATCTCTTACCGTTCAGGCTCTACGTTGATTGCCAATCAGTCAGTCAGTCAGTCAGTGAGGACAAACTCTTTTATATGTAGAGAGATAATTTAATGGAATTTCCAATTGGTGTTTTGAAAATGATTTTGAGAGCGATGGTATGAAGAATAAATAGTGTTTATTTGTCAAATATTTTTCGCCAATTTTCCGGATTTTCCACACTGAGAAAAACGCGATAATATACTTTCGGCCAATTAATTGATTTTTTTACCCATTGGGGTGTAGTGGGTTAATTTTGCGGAAAACTGGTATGCAGTTGTTGTTGAATTTTATTGCGTTTTTTTTTAAAAATAGTTTGGAGCTGATCGGTAATAAACAAAAAGTTTCATACAAAGTTTTCCGCGCATTTTCCACATTTCCCGGCGGAATTTTCCAAAAAACCCCGCCTTAGTACTCACTTTCGGAGTAAGATGAAACTACAGTAAAAAATTCAGCTTGCTAATTCTTACGGTTTGGGCTGTGCGACGGTCACCAATCAGTTTGTTTCTCAGATAGTTTAATTTTGGGGTTCAATTTTATAATAATTAATAATTCATTTCGGAGGATGTTGCAAAATTTAAGTTAAGTTTTTCGTATAGGTAAATAAGTTGTCTGAGTAATAAGATTAGCACTTAAATTTAATCAAATGGTGAAATATTTTATTTGAAAACGAGAAGGCAAAGCTAACTTCGACTGTGCTGAAGTTTTAATACACTTGCAAAAGTTCACTCCAACTGATTTTACCGGTTAAATATATATAGTATATAGATATCAGATATTTATAAATTCAAAATCATTGAGAATCAAAGTTTGATCACGCTACCATAAAAAATAAGTCTTTTCTTAGTAAAACACATTTTCCGACCGATCGATCCTATGACAGCTATAAAATATAGTCCTCCGATCTTAACAAAATTTTGTAGAACTGTTTAAATGCATTTATGTATTATTCATAATTCCTGCGACAAAGAACGAAATCATGGATAACAAAAAAGGTTTTTAATAAAGACTTATTATACGACCGATCGTTTCCATGGCAGCTATAAGATATAGTCACCCGATTTTTTACCAATTTTGCAGAACTGTGTGAAAGCATATAATATTCATTACTCCCCAATTTCTCCCTGAGACCTATTTTTCTACCGATCGTTCCTATGACAGCTATAAGATATAGTCATCCGATCCGGCCGGATTCGTCATATTAGTAGCGTGCAGTAAAAGGGAAGACTGTGCGAAATTTCAGCTCGATAGCTTTTAAAACTGAAGGACTAGTTCGCGAAGAAACAGACGGACGGGCGGTAATGAACTCGTCGTCCTGATTAAGAATATATATAGTTAATAGGGTCAAAAATGAATATATCCATATTTTAATGAAAAAGTGCATAAAAACGGTCTACCGAAGTGATATTGCCCTGGTAAATGTTATTTTGATTTTGTTATTTCTTCAAATTGGTTTGATGGCCATATCAAATTCACTTAAAATCATCAAAGAAAACGCTTATTGAAATTTCATGAATATGGAGTTTATTTTTATATGCAGCTACGCGAAATTCGGAGTTTTCTTAATAAATTATACGCTGTCAGGTATTCTAATCAACGGTATGAATTTTATTTCGGTCGTTTGAGTGGTTTAGAGATATCTTATCTAGACCATTGAGCGGTCAGATTTAGCTGGTTTCCGACAGGTGTCAAATTTTAACCAGAATTTGTCAGAACTTTTTGAGCAGATTATTTGCTGGTGAATTTATAGCTTTAGTTTTATGTCCTGTAAAAGTCTAAGAAAATAGTTATTTCGACAAATTTTCAACAAAATTTTAGCAAATTAATTAATTATTTGCGTGTGTGAACTTAGCTTATCCATATAACTAAAATACAATGATCAATGGATTTTCTTTTTGAAATATTATGCATTTACTTACTTGTTTTGGATATTTTATGGCATTTTTGTAGTATGAGTAATTTTAGTTTATTTTTTACTATTTTTAAGATTTCTAATGTAACGGCTAAAAGCCAAAGCCAGATTAATTTCTTTGGGCAGTATAAAAGCCTTTTTAGTAAAAAAAAAAAGCAAAGCTAACTTCGACTGTGCCGAAAATACTCTAGTTTAACTGGAAAAATATATATAGGATATAGATATCAGATATTTAAAATTTTAAAATTATTGATAATAAAAATTTGATACCATAAAAAAAACTTTTCTTAGGAAAACACATTTTCCGACCGATCGTTCCTATATGGCAGCTATATGCTTAGATCCGATTTAGATAATTTTTCGAAGTTAGAGTATGTGAAAGCATATAAAACTAATATATACCAAGATTGGGGGACGCTACGATAAAAAACAAAAAAGTTTTCTCCTAGAAGTAGTTTTTGCGTTGCGTCCGTTTATATGAACGCTATATGCTATAGTCATCCGATTTTGATAAATTTTTCCAGAATTATGTGGGGAACATATAAAACAAATATACGATTGGAGACGCTACGATGGAAATCCAAAAAAGTTTTTCTCACAAAGACTTATTTTTCGACCGATCGTTCCTATGGCGGCTGTATGCTATAGTGATCCGGTTCGGTACATTTTCAGACATTCGTGATGGAGAAAACAAAAAAGTTTTTTACTAGTTGTTCTTGGCCGACCGATCGTTCCTATGGCGGGCTTGTTACTGGACTAGTTCGCGTAGAAACAGACAGACGGACGGACAGACAGACGGACAGACGGACAGACGGACAGACGGACAGACGGACGGACGGACAGACGGAATTGAACTCGGCTCGTCGTCCTGATCAAGAATATATAGGTTTATGTGGTCAGGGAAATATTTATGCGTTACAAACTTCTGGGCAGAGTTAATATACACACTTTTCAAGTGTATAAAAATCACTTAATCAAACATTTAGGAAGAATTTTGTTGTGTTCATGTGGTTAACTAAAAATTGATTTGGCACCTGAAAATCATTGCCCTAATTGTTGTCACCCGAGGCCGATTATCAGCTTCTTTTCTTTCACCTAATAAAGGCATTTTCTAACAAATGTTGCTCATTAGACAGGCCTTATCAACTGGCTTCCTGGTCCCTCTGCCCCATTCCAAACCAAATCCTTTGTAGTCCCTAAAGCAGCCCATTAAACGGCAGTTCTTAATGTCATCGTCAGGTTGTGTGTGTCGGCTAGCTCAAAAGGTCAATAAACAACTTGCATTGATTTCCAAACAATTAAGGCCACATTTCAGAGTTAGCCAAAAATATGGTGTCACCACAGAAAAGGTGACAGACCTCAGCAGCGGGCTGCTTAGGCCGCTGACAAATGATAAGCAGAAACTGCTGACTTGGGAGCAAAGACATAAATAAGTATGTAATCCTTAACCTGCCGCCGCCTGCCTGTTCACAATTCAGTTTTTGTCAAAGAGCGAGCCGCTTTCGGTGCTCAAATTGAGACATGGCGGCATTTTGATCAGAGGTGACAACAGTCCCCAGACATTGGGCAAGACAAAAGGTCCAAAGGAACAGGTAGGCAATGACAAAGACGACCCACATGGCCACAAAAAGCAAACCTCAAAGGACATTTTCACATCTGACTGCACATAAAGGACACACAAACTTCATTGTCAATTGGCACAATTAAACACACGACGGCGGCGGTTTCTCTCTGAGCAGATTTTCGGCCGAATTTTTCCAAGCAAAAGTTTGGGCGACAACTTCAAAGGCGAAATTGTTGCCGATTGTTTGATTGTTTGGCACAAATGTTTATGCTTGACTGCGAAACAAATAAACAATCCGAACCGGCGGTTGCCTTAGATGTCCTAGTTCTGGCCCTAGTCCTGGGAATTCCATTTAACCTTCGTTGTGTTACCTTTTAGACCGCTGGTTGTCGTGTGAAATGCTAAAACTGTGCGAACGCCAACGAATAATTAAAATTGATGTTCACAAGTTCGCGGTGAGAGGTGCATATTTTCGCCAGAAGTGAAAATGCCGCATGCGAGGCCAGCTAGCACTGCTGCTGCGGCTGGCGCTGCTCACTAGTGGCATAATTTGATTAAATCCAGCCATGAAGAGACGGACATAGCACCAGTCTTCATCATCATCATGCACTTGGAGAAATTGCATGCATAAAATAATTTAGATGGTTGTTATACACTTGAAAAGTGTATATTAATTTTGCCCAGAAGTTTGTAATGCATAGAAATATTCATTTCCGACCCCATAAACTATATATATTCTTGATCAGTCCGTCCGTCTGTCTGTCCCCTGTAGTTCGGCTGCACTGGTGCAAACCTAGTGATTCCGCTAACTCTTCGTAATGAGGACCGGATACCGACCTAACCACCCGCCAAGTAATTTGCTAACGAATTTTGTATGGACATGTCCGCCAAATTCACCGAGCGGTATAAGGCTAACCACCAGCCGTTAGCGATCTGACCGGTGCAAAGGAGTTACTGCTGTGGTGACTGAAGAACTGAATGAGAAAAAATTAACTTTGTAATTTGTTTTATTTTATTTTATTTTTTTTTGACTTGTCTGGTATTTGAACTCACAACTTTGGAAAGTTTGAATGCGAACGACAGCATCTTAGCGCATTCGGCTATCGAACCGCACGCGTGAGGCGCAGCCAAATGTTACATAAATGCGTGCAGCAATGAGAGTAGTCGGGCTATGATGGCTCAGGGGTTAAGACCGTTGCCCAGAAATACAGAGGTCGTGCGTTCGAATCCTCTAGCAAACTAAGATTTTTTTATTTTTATACACTTGAAAAGTGTATATTAATTTTGCCCAGAAGTTTGTAACGCATAGAAATATTCATTTCCGACCCCATAAACTATATATATTCTTGATCAGAACGACGAGCTGAGTTCATTTCCGCTTGTCCGTCCGTCCGTCTGTCCGTCTGTCCGTCTGTCCGTCTGTCTGTCGTCTGTCTGTCTGTCTGTTTCTACGCGAACTAGTCCCTCAGTTTTAAAGCTATCGAGCTGAAATTTTGCACAGAGTCTTCTTTTTTACTGCACGCAACTAATATGTCGGAACCGGCCAGATCGGATGACTATATCATATAGCTGCCCTAGGAACGATCGGTCGGAAAATAAGTTTTAGTGAGAAAAACTTTTTTTGTTTTCCATCGCAGCGTCACTAATCTTGGTATATGTTAGTTTTATATGCTTCCACATAATACTGGAAAAATTTATCAAAATCGGATGACTATATTATATAGCTGCCATAGAAAGGGTCGGTCAAAAAATACTTCTAGTGAGAAAAACTTTTTGTTTTCAATCGTAGCGTCCCCAATCTTGGTATATATTGGTTTTATAAGCGTTTACATAATTTCGAAAAATTTATCAAAAACGGATGACTATAGCATATAGCTGCCATGGGACCGATCGGTCGGAAAATGTGTTTTTCTAAGAAAAATTTTTTATGGTATCAAATTTTTATTATCAATGATTTAAAAATTTTAAATATCTGATATCTATATCTTATATATATTTTACCGGTTAAATCAGTTGGAGTAAAGTTTTTCAAGTGTATTAAAACTTCGGCACAGTCGAAGTTAGCTTTGCCTTCTCGTTTTTGTTAGTTTTTGAATTTCCTTTTTCATATATTTTATCCTTTTATTTATTATTTATTTCATTTTTATACACTTGAAAAGTGTATATTAATTTTGCCCAGAAGTTTGTAACGCATAGAAATATTCATTTCCGACCATATAAACTATATATATTCTTGATCAGGACGACGAGCTGAGTTCAATTCCGTTTGTCCGTCCGTCCGTCTGTCTGTCTGTCTGTCCGTCTGTCTGTCTGTCCGTCTGTCTGTCTGTTTCTACGCGAACTAGTCCCTCAGTTTTAAAGCTATCGAGCTGAAATTTTGCACAGAGTCTTCTTTTTACTGCACGCAACTAATATGTCGGAACCGGCCGGATCGGATGACTATATCTTATAGCTGTCATAGGAACGATCGGTCGGAAAATAAGTCTTAGTGAGAAAAACTTTTTCATTTTCTATTGTAGCGTCACCGATCTTGGTATATATTAGTTTTAGATGATTTTACATATTTGTGGAAAAATTTATCAAAATCGGATGAATATAGCATATAGCTGCCATATAAACGGTCGGTCAAAACACTAGTTCTAGTGGGAAAAACTTTTTTATTTTCTATCGTAGCGTCTCCAATCTTGGTATATATTAGTTTTATATGCGTTAACACAATTCTGGAAGATTTTTTTCAAATCGGATGACTATAGCATATAGCTGCCATAGGACCGATCGGTCGAAAAATGTGTTTTACGAAGAAAAGTTTTTTTATGGTATCAAATTTTTATTATTAATGATTTAAATATTTAAAATATCTGATATCTATATCATCTATATATTTTACCGGTTAAATCAGCTGGAGTAAAGTTTTTCAAGTGTATTAAAACTTCGGCACAGTCGAAGTTAGCTTTGCCTTCTCGTTTATATAATTGCTGGCATATGACTCGACGCGCTTCGCATTGCGGCCAATAAGATTTTATTCTTGAATATTTTTAAATTTATTTTCCCCGAAGAGCTTGCAAATCGAATTAACTCCAGTCCCCCACCCGCAGTGGAAAATCAACTACTCCCTATTTTTACCATATTTCGGGTTATTTTTTAATTAGATGGTCTAGAAAACAAAACCGTTTTGCCATGAACCCACACCCGCCACCCATTTTCCGACCTTGGGAAAAATAAAATTATTTTTCCATCTTTTCGACACATAGAGCGTACAAACCGAACTTCATTCAGATAGGCTTACAATTAACGATTGGTCCTGAACCCAAACACGCCCCCATTAACCAAGTTTAAAGTCAATCGGATGTAATATAGCTTATTCCATTTAGAATTTTCCTGGCATTTTCGCAACATCGGAGAATCATATGTCAAATTATTTTGCATAATGTGTTCACAAACTGAGTTTAAAGTCAATCGGATGAAAAATAGTTTTCTCCAAATTGAGTTTTCTCCAAATTTCCCGACCTCTTTGGCGGATTTCCCATCTTCGGAAAATCTCATGACTTATTATTTTGCAAACTATACTTACAAATCAAGTTTAAAGTTAAAGAAAAATTGTTTTATTCATTAAAAATTTTTCGGTCATTTTCCTTGTGGGCGGATTTTCCTAAATTGGGAAAACACTTGTTCATTTATTACGCATACTTTATTTGCAAACTGAATTTTAAATAAATCGGTTGATATAAAAAATGTTTCCTATATAAGCTTATCCGAGATTTTTCCAACCCTTAGGGGTGGCAATTTTTTAAAACCAATTGATTCCCACTTTCAACTCATATATTACCGATTAGGGTCTGTGTAGATAGCCAATCATTGCATCAGTTAGTGAGGACAATCTCTTTTACTATTTATAGAGAGTTTAAAATAAATTAAACGAGAAACAAAAGCTATCTTCGTCTGAAGAAGACGTTGTTACACCATAGCAAATGCTCGTCATCACTGATCTTTTCGATTAAGATTTGGGAATAACTAACTTTAAGTGTGACCAGTTTATTCAATAACGAGAAGGCAAAGCTAACTTCGACTGTGCCGAAGTTTTAATACACTTGAAAAACTTTACTCCAACTGATTTAACCGGTAAAATATATATAGGATATAGATATCAGATTTGTAAAATTTTTAAATCATTGGTAATAAAAATTTGTTACCATATAAAAAACTTCTCTTAGTAAAACACATTTTCCGACTGATCGGTCCTATGGCAGCTATATGCTATAGTCATCCGATTTTGATACATTTTTTCAAAATTGGGTGAAAGCATATAAAATTAATATGTACCAAGATTGGGGACCCTACGATAGAAAACAAAAAAGTTTTTTTCACTAGAAGTAGTTTTTTGACTGACCTTTTCTTTGGGAGCTATATAATATAGTCATCCGATTTTGATAAATTTTTCCTGTATTATGTGAAAGCATATAAAACTAACATATACCAAGATTAGTGATGCTAGGATGGAAAACAAAAAAGTTTGTCTCACTAGAACTAGTTGTTGGACCGATCGTTCCTATGGCAGCTATAAGATATAGTCATCCGATCCGGCCGGTTCCGATATATTAGTTGCATGCAGTAAAAAGAAGACTGTGCAAAATTTCAGATCGATAGCTCTAAAACTGAGGGACTAGTTCGCGTAGAAACAGACAGACAGACGGACGGACAGACAGACGGAAGGACGGACAGACGGAATTGAACTCAGCTCGTCGTCCTGATCAAGAATATATATAGTTTATGTGGTCGGAAATGAATATTTCAAGGCGTTACAAACTTCTGGGCAAAATTAATATACACTTTTCAAGTGTATAATGATTGCACGAAAATTTTTACGAGTTAATTCCATTTTTCTGCCGAGGTAAGTTTTTGATTAATCGTTAATCGATATCAAACGTGGTCACACATGAAAGAGTTGTATGGAGCTTTTATCGATAAAAGTCCAAACTTTTTTTTGGAAAAGGCCAATTGGTCCTAAAATGGCTAGAAGTGACCTAGGCCAGAAACTTAAATAGCAACCCTAGTAT